>SSNR01000025.1:1881556-1953956 GCA_006937965.1 Callopanchax toddi | reverse complement strand
ACAATGTAGCTTACCAGTGTGTGAATGTGTGTGTGAATGAGTGAATGACTATTTTGTACAGTGCTTTGGGGAGTGTAGAACACTCTAGAAAGTGCTAAATACAGGACATTTACCATACACCTCACTGAAGGTGACTGAGAAGATCTTCACCTCAAACAGCTAACAACGTCCTCCCACGTAAAGTGTCTCATGGTTCAATACAACATCTTCAAGGCCAAAACCAGCCTCTTCCCCAAGTCTTCCTGCCTGTTTGCTGATTTCCCCACTGGAACCTGATGGCCACGGCGAATCTTCTCCTCCCATCTTGTCCAGGAAAAAACTCTGTTGTTTGAACTCCACATAAGGAGGCAGAAGTAGCCGTTTCCATCTCATACACAGGGACTTAAATGTGAAAACCCAAGAACTACAATGATTTCACATGCATCAATAGTTGAGTTGAGTTGGGGCGGCATTAGCTCAGTTGGGAGAGTGGCCAGTCTGGTAACCGGAGGGTCACCGGTTCAATCCCCAGCTCCGGCTGGGTTAGATTGTCGTTGTGTCCTTGGGCAAGACACTTCACCCACCTTGCCTGTGTGAATGTGAGTGTGACTGTGTGTGAGTGTTGGTGGTGGTCAGAAGGGCCGATGGCGCAGAATGGCAGCCTCGCTTCTGTCAGTCTGCCCCAGGGCAGCTGTGGCTACAGACGTCTGTCGTAATTTACCACCACCGGTGAGAATGACTGTGTGAATGAATAATGCAACTCTGTAAAAGCGTCTTTGAGTGACCTAGAAAAGCACTATATAAAACTGATGCATTATTATTATTATTGAGTTCATCTAAAGCAGGTGTGCCCAAATCAAGTTCTCGACAGCTACTATCCTGGTACTTCCACATAGATCCCGTCTCCAACCTACCTGAATCAGATGAATATCTTGTTACCAGTCCTCTGCAGAGCTGAACAATGAGGGGATTTAGCCATTTGATTCAGGTGTGTTGGAGCAGGATGCGTAGAAAAGTTTCAGGAGAATAGCTCTCAAGGACTGGATTTGTGCATCCCTGAACTAAAGGAAACTCCCAATCACTAGCTTGTTTCCCACCAGAAGAGTCAGCTTTTATGTCCGTATAACCACATAAGCAGTCATGATAAAACTAAATTCTTCACCAATACATGGCCTCAGGAAATACAGGTAATATTTAAATCAGTTAAACCTGGGTGAAACTCCCAAGTCTGACCAAAGACGTCTCAAAAAATCCCACTAGAACCAAACTGTCCCAGAAAACGTAGCTGCTTAAAGAGCATATTTTAAGTTCTTTTTTTTTTTTAATTCTGATAAAACTCTGTCCAAAAATACTATTTGAAATGTTTATTGAGGGTATTTTGTTTTACAATACATTTTTTAAACCATTTTTCTAGTCCAAAGTGCCCCTTTTTGCAAAGCTTCTAAAAACGCTTTTTTTTTCATATGTGAACCTGTGACGTCAGCTAAGGGAGCTCCTAGCTAGGTGGCGCTGCTTACAGTGTTGTCAGATGTAGATAAATAAAGTATTTGTAGGATAATTTAACACTCTGTACGATCAATAATCCCATAAATATGATGATTTGAGCCCTTTGTTGTGTGTAGTTTGTGTAACAGATGCTTGTTTTAATCATTGTGTTAGATTTTTTAAAGCTAAACTACTTTAACATCTCAGACTGGCACCGCTCTAGTCTGCCAGCTGCCTGCTCGCTGTCGGCGATGAGTTGTTAGTTTTAGGTTAGAGCGCTCTTTAATCAAGTCGGTGTGAATTCATTTTAATAAAAAATGCTAAATTACTATGTTTATGAATGCCAATCGCCAGTCTGTCAGGACACTGAGTCAACAACGGGACGGCTTCCTTACCGGTATGGTGACTTCTGTTTGGAGACAAAAAAACTCCGGCGGTCCTGGTCTAGTCCAGGACTGGATGTGATGGAGTCCCACATACTGACGAAAAACATTCAGTGTGACTCTAAACAGGCGCCGTTACTTCGATCCATTCACCGGAACCGCTGTTAGCAGACAGCAGCTAACAGGAGCTAACGGGGAGACTTGAGTCTCGTTTCCATGCCAGGTTTGGTACGGTTCGTGGTGGGTCGTAATCCGGTACCGATCAGCGATTTCATGAGAGCATTTCCTTCAGGTGTCTGACCCTCACCTGGCTGGCGGGGTACAGTAAATCCATGCCGCGATGCTCTCCAGGGGGGCTTCCCGTTCCCAGCGGCTCCCAAGAGGGGATTGCCGTTCCCAGCGGGGCTACCAAGAGGGGCTTCACGGCGGGGTTTCCAGGCTGACCCGACACTGTTTCGGTCAGCCTCGAACCGTTTAGCTGCATCCTGTGAAACTTTTTATAAACTCTTTCATTTCTTAACAATCCACCTGAACGCAGCTCAATGTTTGGAGCTCTGATGATCACAAACCTGGTGCTAAACGCTGGTATTTTATCCAGACCCGAGTGAGGAGGTGGGTCACGGTCTACAGCTGGACCGACAGGGTACAGTCTTACAGGACTGATTGTTTTTATCTTTTTTTTTTAAATCTTAATAAAATAACTGCTCACTATAGTAATAAAGTAATAAAATAACAGCACTCTAGGGGTTTGTTTTGCTCGTCACAAGCAGTGATCAGTGGATCAGTTTTCTATATAGAGAAGGAACGGTCTCCCTGAACTGTCGTCACTTCCGGTTTGGTGAAAAAATTGACAATTCTCACAAAAACGAATCCAAGAGCCTAAATAAGCTGAATTTGTGTAAATTTTTATTCAGAAAAAGTTTCTATTATATTTCTCTAAACATTTGTTTAAGGGAGTGTCTAACTTAAAATATGCTCTTTAAAGCACAGCATCACTCGTATGGAGAAGAAATTCAGTTCCTACCCATTTCACGTCAATGGATTCAGTGTGTATTTCTTGTTAACTGTAATTTTTTTGGTTTATTGACCACATCTTATTCAAATCTACATTATAAAGACAAAATGTGATTATTTAGTGATGAGGCAAATGTTTGGTTTGTCAAATTTGACTCTGAAATTCTTGAAATCAAGTATAATGATAACCCTATTTTTAAGGGGAAAAAGACAAACTTTTTGGCGCCGTGGGTCATCGACTTGAAGCAATTATGCCAGGAAAAATAAATAAATAAAAACTTTAAAATTAAAATGAATTACTGGCATGATTCACACCCTGAACTGTCCTTGGAAGACTGCTGTGAGACTAGATGACAATAACAAAGTAATGTGGGCTGATAAGGAGCAGCAAAGAAGTGAAAGCCTGAAGGTCAGTTCTGGTTGTGCTGGGAGCTCCCTGAGCGCGGAGGATTCTGCTGACATCCGCCGTCTTTGTTCTGCATAATTGGCTAAAAGACCGAGCAACTATATTTACACATTCCCCCGAAGAACATTAATTACAGATTGAGAGGGAGAGAGAGAGAATAAAGTAGCAATGCTTTGCTGGTTGTTGCACATGTGAATACTTATTAGGATTAGTTGTTAAAGTACCTTTTCTTGTATTATATAGGATATGGACCAAATTCAAATGGCAAATAAAGGATCATTAAGGAAATATGTGGGTGATGATTGTGGATATAAATTAGAAAAAAAAGAGAGATGAGGCTTTCTATACAGGAAGCAATGTAACATATGCAAGGTAAAATCAGATGTTTCAGTTTTCGTTTGAGTTAAACAAAATAAAACAATTTTCAGAGTACAGCCTGGACCTTGGTTTTGTGATTAGCAGTCACTTCTTTACCAGAAGGTTTAAATCTCAGTGTGCAGCCTTTCCATGTGGACTGTGCATGTGCAAACTCCAGTTATCTCTGGGTACTCCAGGTTCTCCCCCTGGTGCAAAAACATGCATGTTAAATTAATTGGTGATTCGAAAATGACCTTCAGCGTGAGTGTGTGCATCCAATTTATCTGATGAACTATTGCTTCTCATTACCCTTGCTATGATTATTTCTAAGTTATTTTGTCCTGAAATAGCACCGTATTTTTATTACCTTAACTTAATGAAACTGCTTCCAAAGGCAAAATTATGAACTAACTTGCTGGTATTTGCTAAGGAAATGTAAAAAAAAAGAAGAAGAAGCTAGAAACAAATAAAGGTGCCACAAAGTAAAAAACCTTTAATACCAAAGTGAAAAGGGATTTCTACAAAATAATGACAATTAAATGAAAACATGTAACACAAAATAAGAATATTCGCCTCATTCAAAGTGATTGACCTAATTCAAGAGAGGTCCAGCCAATTGGTGCTAGTAGTCTCATAATTAGTCGAATGGAGCTCACCTGAGTGCAGTGACTGAGTCTCATGTGATTGTAGTATAAAGACATCTGTGTCTAGAGAAGGTCCATTCACTGGTTAATCAGTATTCCTGGCTAAAATCACAGCATGAAGACAAAAAACAAACAAATATTCCAAGAAAAGTATCAATCAGGTGATGGATACAAAAACACTTCTAAGGCTCTGAACATCCCCTCGAGTTCAGTTAAACCCATCATCTAGAAATGGAAGGAATATGTCACCATGTGTGAATCTGCCTCGATCAGACCATCCTCACAAACTGAGTGAGCGTGGGAGAAAACTAGTGAGAAAGTCCACCATGACAACTCTGAAGGAGTTACAAGCTTCATCAGCTGAGATGGGAGAGACTGCATTCAACAAGTCAAAGCTTTATGGGTGAGTGGCAATGAGAAAGGTACTTTAGAAGAAATAAAATATCAAGTCTCGACTACAGTTTGCCAAAAATAGGTCAAGTGAATTAAAGTTCTTTAGTCTGATGAGACCAAAATAGAGCTTTTTGACTTCCAGACAAAAGGCTATGTTGGGCGGACATCAAACACACCATCCCCACTGTGAAGCATGGTAGTGGCAGCATCATACTGCGGGGATGCTTCTCAGCAACAGACTCTAGAAGACTTTTAAAGTTAAAAGCTAAAATGAATGTAGCAAAATGTATATAAACCCTAGAGGACAATTTGATTTGATTTTCAGGAGAACTACAGATTGGGAGAATATTTATTTTCAAGCAAGACAATGACCCAAAGCATCTAGCTAAAGGCACACATCAATAGTTTGAAGATAAAAAGGTGGAGTGGCTGAGTCAAAGCCCAGACCTCAATCCGATAGAGAGTTTGTGGCTGGACTTGAAAAGGGCTGTTTACAGTAAACCCATGCAATCTGACAGAGCTTGAACAGATTTGCAAGGAAGAAAGACGTAGAGCCACAGTGTCCGTATGTGCAAGAGACCCATGTCCGTACTTTTATTAATAGTGACGTGAAGGGGGTGAATGTTTATCCAATCAATTTTTAAGCATTTTTTGTAAAACGTTTGGTCAAAGAAGCCAAATTTTGTTGCTCATGATTGATTTTTAAAATCAGTCAAAGGGTAAAACATCCAAGGGGGTAAAAACTTTTCATAGGCACTCTAAACGTGTTTACTAAGAGCTTCGTCACATGAATTTGTCCAAAAGGGAGACCTAACCTTTTCCTGTCATTTGCAGTTTGCATCCTGACGTTTGAGAACAAAATAAGCGTTGTCAGTGTATCCTGTACTTCTGACCTTGTGTTCAGTGACAGTTTGAAAAAGACATGCTGTTGTGTGAGGAACTGTGTGCTTTTTCAGTTGTGGGGACGGTTGTGTGAAACTTTGTTAACCACTTCCTGTTATTGTCTGTCTCAGGAAGTACATGGCCATTACATTAAATAGGCGTAATAACACACTTTCTGTTTTCTTTTGTGTGTGTATTCATAATTTGTAGCAGAAAGGCACAGATTATCCAGCATATTCACGACTCATATATATATATAAAGCTCAACATGAAAGCAAACAAACTGTAAACAATAACTGCAAGCGCTGTATGCATTATGTGCTTTGAAGACCAATTCCCAAAATGCCTCTTTCAGAAAGTAATAAACTAATTATATGTGCATCAGAAATGAGGGGTATTACATTTCAACGTACAGCCCGCAGACACTTTTATCATCACCATTAACTTCATTATGATGCATCTCCAGAAGATCCGGCAGAGGTTAGCTTAGAAAAGCTCCTGATAAAATGTCGGGTGGAAAATACAATAAAAACTCTTGACCAGAGATCAAGGAGAATGGCAAATAATTTATGATAAAAGGCAGCAGGGATGCAATCAGTCTGAATCATCAAGCTATTTGTCTGGTACTTCACAAGGGAATTGTGATGAAATTGTGATGACACTACTCAGAAGAGTTGGAAATGGAACAGTTTGAATGATAATGAAAATATTGTTCTACCAGCACGATGCCACCGATTTGTAACTGTGACTAACGAAGGTGCAGATGAGCGCAAATAAAAATCTGCAAAAGTAGTCTGTGACATGCTAATTGCCTTTTTCTCATATCATCATATAATACACAGCATGTTGTTTTCTACAGCAGACATTATTGTTTTTATGTGGGTGGGTTTGGATGTTCATTGTGTGAAGCAGCAGAGGTGGCAACACACAACTTCTGTGTGTGTGTGTGTGTGTGTGTGTGTGTGTGTGTGTGTGTGTGTGTGTGTGTGTGTGTGTGTGTGTGTGTGTGTGTGTGTGTGTGGTTTTATTACATTTCACAGATTTAGCAGACAGTTTTAATAAAAACAAGTTAAAAAGAGTATAGAAGAGCATAAAAGCTGTGAAAATTATAAAGGGTTTTAAGAGGCTTTTAATATTGTGATCATAATATTGTGAACTAAAGACTAAATAATAAAGTAAAAAGACTAATTGTTTGCACACGTGCTTTAGATGTGATTAATGTACATTTTCTGATGACCTTTAATAAAAGTGTGCCTGTGCTGTTGAGGAAATGCGGATGATTCTGTCTGACCAATCAGCATTCTGCATTGTTTCCATGTCACTGAACAGTATTAGCTTAACTCACTAGGAGCCTTGGATCAAATAGAACCAAAAAGTCTCAGTATCAGCCAAGAATCAGGTAGAGTAAAGCCTGGGTCCCACAAAAAACATCAGCGCCATGCTGCGTAGTGCCTGAGCCGTGATTTTGAATAGAAACCATTGTAGTCATGTCCCAGATGCGGCGGTCCATGCCACGACGGTCCATGCCATGACGCTGAAGATACGCGACAGTTCTATTTCTGCGCCGAGGAACGCCTGAGACATGTGTGTCACGACATTGTGGAGTACTTTATGATACAGAAACTACAACAATATGCTGAACTGCGACTAGTACGGTAACATAAACAAGATATATTGTGACTGTTGCGCGATTTTGCAAGCTGCGATTCAATCAATCAACTTTATTGAACCAGCATCCTGATACAATGAAATTTACGTTTCAGTACAACCTTTCCCAAGATCAGACATACAGCACATAAACAAACAGGGTCAGATCGACTGTGATCCTGCACAAATTCCAGCACTATCGTTTACAGATAAGGAAAAGGGCTAACAAGGATGAGGAAGAAAAAAGTAGCCCCCTCGGCCATGCCTGCCAGACATGGCTGAGACAGATACAAAACAACCTCAGCGTAGAGCACATAACAGTCACAGCAACCTAAAAAAACCCACATCAAGTTGGTGGGGGGTATCAGGAACACTGCCAGCCGACCAAGGATGCCAGCGCCGACGCAGCTGTTTCGTCCTTCACCATCCAGCAGAGAGGAGGGAGAAGTCAGGAGGAGGACATAGAATAGAAGGTCTGAGCCACTGCTGCATTCATTCTGTCAAGCGGGTGTTGAGTTCTTCAGGGGCACAGATAAGATAATGTGTCTTGGTTCAGGCAGCGCTATGTTTCCTCTGCCGCCTTCCTGTTCATCTTGCTGGTTCTATCCCTTCCAAAATTAAATCAACGGCCATCCCCACCCAATCCATGCAGTCAGACACATTGCCTTAAAGCCTAAGTCCCACCAGAAACAGATCCGTCGCACCACGTCACGCATGAGCCATGATTTTAAATAGAAACCATTGTAGTCAATGAGAGTGGTCCCACAAAGAGTGCCGCATTGCAGCCAGAAGCACTGAACTGTGCCACGGCGCTGAAGTTTCGCTGCAGCTCTACTTTGGCACTCGGTCACAGCTGACACGTACGCTATGACATTGCGGACTTTCCATCACTGACATTACGACAGTGCGCTGAGCAGCCACTAGTATAGCCAAACGAAAACAACTGTCAAACATGGAGGAGAGTTTCTTTGATTCATTGTTTCATTAATTCAAGAATTAACAGTCAAACAGAGCACCACAGTAGTTCTGACTATGCACAGACTTCCTACTTCCTGATTTTTGGTGTTCTCAGTTCCTGCGATATATTGTGACTATCACGCAATCGGACAAGCTTTGCTCACCGGTGCTCCGCTTCAGGTCCTGTGAGACCAGAAGATGCACCAAATACAAGGCGTTTTTGTGATGCGGTGCTGACACTCAGTGAGACCCAGGCCTATAGCTTCTGCCTCAAACTATCACCCAGTCCATCAGATCCCTAACAGTTCCCCCTATGGGTGTTGGGTTCACATGTGTGTGGTCCCATGTAGCAGGTTTGAGCTGTGTTCAACCTCGTGCATAAAGGTCTGACCACCTGCCACTCAATAAACCTCTCCTCCTGACCTGGCTCCAGGCTTAGGGCTCAGTCACCTTGTTCTACTTGACATAGTGGGGGTTTGATTAATTGATCTGAGTCTGGCCTCTTACCCAGATTAAGTTTGTCATAGAAGATCCTACCAAGGGCAAACTGCTCTAGTTAACATATCTTCTAGGGTTATGGGGATACTCAAAATTTTCCACTATGACAAGGTAGCATTTCAAGGAGGGCTCTTTACTTTTAATTAAAGAGGAAGTTGGCCATTTGGACAAATCTTTGAGTAGATTTACTGCTCCGATGAATCAAATTGAGTCATTTGAGATGTTTTGGAAAAGATCTATTCTTTACTCATTTCTAGTAAAGTGTTGCAGACATGGTGCACCAGGATGAATCTTCAATTCAGATTTAGAGGAGAGATTATCTCTATTGGTTTGGGAAACCTCAGATGAGCTGTAGAGGTGGCTGGATATGGATGTTAGTTGTGTAAGACATTGTAGAATAAAAATAGTTTGCTTCTCTGAAAAATAATTATTGGATTGAATTTATTTTATTGATCCCTTGGGAAAGAATCCTCTGGGAAATTCAACATATTATATATGATGAATTAAAAAAAATCTTCATTTGGTTGCACCCTGTTACAGAAAATGATTGTTCTTCAGTCGTTCAGGAATATTTGAGATTAATTCTGGCCTTGTTTAAATAATTCTGAAAAAAAAGTAGGAAAACATGTAATTTCAGGTTTGAAATTAATACAAGAGCGCAAGAAATAAATCATATTTCACAAGCATTGTTGCATTTTTCCCCTATCACATTATGCCATGCCTTGCAAATTATGAAGCTTTTATTGCGTGATGAGCTTGTCTTATTATTTGGGAAAAACCCAGACTGGTGATGCAACTGAACGTAAGAGCCTAATCATGTGTGGGTTATTATACTTCTGGTTTTTGTCTTAAAAAAACACATTGTTGTTTAAAAACCATCAAACTCACAGCAGAAGCTTGTTGACACAAAGAGAAGCTTGGTGTTTAACTCACGTTCTGGTTTATGTAAATATTAATGCAATAATATTACATATCTTCAAACAGAGACTGACAGAGCCAACAGAGTGTACAAGTGCAAGTCAAATGTTAGAGGAAAAAATAGTTCTTGCTGATAAAGGCAGAGAGTTGGCTGATGTAATTGAGATAAAATGAGATGGTATCAGCACTGGGGTCGCTTTGAACAAACACAGGGAGGGCACTGAGGATAATTGTGTGTGTCAAGGAAAAAAGCCAACCCTTTGCAAGATGTGTATGTGTGTGTGAAAACCTTCTCTTGTGTGCCTTTGAACGCAGCTTACAAGCATGTCCATGTACGTGTGTGTGTCAGGATCATCTTAGAGATGATGGGGGAGGGGAAGCCTTCTTTTAAGCCCTGAGACTGAATGACTGGTGCTTTCTCTCCCCGTGGAGTGCTGCTGGGTTTGTGCTGGATGGAAAAAAAACAGCTTCTGGAACACTCAGGGGACTGTCACCTGTTCAAAACACCATTACATACAGTGTTGTCTTTATCGTCACACCCACACATCCATCTCCCAACTGTATTTACTCAAAGAGCGTGCGCTTATGCACGCACCACACATTCACAATAACAATCAACAGCAACCGCACAACATCAACTGACAGCCACCGGGGATTCATCCTGAGAGGAAAACATGTTTTACAAACGTAGAAAGCAAATATGTAATCGTAAAGAAACCGTAAATAATTAATAATGACTTCCGCAGCAAACCTGGATCGGGAGTTTCCTAAACATTTTTTAAAAAATACTGTAGACTAACAAGATTTAGGATTTCCTGGGAGATCATAAAATAGTACACTCAAAGAACTTTACACAACTCCCATACATTAATACAAACACTCACAGTTTTATTCACAGATTTGGGGTATAATATGTGGTCCCTTTTCTTGCCATATGGCTAAGCCTGGTCTCATGCTTTTGATTGCCCTGCTACATCTTAGCAATATTACATTCTGGTTTCATCACACCGTTGACCCAACTTTGGTGACTTAATGAGGTTTCTTTTTGACTTTTAATGTGGAACAAGCTGAAATTAATTCTGACACTGTTTGAAGTATCTACTAATCTCATCAGCTTTGGGGTTTTAAAAACTGTAACCTAATTCTAGACATCATTAGAAAGTTACAGAATTGCAAACATGGATAAAAAATGTCCAAGTTTTTTACTAAGTTAGTTTTGCTAGAGAGATTTGAAACAACCTGCATGTCACATAACTGTATTTTTTTATGTTTTTCAGACAAAATTTATTTGCAAATCTATTTTTAAATCATATTATCCTGAAAAATTGAGATGACCTTCATTAGAGCTTCTCTCAGTCGGTTCTCGGACACTTCTGGACTTTCCTTGAACATTTAAAGCTGACTACTTTTTGCTTGTCTCTTACATAGAAGACAATTCAGCTGATATGTTAATTAATCATGTTGCAAGACAGACAAACTCTGTGCAATGACAAGCCCATGATTCCTCAGCAGACATGGCTAGATTACAACTCTGTATTACAAACTCATTAAAGGTTTGGAAAAATGTAGTATATTTGATCTGCATTCATTAGGACTATCTGGCAAAATGTCATTCTGAAAGGCTGAGACTGAGCTGTGGTTCAAGGGACCATCTCACAAAGTCATTCTGAGATGTTTTAGGTGACATACTGTAAATCATTAACCAGGTAAACATAGATAAGATAGGTCAATGAAAAAAAGTTAGAAAATGATTGCACGTTTCATTGCGGTATACAAATACGGTAATTCATAGAACACATGGAGTCTGCTTTTTAAATGTCTCCAAACTGCAAGAGCAGATTAAAGACCTCCACTTCTCTGAGTCATATGCAAATTCATATGATAAAAACCCAAGCTTGTTGGAAACAGAGACAGTCAGACATGTCTGCAGTGAATGTGAGCATGTCCTGGCCGGTCTCCCTGGATGCAGCTCCAGGAGAGCCTGGGGGACTGAATGAAGTCCTTTGAGTTCTGGCTGGTGCGGGGCAGGTCCATTGTTAAGGACAGCTGGGCCTGTTGTTTCTTGCTTTCTCTCTTGGGGCAATGGGTACCCAATATGAGGAGATTGTGTTTCTACAGACTCCCCCCAGCCTCCGCCCTACATCCACACACATATGCTCATTTGCAGGAGCACCGACTGTCTATCAGGCTCTCTGAAGTCACTTCTAAAGTCTGACTTGAAATAAAAGCAGTCTTGGTGTGTGCATATTTGAAACCATTAATATACAATATAAAGTGCAAAAGGAGAGAACTTATTTTACTGCATAGAAATGTGAAAACATACAGAAATGTCTTCAGCTATACATTTACAGGTGGTTAAGGTGAACTTCAATAAGACAGGTTTAATATTTTCAGCAATAACACCATTATCTTGAGTTTGGTATGTGGACCGCCTAGAGCGCTTGACTTTTCCAACTCTTTTGTTGTTGTATTTTTTTTTCTTTCTAAACGGGCCACTCAGACAACACACACACACACACACTCCAAGTTCATTTGCGTTGCCACTTCTTCTTCAACCCTCCACCCCTTTCCAGTTTCCCACACTCTCCTCCTTCCTGCCCTGCCCAAGGGAGCTCTGTGATTGGATGGACTGTGTGGTTCTCTGCAGTGGGTGCTCTGTCTATCACTAAACTTGTGGCAGAAGAGGGGGGAGTGGAATACAGCTCCCAATCTGGGTTATTAAAGGCTATTTTCAGCTCTGCCTGTTTCTGTGGGCTCATGCTCCAAATATAGATCTGGCACAAGTGACGTTAATGAAACATGTCCCCTTTTTTTCTCTGCTTTAAATCTACTTATGTAATCTCATCCCTGCAGTTAGAGGAATTAGTGTTACCTTACAATCTGGGTCTGATCCTGCAGCTGTCTCCATATCAGATCTGTTGTACCAAGATTGCGTTTGGTTCTTATGGTTCAGGTGCAGGAGATCGGGGTTGGGATTATGGATGTGCAGAACAACGTGTTTGACTTTGGATGACTATTGCAATTTTAAACAAAACATGCAGGGTGTGACCTACAAGTCCCAGCCAGCATCCTGTCATTCCAGTTCAGAAGTCAGAGAGGGAGAGAACAAATCCCTAAGCCACTTTGTGTCATATGCACACACAAGCAAGCAGAGGGCTGCTCCCTGAGACAGATGCTGCACACATACGGCGGTGTTCTTATCTGATGTTCTACATTCAGTCACAAAAAAGGTGGATTAAATAAATTGCTAGAAAGACAAGTCTTCTTTGTGACCTCTTTTTCCAGCAAAGGAAACATAAACTTGTGCAAAAGAAGAAACTGGAGCATAAGAAGAGATATTTTGTGAAAATGCATGCTTCAAATACATGAAAGAAGTCATCTGCATAGAAGGCGAAACTTGGTGACTGATAGGAATGATGCAGCATTCTCTGTTTCTCAATAGCTGCATGCGCGTGGCAGAATTCTCCTGTCTGTTTGCTGAATAGAGGTACTATGGGTCAGTGGAGCAGCTGGTGACTGGGAGGAAGAACTTAACCAGGCCTCTTTTGTGGATCAGCTGTTTCTGGCTGAGCTTTGTCATTCTAAATTGGGTTCTTTACATCCAGAGCCTGGGGAGGTTTTGACATGTAAATCGAGGACTGAGAGCTCCAAAACCCCCCCCGATTACTCACTAAAATGCTAGAGGGGCAAAAAAATAATAATTCTCCGAGTTGTACCACTGGAGGGGCTAGAAGGGAAGGAGGGGGCCACGCAGGCCGCTTCAAACAGACTGAAGTGTGCCACATAGTCTGGAATTATGTTAACAATTGAGCTTCCATCCAGGCAGCAAGCCGTCTTCATCCTAATGGAATTATTTATGGGTGATGAGGGAAGTCAGCATGTGGGCAGAAGCTCATAAACATAACAGCCATTTGGACGCTGAAGGAGGAGCAATAAAGGAGTGATTCAAAATATATTAAGTTGACTATATATGTTTAAGAAAAAATGAACATTTTGAATAAAATATTTAGGCCAATTTGTATCCATTCCAATTTAAATCAAATATATTTTAAAACAAATTATAACCATTAGACCAGAGAAAACAGACTGTTTGCATCAGTGCACCTGGGACTTTTGCTCTATCTATGCTGAGTGACGGATATGAGTTCTTTTATCAGTGCTTTGCATGTTAGTAACTACTTATCAGGTTATATTTAAAAACCTCTGATGCTTTCTCTTAGTTTTTTATAATGAAGTTTGAAATTATGTATGAATTTAAACTGTTGCCAAAAAAAAACACAATATCGTTCATAAAATGACAATGATTCACAAAATACAATATAAAACCACCACAACTCAATATGATGTTACATATGAAAATAAAGGTAAGGTTCATGAGACATTTGCTGCCCTCAGAGTGATTTTGTGCGGTCCTTAAAGCTGCACTCATTAGTTTGGTAAACAATGTAGCTTAAAACGTTTTTTCATAACTCTACACATCGTTCTAACATAGTATAGCTATAAATATATTTTGATGATAAAAAAAATGAAAGAAATGAATAACGTGGTTGTCCTGCAGTTCTCTATAAACCTCAACTAATCATATGTTTTGGACCGAAAGCAACAATTGGACATTCCGGCTGTCTGTCTCGACAAAGCGCCGCACTGCTTGGATCCTCCATTAATGCACGCTGGTGCATTTTGTAGTAGAACATCCCGGAAATGAGAGCCGTTACCGCTTCAATTTTAGGAAAAAATACCAGAGTCCCAAATAGAAAAACTGCTTTTCAGCTAGCAGAAAACAAAAAACTGTTTGGACCTAAAAAGAGGAAAAACTAGGATGAACATTTGTGTAACGTTTCAACAACGGTGTTTTGCACTCTCTTGTTTACTGTGGCAATGCACGGTCCCATGTCTGGGGAAGGTGCGGCCGAGGATTATAGCCGGCGGTGAGAGCTCTGTTTTTGTAAAATAGCTAGCTATACCTACCTTGTTTGGAAATGACCAAATGCAGCTTTAATGGTTAATTCAATGGTCAAATTATGGCTGCTTGGCCACTGGACTTTCTATAAATAATGGGAACATTGAAATTTACCTGAGAGGTCAGTTAATCTGTTACTCATGAAAGTGAAACAAAACTTCACTCAGTTTACTGAATCTTTGATTATTGAAGAAGTTCTGTGAAGTGAAGCTTGTCCCCAGACTGAAATGCCCCACTGGGCTGCTGTTCAGCACGTCTGTGAGACACATGTGCTACCAGGCTGTAAAACGACCTGCATATCCAGCTCAGCCATTTGCAGGAGAAGCTGCATGCATCCAGTTAAACAGTTACAACGCTGCCTGCTAAGCAGCTTTAACCATGAGAGCAAACAAACAAGAGTAACTTAGCACATTTGGGCAGATGCCAGAACTGCAAACATTATCCCACTAACGCAAAGAGAATACTCCATGGCCCTGATCATGCTCAGCTGTACACATCTGGAGCATGTCTGGTTCAAATTTGAAAAAGAAAAGCTCAATAGAGAGCAGCTGAGCAGCAGGAGCCATCAACACACAGGAAGTAATATTTACTCAATATACTGTAGCTCCTGGCAATTTCAGGGATAATTGTGCTGACACTTCGAACTTGAGAGACAGACACTCCATGCTGCATTGGTCAGGAAAAACTGACTGCAGTCCAAAGCACGGCAAACAAAAAGAACACGGCACAAAGCAAGTAAACCTGAATGCCCTTCTTCTGCATCTTATTAAAGGATAGCAGCAACATTACAAACTAGAAATGACTTTTTTCAGCTTCTTTCTAGGTTGTCCTACTTTCAGTTTGCAGTTGTTGACTTGGTTTATTTATCCTGTATGACAACGTGTCATGGCTTTTTATTTATTTTGCTTTATATAAAGAGCAGAACAGGTAACTCTCATGCATTCTGGTGAGCCTCGGTGCGTATTTACCATCACTTGTTATTAAGTTTGTGTTGAGATTCTATAGGAACATGTCTGACAGTGATAATGAGTTTAGATCTCCACAAGGGCAAACAGCTTAAACCATCTAATGACGTAAAGCGCTTAATGATATGTTTGCATTTAATGACAGTCACACAGCAAGTGACCTGATGTAGATGTACAGTACACTGACGCAGTAAGAAAACAAGATGGCACATGGTGTGTGTGTGTGTACGGGGGGGAGGGAGTGTAAGGCGACAAACAGAACAGCAGATAATGACCTCAGCTTCCATCTGCTGGGCCCAGCGGGGCGGAGACACCTTCAACCTGCCACAGCTTGGTCGCCACGGCAATCTGCCGCTCCCCATCGTCCTGGTGACATCTGCTTTTGGGTGACTGAAAGATGAATGCAGCACCAGCCGCATGGGCACATAACAGACGTCACACAGACCACTAACGCTGAGACACAGATGGTCACAGACACACAACTCTGGAGATTACAGTCCACTTCTTCTAACCTCTCAGTGAATTGTTGTAATATAATCACAGATTTGTGAAACTGTTAGCTGGGAATGTGTTTTGGGTCTTCTCCTAAAGAGGCTGGCATCGACTCCTACAGGCTGGCATTTCAGAAACCTCGCCACAGCGCCCCTTATTTGGGCCATATCACACATAAGACAAGCTGCTGCTGGTTTAAAGAACCAGTCCATTACGGTTTGAAATCAAAACACCAACTTGTTTGTTTTAAGTTCATGGGGAATAAATGTTGTTTACCGGCACTCTCTATTTATGCCGATATCGTTTTGCTTGACTAAATTCCCCAGCCACAGCTGTCACAGTTATTTAGAGCCTCTGCGGTAACCTTGGAAACACCCATCCTGCATACAAGTGGTTTCACAATGTGAGATCTTGATAAACAGGTGAAGAGCTGTGAAAAATAAAGGTAACAAAATCATTTTATAGAATGTGTTGGGTTCACTCTAAGGGAGGGGATCAGCTGCAGGGATGCACACAAAAAAAAGAAAAGAAAAGGGAAATTAAAGGGTGGGTTGGTGATGGCAGACAGACAATGAAGCAGAGGATGTAGAAAAAAACACACACAAAAAACGAGGGGAATTCAGGTCAGCGTTGAGGGTTGAACATGCTGAGTTGGGTGTTTTTTTGTTAATCTCTGGTTTGGTAAATAAAACAATCTAAACTGGGGTTAGAGAAGGGAAGTCGAGCAAAAGGAGAAAACATGACAAGGGATGTGAGGAAACCATCAGCTGTATTTGGTTTTCAAGCTGTTCTGGAACATTATTTTTGCAATCGTTCCATGATGGGACAGACCATTAGAATTAAAGTGAAAGGCTCTGAAATATTCTAACACATATGTTTTCTATTGAAAGAAAATTATATTCAAAAGCAATTTATGAAAATGAGCATCCTTCAAAGAATATTTTAAGAATTTATAAATAATGACAATAACTATAATTATTTTGAGTTACAAGACTATAGCAACTGTTTGTTTAAAGGGGCGATCTTGTCTTTTTTAACCAAAGTGCTCTTGTTTAAATGTAGGTGGATGTCTAAAAGCCTGGTAATAAAATTCCAGGAAGAAGTCTGTGTTTTAAATTATTCCTCGTTTTTTTTTTTTTTTTTATGCTGCTGTCCCTGCAGGGGGACGCTGCTGGGCTCAAAAGTGTTTCCTTCCTAAAATTTTCTAAATGACTTGGGGGGGGTTGCCCTTGACAACTTTTAGTGAGAAAAAACCCAAACATAACCACAACTTCATTTTATGAAACACAAAAACAACAGGTTTATTTTGAATTTTAATAATGTATACACACACACACACATACACACACACACCCACACACACACACACACACACACACACACACACACACACACACACACACACACACAGAGAGAGAGAGAAATATATACACATACACACACACATATAATATAATATAATATACATTTTTGATGCATTAAAGGGATATTTTTGGTCATTTTAAAGTAACCAGTTAATAATCTAAGGACTATCTACCTTCAATTACACATGAGATCATTTGTTTAGTTTATGTTGTTCATACTGCTGCAGTGTCATAGTCATTTGGACATTGTTTGGCTGAAACAACTAAAGAAAATTTCTCTTGCAAAAATGCAGAGGAAAACAAACATGTAATTTATTTTTTTAATGCATACGTATGAGCTTTTTAAAGCAAAAGTTGTTGTAAATCCCTAAAGTTTGGCTGCTGATTTGTCACCATTCAGCAGTAGTGTCTCTCTGAATCTATAGCCATGAGTATTGCTCCAGTTAGAGGATTACTTCCTGTTTCTAGAGACTCCTTTGTTTTTGAGTGATGTCACCGGTGGATATGGTCCTTAGTGCAGTTAAAGTTATTTCCCTAAATTACTCAGAATATGGTTTAAATGAATAATTTGTTCGTTTATTTCTCATTTTGATGGATATTTTGTGTCGTTTGAGTTGTTTTAGAATTATCAAATTTACATTACCAAAGAACACTATTGATAGAATGGAAAACAAACCTTTTAAAGTCCATTAATTTGGCAAATTTATTTAATTAATTAGCCTCTTTCTTTCTTTTCCTTGGATTTTTTCACCTTCTCGTGGTTTACTGAGCATTCTGCCTGTGACCTGATTTTCTTCAAGAGGGTTTCCCACTGGTTTAGATGCTGCCCCAAGTAATCTTTTAACATCTCAGGATGAGTAACCATGCCAACAGAAGGGTTGTTTACATACAAGAGCATCCAACTGGGCTTTTTTATGTACTTCCTGGAATAAAACCCAAAACTCCACATGAGCTCAAAAGGAGATGTCACAGATGTTGGGCATAAAAAAGAAAAACGGAGAGCGAAGCAGAAAATACTTAAACCATTTTGCTCGATTGTCTTAATGGATGTAGGAGCAACAGGAAGCAGGAGTAACAGGGTTGTGGTATTATATATAATTCTCCAATGCGTAGCTGCAGGATTGTGTTAGACTCCAGTGACTCACTATCTGTCTATCAGACTGCAGCTACAGGCGGGCTACAGACAGAGTGGCAGACACATAGAACTCTTCATCATTTTCTTCAGCTTCCTCAGCTTTAGGGACCAGTACAGGAGATTACAAGGTAAACTGGGCATTATTGCAGTTTCATTCCAACAAAAAATATGTTTTAGTGTAATTAGAAGCATGAAATCATGCAAAATTCGGTTCATGATCATGTCATTTTGTGTGTAGATCTGTTTCTCATGCTAGAAGTACTTTTAGAGTCACGAAGCAAAAAGAAGATAAAAAGATTCCCAGTTTGTTGTCTCAACAGAGGTTAGTCACCATTGTTTTTATTATTTTAAGGCATGAAGGGCAATTAAAATATAATTTTTAAAAAGCCCCCAAAGCAAAACTTCTCTGGCTTGTTTTGCAAATATAAAACAAAACAATTGTTGTACAGCAGCTGACTCCTGGAAGAACTCACCAGCCTGCTTGTGCCTCTGGCTCAGACTCTGCAAATTCAACATCACACTTAGAAGATTCCACTCGCTACCCCCAGCCAAGTGTGGAGGAACCCCCCCAATCCCTTCTACACACACACACACACACACATAATCACATTTCCAAATGCATGCACAAACACACACACTCTCCTTAGTATCATGTGCACATGAACACCACACACACACATGCCCTGTTGTGCCCATAAACTCAGCACAGTTCTCAGAAATTCCTCTAACACCTCCTATCCCACGTGTATGGACCCAAACACATTTACACAAACACGCACACTTGTGTGAGCCCACACAATTAATGTGAAATCACATCCATCTTCCACCCTGCTACCCCTCCCCTGCTCTCCATTACAAATAGCTGAGGATTGCATTCTCTCCCTCTGGCCTTGCCTGATGTTGTTTTTACTTGTCTTGTTGTGTGCAGAATTCTCCCTTATGTAAGACAAAATTACCCAATATGAGAGTTATTCTCAGTGGGGGTGACTGCACTGGTGCATTCCTAACTCAATGAGAGATGGAGGGAGACTGAGGGAGAGGTGGAAAAGAGAGATAATCTTTCCTTAATGATAATTTCTTGTGGCAGCCACATTGGATGGTTTGCAATAAGCACAAGGTGGAAACAGCAGAGAAATAGCAAAGTGCTGCTAAAGTCATGAGTCAGATTTAAATTCACGAGCACCTGCTGAGTTACATCGATGCCTCCGAGTCAACAATCCTAAGTGGATTATTTCTCTGCAGATTTAACCCCTGCCTTAGAAGGAGAACAGAGGATTTCTTGACAAACATTGACTTAAAGATTATTCTGCAATGTAGGTAGTTAGGATCCTGTGGAGCGGAGATAAGATCAGATTATGAAAACTCTGCATTGAAGGAGAAAATACTGTTCTGAGTGAATTATCTGTCCCTTCAGTCAGTCATCATTTTTTTGCAACCAAATCCAGGGTGGTTGTCTACTGTCCTTTCAAAATCTGAGTTATTGTATATGTGCAGCTGTAGTCAGAAGAACTTCATGCTGATTGGAGAAGGTCTTCTAACCTTTAGTTGACTGGAGGTTGTCTTCTAACCTTTAGCTGATTGGAGAAGGTCTTCTAGCCTTTAGCTGATTGGAGAAGGTCTTCTAGCCTTTAGCTGATTGGAGATGGTCTTCTAGCCTTTAGCTGATTGGAGGTTGTCTTCTAGCCTTTAGCTGATTGGAGGTTGTCTTCTAGCCTTTAGCTGATTGGAGAAGGTCTTCTAGCCTTTAGCTGATTGGAGGTTGTCTTCTAGCCTTTAGCTGATTGGAGGTTGTCTTCTAGCCTTTAGCTGATTGGAGGTTGTCTTCTAGCCTTTAGCTGATTGGAGGTTGTCTTCTAGCCTTTAGCTGATTGGAGGTTGTCTTCTAGCCTTTAGCTGATTGGAGATGGTCTTCTAGCCTTTAGCTGGTTGGAGATGGTCTTCTAGGCTTTAGCTGATTGGAGGTTGTCTTCTATGTCCTTCTTACTTTACCTCTTGTAGTCTATTATCGCAAATTGGCATCAAGTCACTTCTGACCTTAAAGCATCCAGATGGAGGTTTAGGATTAGTACTTTGATCAAAAAGCTGCTATATCCAGTCTTTTACATGTCTGCTGCCCTCTGGTGGAGGGTCTACAGATGAAAAGTGCCAATTATATTGTTTTAATGTTAAATTGTTACATAATAAACTACAACTGATAATTATATAGTTGTTACATTAATGTTTTAAAAGTCCTTGGGTATTAGGAAAAATTTGACTGATTACAAAATAGACACCCATGATGCTGATTACAGGACACACCTCATAGTTAAAATTTCAACATGGCCAAACTTTTTTTAATTTCTGGAGTTATTTTGTTCAGACCAGTTTCATTATTATATTTTAAAAAATTGCTGAACAGCAATTCTAAAGCAATTTCTGATTTTCAGTGGTTTATTCTAAGTAAATGTTTAATTACGGTACTACTTTTTTCAAGCATTTGTTCTAAAGCTCTGTTTTGAAGAGAAAAAGAATCGAAGTAGCTTAATGTATTTAAAAGTTGTATTAAATAAGATATATTGCAGAATTATAAAATTGTAAATTAAGTCAGTGTCTGTGATTAATTTGGGAAATAAGAATATGAATGTGATTTAAAAAAATGTAAGTTTGTAAAAATCTGAATCAATCAATAATTTTGTTTGGTAAATAAAGGCAGAAAATATAAGATTTTTTTCTTCCTTCTGCCCCTTTTCATTCATCTGTATTGTTATTGTGTTTGTTTATTTTGTCTGTCTTTTAAATTTTTGTTTTGAATTTTTTTTTTAAAGTCTGCAGTCATCTGTTAGCAGCATCAGAGCCAGTGATCCTAAAACGTTGAACAAGAAGGCTGATTCTGTTTGGAGGACTACTCTGGAGATCAGACAAAGGACGATGTTTTCTAACACGATGGACAACCCTGAGCATCCTCTACACAAGACAATCAGTCAGTGTCTTCAGTCAGATGTTTCTTCAGATCTGCTGCAACACAGACAGCTACAGAAGATCCTTCCTGTCCACAGCTTTGAATAAACCTAACATCCAATTTCCCTCTGGGATTCGCATCTGCATGTGATAGTGTTACGATATGTCAGCAGTGATGTTATCTCTGATGCCTTTTGCACCACAATCTTCTACTAAAACTCATAATGAATGGATGAACCTTTCATAATCATCTCTGTAGCGAGTCGGTGTCAGATCCAGACTCGTTACCAAACAGGTCACAATCCACAATGGCCCAAGCACATTGGTTCTGGCTGGGTCATGTTCCTGCATTCTTTCTTACATGTGATCCAAACTGATGTCCTCCAATCAAGTCAAGCATTGTCCTCCAACTCCTTCATGAGGACTCCTCGCAGACCAAGCAGGAGGCTGAGATACTGACAGAGACAGATCCTCTATTGATAAGGACACCGAAATAGAACTCTCCTTTGTGCAGGACTGTAGCTCCTTTGTGGGAACTGGCAAGCCCACATGAGGAACGTGATAGAAATGGAGACAGCCATTTAACTGATGCTGAGTTATTGCTGGCTTAATAAGACGTCTATAATTGGGAACTTTGCATTAATCTGGAATAAATGAAAAATGTTTACACATTGAAATGATAAAAATTATTATTATTATAATCAACTGATATTCATAAACTTTAAAGGATACTAACCAATATTTCAGAGTAAGAATTAAGACGTAAAAAACTAAATACTCTCCTTAAAAAAACAACTGCAACTTTTCATCCGTGACCTTTGGGTAATGTTTGAATTATTTCCACCGAGGACAACATTTTGTAACAGCGTTAGGAAATATTCCCAGCCTTGAGTGAGATAAGAGACGTATTCATCCAAATGGTGCCAAGCTGCATAGTCACAAGCTGTTTTGACCTTTATAGCATCTGAGGTATCAGCAGCCAGTCAACCTTTCCTGGCTGTAAATCATGCTGTCACAGCAAAGTGGAGGAAGCAAGCTTAGAGAGGTTTCAGTTCATGAAGGGGCTGAAATAATTGAACAAGTGAGTTAGCAATAAAAGGACTGCTTGTTTATTTCAACGGCATCTGACGTTAGAATGACATGTGCTCTGGAAGTGTGAGTTCACGTGGTTATAAGGGGTGACACAGGAGGGTCTGAGCACATTTCACAGCACAAATCTGAGATAGAACGGCGATTAGCTCGATATATTTCGATTTTAATGAAAAAGAATGATGCTAAAAGCGTTCAGGGTGCCCTCATAGAAATAAGCACATTCATATTCTGAATTGGCTTTTAACTCCAAGCGTGCAGAACTGTGTTTTCATTACAAACACTCCAAAATAATTCATCACTGTTTAGCCTGGCTTTGACGTATTGATCTTGTAACTACTCAACCGTAAAAAAAAAAACTCTTAACAGAACATATAATAGCAGCTCGGGTCAAAGGCTAAAACTCTTAAATACTCCAGCCTGTTTGCACGTTACACACGTTATTTATTATAAGGGCTTGACGAATGAGTTCTCATGATCTTCCTCTCCGTCTGTCTTCTGAGCAGGCATGTCCTCCTAAAGGGGGTCTTACTTAGCAGAGCAAAAAGCAGAGAGCATGCTTTCCAAATTAATCAGTCCTCCTCATTTCCTCCTCTCCTCCCAGGCAGACAGATCTCTCCTGGAGGGGGGTCGAGTCAGTAAGGAAGGAAAAAACAAAACAAAACATTGTTGCCTGTTTTCGTGGATGTGGCAGAGGCACGGCCACTTGCTGTGCTTTGGCTGAGAGAGGGAAAGATGAGGAGAGGGGCGGGGAGGTGGGGTTACAGGGAGGAAGACAAAAAGATGGATGAAGTGAAGGAAAAAGAGAAGTGAGATGAGTAGCAGCTGGTCAAAGTAAGCAGTAGAGATAGGACAGGCCACATTAGGAGCTGGGATGGGATAATAGCTGAGGATCATGGGATATGCTGGCCCACATTTGTGTTCAAAGGCAGCTCACAGATGACAGTGCAGTGGCATACCGGGCACCGATCCAGAACTCAGCCCCTTTGGGAAGAAACTCTCTTTTGCTCTTTTTTGAACGCTTCTCTCTCCGCCGCTCTCTCAAATCACTCAGTTTCTACTTCTCTTCCTTTATATTTCACTCCCTCTCATCTCTCCTTTGTCTTTTTTTTTTTTGGGATCCTACATTATCCAATAAACTCTGTATCTCAGTGCCTTTCCTCTCTCATACTCATAATTCGATTAGCTCTAAGAACAGGAGGAAATACTAACTCAGTGCAGACACCAGACAACGCCCTTCAACTGACATTTGTTTTCTCAATAACTTGTGGCTTTGCAGAAAGAATGGTAGATGTTCCACTCCCACAGAGGTACACACACACACACACACACACAGCATAAACAGCGTATTAAATAGGTTTAACACAGTACCAGCAAACTCAACGTGGCTTTCCCCAGAGGCATTTAAAACAGGATTTCTTAGTAAGACTATTGTTCACCTCTGGCTTTGTGTTTATAACTGAGCTGGGTGTTGTTGTCACATGTGTGTTATTGTTATTATTATGTACTCTATGTGTGTGTGTGTGTGAAGAAATTGGAAGATTTTGTTGTGAAAATGTTATTTATATTCATTCAACATTTCAAGAGGATAAATTAATTTTTTTTAAATCCCCATGATGAATTTCTAAAATCACAAGTGATTGTTATAAATCAATTTCTTGAAAAATGCATTTTCCGAAGTTAGCCGGCATCTTGATTTTGGTCGACTCCAAACACAAGTCACTTGTAGATGTGACTTGATTCGTTTATGAAAGCTTTATTTCCAGTCTGTTGCACCTCGACTTTAGAATTAACTTTTTTTTTTACGTTGTATCGACAGTCTTATTCAATTCTGGTCCTCAAGGGCCACCACCTGCATGTTTTCTCTGTTTCCGAGCATCAACGCACCTGGTTTGAATTAATGGGTGATTAACAGGTTTCTGAAGATCTTGAGGACATGCTGAAGAGCTGATTCAATCATTGAATCAGGTTTTTGTTGGTTTTAAACATTCTTTATTGATTAGCTTTTATGATTTTCATTTGCGTTTAACTATCTTTGAAATTATTTGTATAAATCATGTTTTAATTTTGATGTTTTTTGTCATTTTTCCTGTTACTCATGCTATTAATATATAAATAAGCTTCCCTTACAATTTACCTACAAACACACACACAAACAGGCAACAACATTATCACACACCTTTTTATATTTTTGAGGGCAATAACTTTAAAAAATGTGCGGTATATAATGCAAAGGATGTTAAAAGTTACAAAAGTGAACCCAGAAAGATCCTTAGCACAGATAAAAGTCTGATAACACACATTACAGATGCATTATGGGTCAGAGGTGAAAAAAATCTTTAAAAAGATTTTCTCAGTGTCTTCTTTATAAATTCTTTTTAAAATCCTCACAAAAAGAGAGACACTAGCCTTCATGTCAAGGAGTTGTTTTCATGAATCTCATTATGTTAAAATGTGAGAACACTTATTCAAAGAAACACATCAGTGAGAAGTGTTTAATTAATTTTGAGACATTTTGTTTTTACCCCCTTTTATTATTTTTTAAAGAGAATTAATTGTTTTATAAACTCTCAACAGAAAAAGAATATGATAAATGGCTGTTTAGGTGATTTTTTTTTGGCAAAATTGTCCTTTGCTCTATATTTATTTTATTTTGAAACTTTGTTGTCTTTTTAATGTTTTGGGATTTCCCATTTAAGATAATTTTTAATGGATTTTTTTTGCCTCCAGACACAGTTCTTGTTTGTATTCCCTGATTGTTTTAACGTTAAACTGATCGAGGCGCCTTATAGCACCTGGTTAATGACGTATGTTTTTGCTCCGCTGCAGTGCAGCATGGATCATCATTATCCATTCTACCCACATGTCTAACCGTTTGCCACCACAATCATTGTTTATCACCTCACCAAGCACATGAGCTGCCATAATGACACTAATTGCTCAAGTGTTCTCTGTTTCTCTGAGTAAGTGGTTGTGCACAGCACAGAGCTTTGACAGATGTCTGTCTTCCATTCTTAAACTGATCTGCTTCAAACCTACAAAAAGCAGTGATGCACCTCTCACATTTATATGCATGGACTACTCAGATGGACCTCACCAGCCAAGTAGAAGTCCAGAAGAATAAAGCATCCATATGACATTTTAGCTCTAATGCTATCAAGCTTCATTAAGCTAAGCTAAAGAAAACAGTGTCAGCCCAAGCCAATATTTGATTTAGCTTGTGGACCACTTAGATTGTATTTATGTAACGTGCATCAATGCATTAAAAGAACAAATAGTTAATTGACCAGACTGTACAACTTGATACACCGCTCTATTCATTTCAATGAAATTTATTTATGTAGATTGCATCAATCCACAACAAACAATAATCTTCCTCGAGCAAGAAAAAGGCAATGTTTGGAGGAAAAAGGGTTCCCAAACATGAATCAACCCCAGGAAACCACACCTACACAGGTATGTAATTATAAAACATCCATGTATGGACGGTTTTCTAACATATAAAAATCAGGAGAGCTATAGGGATAATTACGTTTTTCAACTAAAAGTCTGCAAGAAATAACAGTTTAAATTCTTTATTTGTTTACATTTAAAAAATGATTAATCTTGTCCTATTTGTGTCATTTAGATTAAACCATATACATAATATTGTACTTTTCAATAACAGTACATTCATTTTTATTAAATCAAAATCTGATTGGTAATTTGTCTAAACAATGAGAAAAACACCCATCACTCTAATGCACAAACATTATTAAATGCTCTTTTAGAATCAGTCAGCTTGTATGTCACATTCAGTAATATCAAAGTCAATCATTTGTTGGGTATACAAATGAATCTAGACACATTCACTTGTGCTGCTCTTTGCAAAGGTTAAAAATTAGTGGCTTTGTAAACAAATATTAACAAACAAGCATTCAAAGCCTCAGCTCAGTCAGATCACACATAAACATGACACTGGACTGTCTTTTGTCAGCTTTATTTCAGAATATGGAGCCATACCGTGGGTGTGATGGATCCCTAGATGTGTTTTGCAAACATTCAAAGAGGTGAAATTACCTTTGAATAGCCCTGTTTTGTATTTTAGGACAGCGATGAAATGAAAGAGGCACAGTACCTCTTGATGCAGGAGGTTAATGTGTGTCTCTGCTCAGCTGTCAGATGTAATTGAAGGGAACAGCTTAAGAAAATGAGGTGGCAGGGATGAGGTCTTTAATTAGACCAAGATCATGGGCAGAAATGAATTAGAATCACCATTCTCATTACCCACAGCAAAACTGGAGCAGCAGAAAAAAACTTCAATATATGAGACATTGTTACTGTGTAGATTGAACATTTGAGGCGGGCTTGTTCTAGATCTCCTGACTGAATCAGGATAAAGAGGGAACCTATGGCGTTAAACTGTGTTTCCACATCTGGGGGGCTTATTTTCTCCCATAAACTCAGAGGTATCATTATTTCCAAATAAGGTTCTGCATGTTGAAAGCTTAATTTAGCTTAGGTGGGGAAAGAAAAGGTAGAGCACATGCGCCATCTAGTGGTGATTGTTTACAATTCAAATAACTATGAGCAAAATAAATTTGTTTTAGTATTTTTGTTACAATTCCTGCTCTTATTTTGCCACTAATTAGCCAAATATTTGCACTCATATAAAACATAACATTTCACCACATAATCAGTCAAATCAAATCAATCAAAAGGCATGAAAATAACGTTTGTTAAACAAAAATATAGTTTACTTATTTTTTGAGAAATGTGTTGTTTAATCTGATTTAGAGACAACTTTGTAGGATGACAAACCTGATTTTACTGACTTACAGCCACAAAATATAGTAAATTAAATTTTCCGAGGAATGTCTCTCAGGAAAACTTCCTTCAGACTCGATTCTAAATGCCGCCATTTGATTGGAGGATTACCGCCTCTTCGTTGCCTGAGCAGTCAAGAATAGGGTATAATTTACCAAAGGGAAAAAAGCTGCCTCTTTAAAAAAGTAGCTCAGTCAGTTTTTCTACACGTGTTTGTGTTGCTGCTTTATCGCAAAGACCGCTTCTTTACCAAGACAGGAACACAATGTCTAAAAAAGCCCTTTAGAAACGTGTTTATACAACTAACAGGTGGGTTTTTGTGTGTTTTTATGTAGTGTCCTGGTGTCTTTATAGCTAACAATGATGTTAAATTAGTGTTGTTATGATATCTTTGACATAGTTTGGTCGTTGATACTCAAAATCTATTGTGACTTTTTGTGGAATAACTTATTTTTAACCCAAATATAATATAAATATAATATTAAACTTGTAGTATATTTGTTGTAAAGTTGTTTGGGAAAGCAAAGTTAGCATTTTAGTAGCTAAAATGTTAATAGCAGTTAGTATCGGCGATATAGCCTAAAAATTATATCACTATATTTCCAAGGAAAATTGCAATAATGATATTTATGACAATACAACAAAAAGTATAAATACATTTCTGTCAGAAACACAGCTAATTTGGCAGAAATGTACAATTCTGACCAGCTCTTCCACTAATTTCTGCTGTAAATAATAGAATTATCAGTAAATAAACATGACATTGTAAAAGTTTGTGAATCTGTTAGCACATAAGGGTTAGAGATAGTTACTTTAAATGACAATAATCCACTTAATCCGTTAGCTCATGTCTGGTCAGAAAATCACTGTTTCTCTAGACTGAGGCCATTCATTCAAAGACCTGAACAGATATGAATTGTTCATAACCTTTCTCAAGAAACCTATTCAAAATAAATTAATTAGAGTTGCACAATATTAGGAAAAAGTACAATAATAATAATAATATTGTGACATTTTGCAACGATAACCTCACATGTTCTGGTGCCACTTGTGACCTTCTCCACGTATTGACTGTATTTTGGGGGAATCAAGGTCTTTCTGACTGCAAAATGTATATTTTTGTAATTCAGTTTTTAAATCCTTTGTTTGATATTGATATTGCGCACATTGATATTGCAATATCAGTCTACTTTTGATATCATGCACATCCCTAATCTAAGCTGTTGTTAGTTTACAAGAATTCTGTATCCGTAGCACTAAAATACTCCTAATTAAAGGTAGATGTTTTAAAATTCTAATATGTGTTTTCATTGTCCAAAAGTTTATCCGTTTGATTTAAAAATTCAGTTACATTTCAAAGTTTTGTAAATTTTTATTTCAAAGACCAAAAACAACATGTTGTTTACAAAAAAGTTTGATCCGCTCTAAAACTTTACTTATTAAAAGATACAACCTCTCTGTATTATATCAACTCAATATCTCACAAGTCTCGTCAAGACTCGTTTAACAAGTTAAACTGCTCATGTGCTTTTTCAGTTCTTGCATTCACTGAATACTTGTTCTTCTTTCTGTTTTCAGTTCTTGGTGCCACTATGAAGTACGTCCTGGTGACGGGTGGGGTAATATCTGGTATTGGTAAAGGCATAATTGCCAGCAGTGTCGGAACAATCCTCAAGTCTTGTGGCCTCCATGTAACTGTCGTCAAAATCGACCCGTATATCAATATTGATGCTGGAACCTTTTCACCCTATGAACATGGTAATTCATGCTCTTTTATTTTATTTGCATGAGCCCTGAGGTCTGTATTTGACATAAGAGAAACATGTCTCAGGCCTTGGCGTTTCCATGAATGGATGTTTTTATATCAGCAATTGAAGCATATTCTACGTTTATGAAAGTAAAACAAATTGACGTGATGTGTTCTTTTCAGGTGAAGTGTTTGTTCTTGATGATGGCGGGGAAGTGGATCTAGACTTGGGGAATTATGAGCGTTTCCTGGACATCCGTCTTATCAGAGACAATAACCTGACCACTGGGAAGATCTACCAGTCGGTCATCAACAAGGAACGGAGAGGAGACTACCTCGGCAAGACTGTACAAGGTTAGAAATGGCTGTATGACGAGTGATTATATAAACACAAATGTTCAGAGAATTGCATCAGAACTTCACAGATGTCATTAACTCCTGGAATCAAATGTTCAAAGCAAAGTAAATTCATGCAAAATGACACTACCTTCAGAATAATTGAGAAGAAGGAGCGTCCGTTTTTCTTCCTTCTTTTATTGCCTTGCTTGTATGTTTTCTCAGTGGTACCCCACATTACAGATGCCATTCAGGAGTGGGTAATGAAGCAGGCGAGGATATCAGTAGACGATGATGGTGTGGAGCCTCAAGTGTGTGTTATAGAGGTGAGCAAGTGGAGCTTCGTGTCGATATTCAAAATGAATTTTGCCTTTACGGTGAATGGAAACTCACTCCAGTGTAGCCAAGAAGCCAAAATGTTACATTTAAACTCGAGTGAGTCGTCCTTAAAGGATTAAAGATGCACTTTTTTTTTGTGAGTTAAAGAATTTGAGGTGTTTGAAAACATCAGATTTGAAATAAACAGAATATACCTGCACAGACGGGTGTTTCAATTATATTTTTTGAGAGACTTAAATAAAACCAGATGATATAATACTGGATTTGTTGAGAGAGGCTGTAAAATGATTGACTTCTTTTAGATTGGCTCTGTTTCTAGCCAAGTTAAGGAATATAAAAAGCAGCACATAAATATTTGATTTGGAATAAAAACAGTAAATTCTTGTGTTATAAATCAGCTGTTTGTTTATGGGATCTACTGTAAAACTTGCAGCAGAAAAGCATTAGTTTCTCATATACTGAGTGAGATTATTATCGTGCCTTAGGCGGTTCTCTTCATAGAGCATACTTCAAACCTGTTCTGACAGCATTATGGTTCTGGTGCTCCTGACAGCACATTGTTCTTTCCAAGTCTGCCGCAGGATGTAAGGTGCAGAGGATCAACGACCTGCGTGTTGTTCATGCATCCATATCTGTGGTCTAAGTAGTTGTTTTGTGTCAACAGCTGGGAGGCACGGTGGGGGACATCGAGAGCATGCCTTTTATCGAGGCCTTCAGACAGTTCCAGTTCAAGGTGAAGAGGGAGAACTTCTGCAACATCCATGTCAGCTTGATACCACAGGTATAGTTCACTAGTGAACACAGGCTGCGTGTGATCTCCACCAGGTACTCTGGGGAAATGAGTAAATATAGGATTTCAACTGTTGTTCTGTGCTTCTATGTGAATTTATCTTTTGTTTTCAGCCCAGTAGCACAGGAGAGCAGAAGACCAAACCCACCCAGAACAGTGTTCGAGAGCTCAGGGGGCTGGGCTTGACTCCAGATTTGGTGAGTTCAAATCCTTGAATTTTCACATGGTATTTTCAAGGTTTTAAAAGTGCTTGAAACCGGAGAGAGATGCACCAAAAAGTGATCAGAATTGACCGATGGTCAGCCTAAACAGCCTGATCAGTGATCGGTCAATCTGTTACTCAAAAAGTTTATTTTTTCCTCTGTCAGTGAATGCGCCATCGCCAAGCAGCAATAAAAAAAAATCTGACATTTTCCCCAGTCTGTGAACCCAATAAGCACCAAATCGTGTTAACAGATATTCCATGTGGAAGGTTTTACTTCTAGAATCATAATTTAATAATCAGATATACAGTAGGAAAAATTAGTATTTGATACACTGCAGAGTGCAAGTTTTCTTACTTACAAAAAATAGAGAGGTCTGTAACTTTCATTGTAGGTACACTTCAACTGTGAGAGACAGAATCTTTTTAAAAATCCATAAAAGAACAGTTTTATTGCATGAAATAAGTATTTGACGTTTGCAGGATGTTGATTAGACGTTTTCTGTAGTTCTTGACCAGGTTTCCACACATTGCAGCAGGGTTTTTGACCCATTCCTCCATACAGATCTTCTCCAGATCTTTCAGGTTTGGGGCTGTCACTGGGCAACAGTTTCAGCTCCTCCAAAGATTTTCTATTGGGTTCAGGTCTGGAGACTGACTAGACCACTCCAGGACCTTCAAATGCTTCTTATGGAGCCTCCTTAGTTTATCTGGTTGTGTTTCAGGTCATTGTCATGCTGGAAGTCCCAGCCATGATCCACCTTCAATGCTCTTACTGAGGTGACATGAAGGCGGTGGATCTTTTTTGGGAATTTCTTTAATGGGAAATGCATAAAATATCAATTACTAGAAAGTTATTGATACTGAAAAATAGTTTTTAATTAGAGACGTCTTTTTTGATACCATTATTTTCACAAAAGTGCAGACTTACATATGTTCAGCTCCTCTAATTGTGAACATTAGCTGTCAGTCAAAACACTGAGATGTGTCACCGACACAAAATGGACTTGATGATTTTATTTATCTAATTTCCCAATTTCAGACCAAACTACAAACATTCAGTCACATTTAAAACCATTTTTGGAACAAAATCATCCAACAGGGTACAGTAGTTCAACTTGTGAATATGTTCTGAGGATATTACTCACTGCTTGTTCCAAAAGGAAACTGAGTTAGGTACAGAATTACTCTCTAATAAAAGTAACTAGTTGCATGAAAATCATTTTTGCGTTACTATTTATAAAAAATAGTAGTGGTAAATCAAAGGATCAGGATTTTTCAGATCAGTTTTCATGAGTAAATTTAAATGAGTAAAAGAAACAGAAACTCCTGGACAATATGACACCTCACAAACACATTCTGGACTTTTACCTCAATCAGTTTGAAGTAGTAGATAAGTCTCCACCTTGAAGATGACAACTTTTCATCCAAATGCTCCAGACTCGCCGTTTCTGCTGCTTCGCCGGCGTTTGTGTGTGTGTGTGTGTGCACAAGCAGTTTGTGCATGAAGAAGGTGCGTTCAGAGTACACAGTTTATTTTAGTAATTCATAGCGTAATTGTCTGGTTATAGTTTGTTCTGAGATTATGTCTGGAAGTTTGTGATGCTGTTGTTTCTGCTTTGTGTGAAAACAGCAAGTGTTGCACGTGAGCGGCTGCTGGGGAAACGGGGCGCGCGCGCGTGTGTGTGTGTGTGTGTGTGTGTGTGTGTGTGTGTGTGTGTGTGAGACCACTGCAGGTGCGACAGAGACCAGGAAACAGCTCTGTTAGTTTGTTTTTAACTGTTTTGGACTGTTTTTGATGCGGCTACAGCCGACAGTAGCTTTTAAAGTAAAGCCACGAGGACTGAACCTACGGACTCATTATTGGAGAGAACATTACAAAAGTAACGCACCGCATTTAACGCTCAGTAACGGTAACGGCGTTCTCATGACGGAAACGGTAATTCGTTAGATTACTCCGTTACTGATAAAAGAACGGCGTTATTACAAACACTGCTGTTCAGTAAGTAATGGACATTTGCTTCTTCTTGTTTTGTTTTATCTTCATGACCTTTTGATCTGCTGCTGATTTTTTTTTTACAAAAAAAAAAAACAAGAATACAGATTTCTTACAAGACCTCAGTTTTGAATTTGATTTAAAAAAAAAAAAAACATCTAAAATGAAACATCAGCAGGTGATTTCTATTGTAATGAGAAGATCTACATCTTTAAAAATGCTTGAGCAGTTTAACTGGATACAAATATTTCAACTAAATTAACTCCATATGCTTTATGATATGACTCAACCAGAAACCTAGAGCTGTAAAACACCACAGCATGACGCACAATACTTCTGTAACGATGGTCTGACTGCAGCACATTTTCCTGCAGCATTTTAAAGGCTGGGATTCTAGTAAAGGTTTTAGCATCTTTGTTCTGTCCTCTGTTGTCTCCTAGCTTGCTTTTCTTTACCATCCTTCCTTCCTTAAATCACTAATTGGTTCTTAGTTCACTTGATTATGATAATTTAAGAATTGCACTTGTTTTTAGTCTTTTGTTCACCTTTACACGGGCATAAAATCTAGGGAGAAGTCTCCTTTAGTTCCTTTATCATGTTTTTGTTTTAGTACTTTATTTAGTCTCTTTAAGTTAAACATTTAATCCTAATGTGACCTATGAAACTTTAATTATTTGCTCTTTTGATTTACAGCCCTCTTTGTGTTTGTGTACCCCTTTAATTACAGTTCCCTTAAATAATTAAATTCACTTGATTTAGGAAATACATCTCTTCAAAACAACACATTTTAATTGCTGTATTTTTCCTGCATCCTGATAAGATGCCCACGATGAGATTTTCGATTTGGAATGACCAGAAATCCTTTTTATATTTTTTGCAGAAATTAAAAAAGAGTGACCACCAGGTCAAGCAACATGCAGCTCAAAACAATAATTCTTTTTCATCTTAACTGTATCATGAAGAAATGTTGTCAGTTAATACAAAGTGTGACAGAAAACTAGATTTAAGGACATCTTCACTAAGTAGAAAAGACATGTTTAATCATTTTCTGCTCCCTGGTCATGATGCGCCTCCCTCCGATAGAGCGGCCCGGTCCTGATAAGACCAACGTGTTTGTCTGTGTACTGATAAACTCTGACTCATCTATAAATCCTCTCTTTCTATTTGAGGTCAGACTTTTCCTGCTACTGGAAAGTCCCACTTCCCTGGAAAATGATTTGCTTGACAACTTTTTTAATATTAAACTTGATGGATCTTCCTCTCCAACTACATCAGCAAGAACAGACAGATCTTTCATTTTAAATTATCGTAATAATATACTTAAATGCAACGTTAAATGATGCCTTTTTATGTATTTTATCCTTAGATCATTTGTCGTTGTGCGACGCCGCTAGCGACACCTGCCAAAGAGAAAATCTCCTTGTTTTGTCACGTGGAGCCTGCTCAGGTATTGTGTTGTCTTCTTATTCAATCAAATCTGTCTAAACAGCCTTCATAAAAACACGTTTGCAGGTGTCGTTTGCTTTGATTTTGTCCGTTTTCAAGAAAATTGCAGTTAAATAAATAGATTTACAAATTAAAGTAAAAGCTACCTCACTGAAAAATATTAATATGATGACTTTTAGGACATGAAACATCAACGAACAGCTTAGGTTTAATTGTAGGATTAAAATCCCTGCTGGCATTTATTGTGGATTTTACATTTTAAGTTGAAATCAAATTGTAAAACTGTTCAGTTGAAATTTGCTTTCTTACTATTTGCAGGTGATATGTGTCCACGATGTCTCTTCGGTTTACAGAGTGCCCCTGCTGCTGGAGGATCAGGGTGTTGTGAATCATTTGTGCAAACAGCTGAACCTTCCTGTGGAGATGAAGCCCAGGAAGATGCTCATGAAGTGGAAGGAGTTAGCTGACAGGTGGGGAGGTTTTTTTAATTTCTTTGTCTAATTGAACAGAAATACCCCTCACTGTTCTACTGGGGTTGAAAGATTGTTTAACACTCTAAAAGAGTTCAGATTTTTATTGTGGTATTCTCCTCGTTTCTTGTACTTATCTGATCTTTCAGTACCAGAGTTTATCTATGTGAATCTTCTTCTTTTCTTTAGGTCTGATTGTCTCTTGGAGCATGTTGCTATAGCCCTGGTGGGAAAATACACAAAGTTATCTGACTCCTACACTTCTGTTATTAAAGCCTTAGAGCACTCGGCTCTCGCCATTAATCGAAGGCTAGAGGTCAAGGTATGGAAATGTTTATCTCTCTCTTTTTTTTTTAACCAGAGACGTGAAATCCTAGTCGAATATTGTATTTACACAGCAAACAACCTTCTGGCATGATGTCGACTGAACTTTTCTCATTTCTACTGTTTGTTGTTATTAAAGTACATAGACTCTGCAGATTTAGAGACCACAACTTTGCAAGATGAGCCAGTTAAATATCATGAAGCCTGGCAAAAACTCTGCAGCTCTCAGTAAGTAGGCAAAACTTGCAGCAATAAGAAAAGCACAAATTTCTCACTCATGCCACATGATGGCAGTGAAAAAACAGTGTTGCTAACATGCAAATCGAAGTTAGAGCTCACAACAAGCAGTTAAAAACAGAATCAGTACATGTTAGGACTGGTAGACAGTGTCTAAAGAAAAAGACAAATTCAGTTCCCTACCTCAGAGGAAAGTGTTCAGTTACATTTTTAATTCATCGCATGTCAGATTTACACAAACCTACTTTAAAAAGTGTGAAACAATTGAGGTTTGTCCTGCATTTATGGATAGAGTAGCATTTTTGTTAGCATTTGGTGAAAATGTGTGTAAATCCTCCCAGTTGTATGTGGATTTATCTAGGTTAGTAGTGACTGGACAGTCTTTGTTTTCCAGTGGTGTGTTGGTACCAGGAGGTTTTGGTGTTAGAGGAACAGAAGGCAAGATGCTGGCTATTAGCTGGGCAAGGAAACACAACAAACCATTTCTGGGTAAGACACATCTGGTGTGTTTTATTTCTTAGTGTCTATGACATCATAATCACCTGCCTTAGCCTGCGTCTGTGCATCTGTGTTTGTTAGATGGCAAAAAACTCATGATCCATCCATTTTCTTCCACTTCTCCAGAGGAATATATTTTGTATAAATGTATATATATTGCATATACATCTACAACTGATTAATTTTTGCAGTGAGTCTTGGTTTAAAATAGATTTTATTCTTAAAAGATGTTCAGTGTCAACTTTACCTGAGGAGGAGGAGTAAACTTGTTAGTATGTAGATTTTTTTACTGAGTAAACACATTAATAATCTATAATTATTCTTTGTGTATTGACACAGCTTAGAATAATTACTGAAGGCAGTATTTTAATATGATTCTTGCAACAAATCCATAAACATTTGAAGAGTAAAATAAGATAAATTTAATGACAAATTTTATTCTTCAGTCATTGTTTTTTACCTTTTGCTTTTAAATATCCAGACTCTCTTACAGGTTTTTATATGGTTTTGTGAGTCATTTTCAGGATTTCTAAGAAAAATGAAAGCCTTTTTAGACGTTGGCTGCTTTTTATTTATTTCTTATTTAATTCATTTTCAGTCAAACACCTGTTCATTTTTAGAGGAATGCTTCTTTTTTAGGCTGCTTTAGACGTTTAAATTGTTGTCGATACATAAAATAATTTTGCAAACAACCAATTTTTTTATTGGATCTTTAGGCAGTTTGTAGCAGCATTTTAAAAAAAACCTAATTTCTTAGAACAGTTTGTGAAAAATACTAAAATAACAGTTTGACTCATGTATTTTAGTACCAATGTGATGACTCCGGAACAGCTGTTAGTTGACAACCTGTCATACATTAGGAGAAGGCCGATGAATCATGTGTCAGATATTTACTAGATTCATTTTTGTTTGTTTATGTCAAAGACAGAGCATTCAGATACCGGTCATCTTTTTCTTAATTAAGTTTATTTCATTTAAAATAAAACTGTTAAAAAATCATTAATAAACAATAAAATTTACATAACAAAAAATCGAATTTAAATGAAAAAGAGCAGAATGAAGAAAACATCTTATAATTTCTGCCCCCATTTAACAAAAGGAAATCATTTATACATTCTTATAACTCAATGTTTTCGATCATAGTAATAATAATAACAAAATCTTATGTTTCTTTTTCATTTTCCTCACTACATAGAAAGTGAGTAAAGAAGCAGCCAAACTGCAAATAAGAGCCTTCAGAAAACCTAAAGAAATATTGACCAAGACGACTTGAGAAATTCCCAAAAAGTCCAGCTCTTTGGAGGCAAAATGTAAACAAATTAGAAGTTTTACACAGTACGTATAAGCCTGTATTCTTTGTATTTTGTTTGCTATTTGCAGACCATTTAAAACCTTTTGTTTTCCAGTGAACGGGTAAACTTAAACTTCATCCACTGACGGCTTTTAGAGCTGCACCGCAAAATATCCTAAACATGATCCAGAGGAGTAAAGATGTGTTTAAAGGCAATTTATAGCTATGAGCAAATTCTGCTGTGGTCCTTATATAAGCACTCAGCACCATGTGGCTCTTATTCAGCCAGTCTTTAATTTATAAGTTATTTCCTTATTGTGCATAAATCCAGCTGCTCTCTTCTTTTTGCAGGCGTATGTTTGGGCATGCAGCTGGCCGTGTGTGAGTTTGCTCGAAATATTCTTGGATGGGAAGGTGAGGAATTTCAGCTGGGGTCAATGGGGGGAAGAAAACATAATTTTTCCAAATGCACATGTGAAAGGAGGGGGAAAATAGAGTCGTTTGGAAATAGAGTTGAGCTGAGATCACTTTCGCTTATCGTTTGCAGACGCCAACTCCACAGAATTTGATCCAGAAACCAAACACCCTGTGGTGGGTTATCTTTCTTCTTCTCACTGTTCTCACATGTCACCATATCAGCGCTGTAGCTTCACTTCCTGTTTGGTCTCAGGTGATTGACATGCCAGAGCACAACGATGGGCAAATGGGAGGGACTATGAGGTTGGGGAAGAGGCGGACCATCTTCAAATCTAACACCAGTGTTCTGAGTAAGTCTTCCTGAAATAAATGTATTCTCGTTGTTTTAACCGCTATATTTACGACAACTGATCTTTTATTGTTGCAGGAAAACTGTATGGAGATGTGCAATATGTTGAGGAGAGACACAGACACAGGTTTGAGGTAGAGAAACTTTTTTCACTTTTATTAAAGAGCAGAAAATATGTTTAGTCATACATATTCTGTGGTGTCTTATTTATCTGGAACATGTTTGAGGAACTGCTTAAGTAGTGCAAGATAATGGCAATTTCTCCCAAAAAAAACAACACTGCCGTGATTTATTGCAGCTCATCTAATTATAGGTGAATCCAGAGCTGAAGCACCACTTTGAGAAAAGGGGACTTCATTTCGTTGGTGAGGATTTAGAAGGAGAGAGAATGGAGGTCATTGAAATAGAGGGTGAGCAGATAATGGAGAAAAAGCATCCATGTGCTGAAATTATTACACACAGCTCATTCTCTTAGGAGAATCCTGAAGAGACCTCAAGCTTAAACTGATATTGATTTTAACCTTTTTGTCCATGAAATTCAGCTACACCTGTATCATAATAAGAGATCATAACAACCACATTAATTCACTTGTTTATTTTAATTTTTAGACCATTGTTACTTTGTGGGGGTGCAGTACCATCCAGAGTTCACCTCTAGACCCATCAAACCGTCTCCTCCTTATGTGGGTCTTCTGTTGGCCGCTGCAGGAAAACTTCAGAGCTACCTTAGCAAAGGCTGTCTCCTTTCTCCACGGTAAACCACACTGAGTTTTAAACTCCTAGTGGGTTCAGAACAAAGGCAACTGGCAACAAATGGAAAAATGTAACATAACAAGCCATTCAATTGTAAGAAAAGCTTTGTTGTCCTGGTTCACGTGCAAACTTTTAATCACATTTCTGAAGCAGCCTTTGCTCTTTTGTTAAAGGGATACTCCACCCAAAAGTGATTTGTGGCTTCAATAATTATATCGACTGCAAGTGAAAATAGAAAGTAACACGAAGGAACTACAGGTACTATTTTAGCCTCGGGACTACTTTATGACAATTAACAGCTTACGCTGAAAGGCGCAAGGACATGACTCAGCTGACACAAAGACGCCTACTTCTGTAAACACGTATCCGCACGTTGTTTGCAAAGACAAAGAAAAATAACACAAAGGCGCGAGCTGCACAGAGATTATCTTCAAAACACTTTACTGGGTTTAGCCTAGTAGCCAGTATTTGTGTTTACGAATGTAGGCGTCTTTGGGGGCGCTGCGTCATGTCCTCCACCTTTCAGCGGAGGCTTACAGCTGCGCTGTGTTATAAAGTAGTCCCGAGTCTAAAATAGTACCTGAAATTCCTTCATGTTACATTTAATTTTCACTTGCAGTCGATATGATTATTGAGGTCGCTAAGCAGAATTAGTATCACTAGTGATTTTAAGGACTTTTTTCTCACAATGCTATTGTTACCATTCACTTACAGTGTTTTCTGCTAAGCTAAAGGAGTTCTGCTGGATCAGGATAACGGCTGGGCTGGTTACTAATTGTTTTTGCCCACTTATCTAACTCTGGGGAATATGGCAATAGACAAAAATTTAACTTTTGGTGGATTTGGTGACCACCCCCACCCCGAGAACCACCCCTGTCTGCCCTTTTTATTTTAAATTCATAAAACCCGTATGAGAAGACAGTTATCTTTAGAAAACAAAGAAGCCTAAGCGCCTTTATTTGAACCTACTAGAATTATTTGAATCCTAAAAAGACTGCTAAATATTCATAGTCCTGCAGTAAAATTAGAACCAACAAACTATTTTTCCTTTAGTTGTCTACAGTTCTCCTACATGGACTTTGGTCGGACTCATTAGGACTCATTAGGTGGGATCAGTGGTTTATGTGAGACTGTGTCGACACAAACAGGATAAACAACTTTAAGGTTGAGTTCAAATCTGGAGAATTATATCCTATTGAAGATTGCACTGGAGGAGTTTGCAGCTTTTTGCACTAAATAGTTTTTTTATTCTTGTGGGAGGGAACATAACTGTGACCTCTGGTCTGCAGAAGAAAATTTAAAAAAGTCACATTTTAATATTTTGACTCATTGGAACAACTTTTAATGACAAATGTCCTCCAAGGTAAAACTTTGCCTGGGTTTGAAATTAACAGGTGACATTGTGATGATATATATCTATATATGCAACAGTAAAAGATTTAATGCTTATTTCATTAGGTATAAATCCGACTGACCTTTGAAAAGGATTTTAAATATAACGGCTGCAGCAGTAGCTTCATTACTTAATTGAGCATTTGATATAAATTGTGATTAGAATCCAAGGACTAAAGAGTATCCCAGTTAAAATTTATAGAGACATCATGTCACCATCAGAGTCGCATTTAAAATGATCAGTTATGGATTTTACTGCTGTAGTCCTCATTTTGTGCATTTGTCTCATTTCAGGGACATTTACAGTGACTGCAGCAGCAGCTCTCCTGATGGGGACATCGATGAGCTGAGCTTCTCTTTGTAGCTGGTTTTTTGTTACTCATATGGATAAAATCAAACCCCAGAAAAAAGCAATGTGTGCCTAAAATGTATAGGCAAAGGTATTAGCTTTATATTTTAAAATGTTTATGAATTTATACTTCAAATATCAAAAGTTTTCACTGACTCGTTTTTATATAGTCTCTGCAGAAAACATGGAATGCAGTTTTTGAGAGGAAGACCTCTGAATGTTTTAGAAAGACTGTTGAGTTTAAAAAAATGACATAAGGGTCGATGCTAACTGTTAAAGCATCAACTGGAGTGATGAGGTGGGAGTCAGTGTTTGCATTCAGGTTTTATCTTGGGCTGCCATCTTGCACATCATTCAAATCTTATTTATGTAAAACAGTGAGGAACATGAGGTCATTTAGTTCTCGTAAGATATTGTGAAATATGGTGGTTTGACACCTTGTTGATCATTTGTTTTTCTGAAATGTTACTGCCTCGTGTTTCTCTACCAGCTTTAGTTTTTAATGTTCTTGCTAAACGCCAACATTTTGAATATAAACACATGAATTAAGTACTGAATTATGTTGACATCAGTCACACAAAGTGGCTAAAATGTGACTAAACCAAGTCACATGGAGCCCATCAGTCAACAGCTGTGTGAAATGAAGAGTCTGGTGTTTAAAAAATATCAGAACAATAAAATTAAAATCTCTTTTTTGTTCTCAAAATTTCTGCAGACTGTTGATTGTAGGCATCAAAAATACGTGTTGCACTTTTTCTCTTGTTTAGCAAAAATTGCTTAGATTTTCAACTGAAAGAGAAATTTTTATGATTTATTTGACTAAATATGAAATAAAAAAAAAGGCTAAATATACTGGAAGCATACTATTTATGTAGAAAAAGACCTTTTCTTATCCTTGATAGAAAATGAGTCAAAGTGACCCACTTACAAAAAAATTAAAACAACAAAATTTACATCATAATGTCTTTTTTAAAATAAATATAAATTCTAATAGATGCACAAAACTAATCCACCTTTACAGCAGTTTGCCTGAAGTATGCTGAAAAATATTAGTTTTCTGGCAGATTTCAAATTAAATCGAAGTAAATTTGCATAAACAAAGCAGAGCGCTAACCAAAAAACTATAATCAAAACCGTAAAGCTAATCATTGAATTTAAACAGATTTTAGTGAAAACTTGAGCTGTTTAAAACATTTTCTGATACTCAATTGATTGGAAGCAATGTGCACAGTGCATTCATATTATTAGATTAAATGCTTTTTTTTAACTGGTTCACACAGACAACCCTAATAGACGTTTAATAAAATAAATCTATGCAGTTTTTGCAAAGATTTGTGTGGAATAACTGGTAAAGTTTTTGCAAAATAAATGTAAAAATTACTCAGATTTGTGTTGCTTTTGGTTAAAGTTTCAAGGAGCTTTAGAGGAATTGAAGAGTCACATGTGGCTGCAGGTTGCAGACCTCACACTTAGACAGACAATGGCACCAACAGCAATGGTTTGTATGTTGACAATTAATAAAAATCACACATTTCTATTGTAAAAGGTTTACTTGCATTTGTTAACTTTGGATTTAAAAAAATAAATAGTTATTTTTCCTGATAATTGACTTTTAGGCACAAACAGAAAAGCAGGAAAATATTTATTTACTTTCAAGTAAAATTTTTCAAGTTCACATTTTAAAAATCTGTGTCATTACTACAATGAGTACAAACATCTGCCTCTGTATGACTGTTGTCACAGCTACATCCACAGCCGTTTCCCAGGGGATTTAAAGCTCTACCGTTATCTACTTCCCTTTTTTAGGTAGCTATATTTAATAAAAAATACGAGATCATAAAACTGCTGCAAACAGTGTCGGCAAAGAGCTGTCCAAACTCATTCTTACCTCCTATTAACAGTAATGGTGTGTATATATGAGTTTATAACAACCGGAAAGAACAGTTTCCCCTGATAAGGTCATTAAAACCTGCTCCTAAAACAGCCTCCCACATCTGGCCCTCTCTTTCCAAAACAGCCCTCTCTGTGTTCTTGTGTGTTCGCCCCTCCCTTTGTCAAGTATCAACAGGCAAACTTTTAAAGTCCACACCCCTGCACTGCTACTCTTATGCACATGCTAGTGGCGTTCTGGAGCTCTGATGAGCTCTGTGATATTGGAATTACCTCAACCTTTTTTTTTTACTCCTGCTTTTTTAGAAGAATTTGATGAACCAATATGGAAATGAGACTGAAGCACTTGCTCTTTAGCTATAAAAGTCATGGCTATGTGGGAGTTCTATGAACCCAGACTATGCTTCTGTTTCTGAAATAACAAAAGGAGTGGCTGCTCGGTTGTTTCTCAACATTTTTAGCACCTGAGGTAAGAAGTCCGTCTGTGCTCATCTGTTCAGTCATTTTCAACAATTCAATCAAGGCTGTTTTATTCTTTAACTTTTTATAATCTAACTCATCTGTACTTTACATCCCACACAAGGTGCCTTCCTTGTTTTTTGTAGATCTTCACTCCGTTCCAGGAACAATGGACTTGACTTTGTGGCAGTACCAGTTCAGGATCATCATGCTGGGGGACTCTACTGTGGGCAAGTCCTCCCTGCTGAAGCGCTACACTGAGGACGCGTTTCTGGAGTCCATCAACCAGACTGTAGGTGTAGATTTCTACGTTCACTTCCTGGAGGTGGAGCCGGGGGTCCGTGTCAAGCTGCAGTTCTGGGACACAGCCGGGCAGGAGAGGTTCAGGTGGGTCTGACATCCGTCTTCTAAAGGAAATCAATAACGACTGATGGTTAGATTCGGTTAAAATGCATTATTATATTTAATCTGCACAATTATAAAACATCGAGTCTGCTGATCTGGGTCTGTGCCTCCCATTATTAGTCAGACACACTTGAAAGTGCCTTTCATAACCTGAATAATATAGAAACACTGTGCGTGCAGATTCAGTATCTCAATAAACAACCTTTTGGTCATTCATGCCACCTCCAAGCTGTTCTGTGTTTATGTTCAGCTCTGACTGCCCTCTAAGAGATCCCAGTGTGGACAGAAATGCAGCAAATGCAATTTTTTGAGAGGAATGTTTTCCACATGCAGCTTTTTTAATGGAAGAACGAGGAGTAGCACGTTTCATTCTGTCTCCAAGTTCATTATTCCAGTTGTCCAGTTGAATGAACTGTAACAAATTGCAAACTGTTTGTATTTACCTCAGCCGTGCGTGATATCTGCAGTCACACAAGTCAGCTGAAACTGCAGTTGAGGTTAGTTTTTATTAATATGAAAACATTTAATGAAGTGAAAAGGTGGGCGGACCCGTTATAACCACAGTCGGTGACTCATGGGCGATCTGCGTTTCAGTTCACGGTTTCATGATTAAACAAAGTCATTATCAGTTCCTAACAAAGACAGATTTCTTATCGAGCTGCTTATCTGAAAGAATTTAACTCATGCGGTGCAGCTGCTCAGTGGAGAAGGAAATGAGCTGCTTCAAACGTCTAAACTCTGGTTTGGGAAGGTTTCATGTGTTGAAATGTAAACATTCCTTTCTCTATTTTAATTTTTCCCCTCTCTCACGTCTTTCCTCAGATCAGTGACCCGTTCTTATTATCGCAACTCAGTCGGGGGCCTGCTGGTGTTTGACATCACCAATCGAGCTTCCTTTGACCACATAAAGGCGTGGCACGCTGAGGTCTGTGAGCGCGTGCAGCCGCAAACGGTTCTGTTCCTCCTGCTGGGTCAGAAGATTGACAGAGAAGCTCACAACGGGAGGGTGGTGAGTCGAGACGAGGCCGAGAAACTGGCCGGGCAGCTGGGGATGCCCTACATGGAGGCCTCTGCAAAGACTGGACAAAATGTGAGGGAGGCCTTCGAGCTCCTCACTCGACGGGTCTACCAGGGTCTGCTGAGTGGAGAGGTGAAGCTGCAAGAGGGCTGGGATGGTGTCAAGTGTGCTGCCCCACAGACGCTGCAGTTACAAAGAACCAGCGTCTCTCAACCCAGCACTTCTCCAAAGAATGATAAAAAGTGCTGTGGGTAAATGATTGACTTGTTTTGGCCAGACTCATGAAGTCATGAACTACAGCTCTCCATTCTGGGGGCTGCTGATTGTAAAGTAATACATTATAACAATTAACCAGGTTTTTATTGAACTAGGGTTAAAAATAAATTTGTATAATTAAATCAAATTATATATTTAGAATCAAATCTAAATCTATATAAAGTTAAATGTCAAAATTCAGAATCAAATCTAAAAATAAAGGTAAATCATATTTAGATGCAAATTTAAATATATTCACATGAAATGTTTAAAATTAAATATAGATCTAAATAAAGTTCAATTTAAAAATGTAAAAGGAACACATTGAAAACATTAGTAAAACATTTTTGGAGATCCTCGATATGGAATGGGAATGATAGGGAACGCCAGGTCAGTTAAAGAAAACTATCAACCTACAGAGGGCTTCGTCATTTAAAGTCTCCAAAAAATCTAAAGTGACAAACTGATGCAGCAGGCTTGTGCAGTTTATTAAAATGTCATTGCAGCAACTTAGAATGATTTTTAGTAGTTTGCATGGACCCCGTGTGCTTGTATGCAGCCTGACATCAGGTATGCTCCTTGTGAGATGACGGATGGTGTTCTGAGGTATCTCCTCCCAGATTCTGTCCAGGGCATCACTGAGCTGGACGGTCTGAGGCGCAACCTGCCATCGTCTGATGAACTTAAACTTGTCCCAGAGATGTTGTTTTTGATTCAGGTCAGGTGAGCTGTGCGTCATTCCATTGATCTGCCTCCAAAGACCAATAACATCAACCCACCACCAGGCATATGCTGAACGATGTTCTCCAGATTCTTTCACATCTGTCATGAGTTCCTGTTATGCAAACCCACTCCTGAGGTCGTTTCTTTGTTGCACCTGTTGTTAATTTCATTACCAACAAAACAACAACCCCCTCTGCTACTTAATTAAGCAGATCAACATCCCAGAAGTTTAACTGACTTGATACCAGACGCTGATTTTAAGTTTTTCATTTTTTAACAAGTGAGTTTAGATGCTAATTTAAATATATACAAAGTAAAGTTTAGATGTTTAGAATAAAAATTTAATGTATGAATCAAATTATAGTGGAAGTTTTAAAGTAAATATTTGGTTGCATGCAAATTCTGATGTTGTAAAACAGAAGTAGGACACCAAAATAGAGAGAGGGTGAAGAAATCCCAGATTTAACGTCTCACCCTTTCATGGTGACCTGTTTGAACTTGAATCCTTTATCAACTTGTGTGAAGAAACCTGACAGGAACATTAATAAATAATCCTTGGTTGAAAGGATTTACGGGAATAATAACTTTAGAAACATTAGGGAATCTCTTCACCCTGCTTTTATTTTGATAGGCTATTTCTGTTAAACTGCAGTCTGAATTATCTAAAAATGTAACTGTCACATTTATTTAACTGTTTCTTTGTATATTTAGATTTTATTCTAAATACTGATTTTAAGTATTTATTTTTAAATATTTAGGCATAAAATTGCAATTTCCTTAATAAATGTGGTCAAAGGTGACTAAAAACTTCACGTCCGATATTTGTTACGAAGAGCTACATGTAGAAAAGTGTAGCTGTTGGCATTTTAATTTATTGATTTACAGTCAGCGCCTCGTACACAGCAGGATGTTGAACTTACACGAGCAGATTACTCATAAATCCAGGAAGTTGGATTTGTTGATACAACATTAAAAGCTGAGTAATATGACAAATAAATCCTAACAGAGAGAAAGTTTGGTTACGTGTTCAGATTTTGCCATTACTCCCTCAGCAGTCTGACATCTTCTCACCGTTAGACTGATTTTTTTTTTCTGTGCATGCAAGAAATTGAATTTTTCTAATATAGGTCTGAGCCCACTCAAAATATACCTTCATAAAAAAGAAGTTCAGCATATCATTATACTGCCAAATTCCTGCAGAAATCATTAGTTATGGTTAATATCTAGTTCAAAGTGTGCTCTTAAAAAAGCTTCACCAATGTGTAACTGTGGCAAACAACATAAATATGTTTGTATTTGAGGGAATCGGTTTAGTCAGTGTGTGTGTTTGGCTAATCACACTAATGGACTGATGAGGTCATTACTTAGGCAGTGGGGATTAAAAAGTAACATGGTGATTTATTTTAGATGCTAAAAAAAAAAGTGTTGTTCAGGACCAATACTCTGTTGTGGGATGACATCACATTTCATTTTCTCCATTGTTTTTTGTACTTCATGACCTGTAGGTGACACACAAAGTCTGGGGGGTTAAAAGGTGCTAGAGTTTTGGTATTTAGTGAAACACTTGGGAATATTCTTTCAAAGAAAACAACTGAATGCATCTTTGGTGCATGTCCTCATTAAGACTTTAATTTATAACAAGAGCTTGCAAAAGAAATAGGGATCGCTACACTGCAGGCGTTTTGTTCTGTAACTGGCAGCAGTAAAGGTACTAAATGTCTCAATTCTGATTAATCTAATCTTGGGCCTCAGTAGTTGTAAATAAAAGGCTTTGTTATAACTAATTGCACGCAGCACCTTACAAAGTGACTGACTTGTTTTCAGGTGTTGAAATTAAATAAAATCTCCTGAGTGCTCATGAATATTGTTCTTTTGGAATGTTGCGAGAGGCTCCTGCAGCAATTATGATCTGACTGATAAACAATCCCTTGTTTCTACATTATTCACAAATTTATTTGCTGAAAGAAAATGACTTTTTAAACAGCTGTTGTCATGTTTTATTCCAAATCATTTTTTTAAAAGTATTCTCAGACAAACCCTGATCCAAATTATGCTCAAAATTAATTTTATTTGTATTTAAAATGACTGAAGCTTCAAACCATATCCAATAAAAACTTTTTATGATTTTTATTTCTGAAATCTTACAATGTAAAATTTAACTGAACATTGTTTTTCTATTATTTGCTATGGTCTGGCAAAGACAGAAAATAGGAAAAAAGAAGAGTGGATTCTAACATCTTAAGAATTAAAAAAAAAAAATCCAAGTAGCCTGAAGAGTCAGTAAGATAATCACCTGCATGACCACGAGTACAATGGTGACATTACAAAAAAGTATTCCAGTAAATGTTTATTGACAAATATTACATTATTCTGCCAGTCTTAGCGCAGTGGTAACATAACAGATTAAAACACATGAATACTATTGTGCTCTGGCAAAACACTCAAAAGTCTCAGAGACGTGACGACAATTTGTTTCAAAAGATAAACAGCACCTCATCAAAACCACTTATCTTCTTTTGTCAAAAAAAAAAAATTTGAAAAAAACAAAACACAGAGACTGGGTACATCATGAAAGTTTTTGAAGCTACTTTTTGGTCGTCTTGCGGATCAACGCCATTCTCTGGAACAAAACACAAAAGCAAACAATCATATGATTATATTAAGTCATGTTTTTCTACCTGTGCTGACTCATGTATATACAACCGTAAGACGTTTTCAGACATCAATGATTTTAACAGAAACAAAGGTGTTTTTTTTTTTTTTATTGTTTACCTGTTTATGAGCCTCTGTGGTGCAAGCTTTCTTAAATGGTCTGATTTCATCTGACCCATAACCGGGTATCCACATGTTCCACTGACGCTCTGAAAGCAGTAATGCAAAATCCCATCAGAACTCAGATAATATTCAGTAATGTCAGCGTTTTTACATCTGGTCGCTGCCACATCCCAATATTTAATCCAATTTTGGATTAAAGCTTGATTTGTGTTATTATTCAAGCAAAAATGCATGCCTCAAATTAAAATATACACTCCCCAATGCGCTCTATTCACCCATGCACACACACATTCACACACTGGTGGTGATAAGCTACATTGTAACCTCAGCTGCCCTGGGGCGCACTGACAAAGGCAGGGATGCCCACCAAGTCCCTCTGACCACCACCAGCAGGCAAGGTGGGTGAAGTGTCTTGTCCAAGGACTCAATGACAAAGTAACGCAGGTGGAGCTGCTGGGGTCGAACCGGCCACTCTACCAACTGAGCTACAAGCTGCCCCGTAAAAACATTAGTTGTTACAATTTTGCCAAGAAGTTACCAGAAACGTACCTAGATGTAACTGAACATCTTTAACTTCCAATGTGTTGGATTTGCGATGGCGTGCAAGTTGGCAGGCTGCTGTCACAACACTTTCTATGAAGTCATCCGCAATTTGAAGCAGCATCTGAGAAGAGACAAGCATTTCTGACACTAAGCCACCTTCCACAACCACTGAAAACATTTTTCCATTATCAGAAGCTCCCATTTCTCAAGGAATCAGACTTCACTTGAATGTTTCCACATGTAGCATGATTTACTTGATCTGAAATTGAACTCTGTTTCTCTTTAACTCTGCATTTTAAAAATCATTTTAGTACGAGACCAAGTACGCAAGTTTAAAACCACTGACAAACCTCCTCAACATCCTCGTCCAGCTGCTCATTTGGGTCGATTTCTCTCACCAGGTCCTGCAGCTTCTTCTTACTGAGCACCTGGAGAAAAAAGTATAATTTTCTTACAAATATTCACAGGAATATTTGTTAGACTTGCTATAATAGTTGAAAAAAATAATAAAACATAAAGAACTGACCTGAGATCCCTCTGGGCTGCTTCTGCCTGCAGGACCCGAGGGCATACTCTTCACTATTGGGGTGCTGTTAGCCATGCTGGTGGCCACAAGCGAAGACCTGTGGTTTCTTAGGTGGCCAAACTTTTGTGGTCCCTCTGTGATAATTAAGGCCTTGGTGACAGTTCAAATTGGAGAGGTGTGATAGACAGCCTTCGAACAAGGAACACGACCTTTAACCTACAGTAAAGCATCAGAAAGCTAAAGTTACAGAACAGTTCAAATGTAAGTAATATTACATACAGAATAAACTTTCAGACAATATTTATTGATACAATGCCTTTCAATAAGTCAGTTGGATGGCATTTTTATTTTCAGCATAGACATTGTGCTTTTTTCATAAATGGTTGACCCACGTACTTGACCGTTTTTGTTTATTACGATGGTCATTTACAAAAAGTGTTATGTTTAGCCACTTAACCTGCTTATGATGCACCTCGTGCTCCACTTTTCTCTAAATTAAATTTCCTAAACATCTATGATATAAACACTGTTCAGATACTAGCATTTTCTAAGATAATTCATGGTAAAAGTCCACAACATTTCCAACATTATTTCATTAAAAAAGATCCAAGTTCATCATTATAATACCAGACAACGCTCAATGTTTGATCTTCCTTTTGTCCAAAAATCACAGGTTTCGTTTTATTTCAGGTATCATGGTAGCAAATTGTTAAATGAATTTATTTGTCAAATACAAAATTTAGCAGAATTAAGTTGAAGGAGAAACTGATTTCCAAATATGTGAAGGTGTTTTGATTTCTATATATTGGAATGTTTTAATAAATATTCTCTTATTTATATATCGGTATAAAACAATATTCTAAATAGTCATTGTAGTAATAATTGACACAGAAGTTTTCAAGTCTCATTTCTTAGGTTTTTAGGTTTTACATTTATCCTTAGCTTTTTTTTATTTTGTTTTATTATCTTTTAGAGGGGTGTGACCATGAGAATAAACCCATTTGGGTTTCTGTCACACACCATCACATGATATTTGATTTTTTTATTTTTCCTTTACGTTTTGTATTTTAACTTATTTTTGATTCTTATGTTCTTTTCTTCATGTGTAAATAAATATATCAAATCAAAATAATTTAATGGCTTCTAAAGGTATAGATTATAATAAAATGTTGCGTAATTAAATGTGTTTGTAAAGTCACTGTATCACTTTTCTGCTAAAGCTCGATAAACTGTCAAACGACGCTTCATCACAAAACAAGATATGAAGAGTAGAAAACACAGCACCCGTCGTAACATCCACAAAAAAGATCCGTAACAAATGTACTGATTGGCATTTAAGACACAAAAGGCGATGATTTAAGAACTATCATAACCACATTTAGATGCTAAAAACAAAAGCCGCTATCCATTTCTGACATTAGCCACAAAGGCTAATGTTAGCGGCTAATCTGACGGCAGAACATTATGCCCGCTACAATCCCGAATTACCTTGAATATCAAACTTACCCTGTTAAATAAACACTATCTGTCCATATTTAATTGTCGCTGGAACGACAATGGGTGTTAGTTACAAAAATAATCCTAGATTTTGCCTCAACACAGCAAAAACAAATGAGCGAGATATTTCTCACTATTTCCGCTCAGCTCAGGATCATTTCCTGTGTGTCACCACGTCTAGTTCGCCTCCTGCTGGTTATTCATGGTAATACATCAACATGGTTCGAGTTGGAGCTTGACAGAATAACTTCTCCAACATCAACAACTACTGCTACAGCAGTGATGAAGAGTTTAAGGACATCAAAATAGATGATAAATGAGCAATAATAAATTTTAATAGCAAATGCTTATATACAAACTTTTAGAACATTAAAGATTTTTTAAATCACTTTTCAAACTCCTTCAAAAATAATCACCATATCCGAAACATGATCACAGAAAAGAGGGGACTATTTTGAGGGGTATGAAGTTAACTATAGTGACCAAAGAAATATGATTGGAGGAGAAATGTGGACACGTTTTTAAATTACAGGGTTGTAGAAAATGTCAACTGTACCTGCATAATACTTGAATGTATAACAATAGAATATGTAAAGAGAAAACAAGAAAAACTGTTTAATCCGTTTTATATAAGCTACATAGATCTGGGAAAAAAAACAAAAAAACAATTGACATAGTCATATTTAGTTAACTGGAATGCTGGTATGGTGTAGAAATTGAAAGAGTCAATGAATGAGATCAAATTTCTTGATGGAAATCTCATATAAAACACTTAAGAAGCATCTCAATATGAAATAAAGTAAACACCTTCTGAACCAAAAATAACTCCACATCTTATACTGTTCACTGGTTTCTACATATTTAAATGACTGTCGTCGTTATAAAGATGAGGTCATTATAAAGGTTTGTTATTGTTATTATCTATGTTACAAAAAGGAGCTCTAAGGATAATTCATAACACTGGTTACAGAGATCACACAAACCCACTCCTTTTTTTAAATCACTAACATTAGAAATTTCTGACATAGTTAATTTTCAAACAGCACAACCAACATATAAAACAACAAATAATCTTCCAGAAAATGTTCTGAGACTGTTTTGTAATAGAAGGGAGGTATCAGTTAGGAGAGGGGTTCAAATTCAATCATGCTAGAGTCAGAACAACATTAAAAACCTTGGTTTGTCTTTGTGTGGAGCGAAACTCTGAAGCAGTCAGAATGATGAACTGAGGTGATGTCTAAGCATGACACGATTTAAACAGCAGTTCAAACAAATGATTTTTACAAGGTACAAGGAGGAAGTTGTCCTGCAGAGTGTGCTTAAACATTAAACACACAGTGTGTTTATTTCATGCTAGTTGTGATGATCCCATTTGTGTATGTTCTGCGAATATGTAAATAAATATATTGCTAAATATATATTTGTTCACAAACTACTGAGGTTATAAAATGTAGATGAGCATACAAAAAACTATTAGATATTAGATGCCGAGAAGAGGTATTAGATAAGTTGATGCTTACTCCGTCCTTTCTGAACATAATAATTCTGAATGGTAGTGATATTGTTGATCAGTTCTGTCATTAATATTATTATGATAATGGTTAGTGTTATCATCACTTTTGTCGTATTCATGTATGCATTCTTCTTTTTTCTGCAACTTAATTATGTACATCGTTATTTTTTCTATATATGTTCTATTCTATATCTTTATATCTATACACTAATATAAACATGTTACATATCATTTACATGTAGATTCAACAGTTATTCAATTTAAAATGAAATTTGGCTCAGAGTCAAATGCCAACAGAAGAAATATGTCTCTCATTCTGGTCTGAATAACCAGTGCAGATGAAGCATAAAATGTTGGCTGGTCTGGTATTACATTATGTAATACTGGTAATACTGACATGTAATTTACATATCACACCTGGTACAAACAAAATCCACATAGTTTCAGATTCCTATGAACTTCAACAAAAATACCTGAAAAACTGCCCAGACAGAAAACATTGTAGACGCTGTTCCCTGTGGATACAAATGACGCGCTAAGAATGATTTGATTGGATCAGCAGCGTTTAGTAAAAAAAAAAAAAACTTCTAACATAACAAGCGTAAATTTACAGTAGATCAGCAAATAAATGAAATCCGAGCTCTCAAACGAAGCTGTAAGAAAAGTTTGTCCTATTCAGCTTGATTTATTTTCAGTTTTAAATTGAAATGACTGACTCTGCGCTGTCAGAACTTTAAAATATTTTGAACTCTCTTCCTGGACGAAACAAAACTGAAAGCCACGCCCACACAGTGATCTACTAAAACAAGAGAAAGTTTCATTTCAGTTCAGACTGCGCAGGACTCCGAGACGTTTCTACTGAGACTGTAAAGGTTAATGACAGATATGAAGACCTTCCTTCTTGTTGCAGTGGTCCTGATTCATGGCACCTTCGGTAAATATTTTCATGAACTCTTTTTATAAAGAGTTGAATGTTATTTATTTATGCACATAATGGTTTAACTCTAGTCTTTTTATTTTGTTTTGTTTTTTATTAGAAATATAATTCTACAGCTCCTTCATCTTTGTGTGCTCTCTGTTTGAGTCTCATCTCTTCTGTTGAGTAAACACTGCTTTTCCATCATGCAGACAAAAACAGGAAATGTTCATCGAGAAGCTGACAGTAGTTTCCGTAAACAGAAATATTTTTGGTATGAAGTTCATGTTAGAGGGTAAATGATGTAAAATGTTCAGTTTCTCTCACCCAAAGTGGAAAAACAGACTTAATCTCTTAGAACCAGTTGCAGGTCATGTGATCAAGGTGAGTGTTGTTTCAACAGGAACCAGCAAAATGAGTCAGGTTGTTCTAAAAGTGATCCTCAGTGTCAACACGCTCTCACTGATCTATAACTTTTTTGTCTACATGCAGCAACTTTGATCATCAAAGGGCCAACCAAGCCCGTCCTGGAGGAGGAGAGGGTCACACTGGAGTGCCAGTACAAGGACTCTGACCTCAATGTCTCTCAGGTCTACTTTGAGTACCGTCATCCGGTGAGTTCTGGGAATTTTTGAGTTTCAACTCAACCGTTTAACCATATATAGAATTTAAAAAATGTCATTAAAGGATTATTGTGGGTGTGTTCAAATATTTATTGACTATGGAAATAGCTTTGTATTGTTTGTATATAACCATAAAAAGTTCAGGGAGCACAGTCACATAATTCAAGGAAGTGTGTTGTCGTTGTAAATCGAAAGCAGCCACACAAAATTTAAGACGATAATAATAAGATGGTGTAAAAAAGTAGGGTTAGTCAAATAAAAGCATATTTAAGGCAGCTGCATTACCTTATCTACAGCATATTGCACATTAATGCATTTCTTTTTATTGCACATAGTTAACAGCTTGTCCATATTCCCCATGCTAGTGACTGCCAAGTGTGTGTGTGTTTGTTGAGGAAGGGGTGATGAAGGCTACGGCTCTGGGAGCTGTTCTTCAGCCTACTGGTTCTGGTTGTCAGGGCCCGGTACCTTTCCCCTGATAGAAGGGGGACAAACAGAGTGGCCTGGGTGTGTCTTAGGTAAAAACAATCTTCAGTGCAGTAAACCACCCAGAGCAGGTCTCTCCTGCCCCCTGCTGTGCAGCCTGCATACCACACTGTGCAGCTCTGACAGAGGATGCTCTCTGCTGAGCTTCCGTAGAAGTTTATGAGCGTTTATGAGGTGTTCAAAAAATAGGTGAGGTTCCCTGTAATGTGAGTTCCCAAGAATGTAATGGAGTTCACTTCTGCTTCACAGATGAGGGACCCGTCTGATCCTCCTAAAGTCCACAACAACCTCTTTTGTTTTTGTATGGTTTAGGACCAAGTTGCTGTCTAAACACCACTCAGTCAGACGTTGGACCTCCTGCCTGTAGTTGGTCTCGTTGTCGCTGATTAGTCCTATCACACTGGTGTCATCAGCAAACTTAATTGTGGTGTTAGAGGGGTAGAGAGAGACACTGTCCTGGGTGATGAGAGTAAAACAGACCGGACTGAGGACACAGCCCTGTGGTACTTCTGTATTCAGAATTCTGGTGGATGACACCAGGTTCCCTATTCGACGTGCTGTGGTCTGTTGGAAAGAAAATCCCTAATTCATGAGCAGAGAGAAGTGGAGAGTCCAAAGTTGATGAGTTTGTGTACCAGTTTATGAGGATTTAGGTGTTGAAGGCAGAGCAGAAGTCTTTAAAGAGCGTCCTCCTGACATGTGTGTTTGTCTGCTCCAGGTGAGACAGGACTGTGTGAAGAGCTAGCATCGTCTAGATCTGTTCCCATGATAGGCATGGTATCTTCAATGTGTGATAAAATCATACTTTTATAACGCTTTGTGATCACATAATGAGAGTTGACAGCAATTTGCAACAAGTTTTATCAATATTAAAATATAATTTTCAAAAGTCTGAACTGTTTAAACACAGCAAAGATTTTTTTTTAAAAGACCAAAAAATGACTCCAACAATTTGATCCTGACCAAAATATTCTGTCAGTACTTTAAGGATCAGAACCCAGTTTTAAACCTGGACTGCTGTATAAATCATAGATTACAGCAAAATGCAAAAAGGCAGCTGTTAAAGCAATCAGTTCAAATATTTAAAATAGTACAAAAACACACTGAAAGTGTTTAATGTTAAGGTTTTGAAAGCACTAATCTCATTTTAAAGTTGATACTTTCAGTGTGTTATAGTGAAACAGAAAGAGTCAGTTTGTTGCATCATTTCTCACTCAAATAGTTTCTGAATGATAAGACATTTATTGTAATGCACACACACACACACACACACACTGTGATTGTGTATATTTCATGTGAGAAATAAGTCCGGTACTCCTGGATTTCCCCACAGCTTGAGTTTTTGGGGCGGGAGGGGGTTCGCATTAATGGAGCCTTTCATATGTGCAACTTATTCATGCTGTGGGTTTTAATCTCAGAATTTGACATCTAAGATTTCCAATTTAGCCTACAAAAATAATCAAACCACACAAACACATTTTCATATATTTACTTACTTACATATTAAAACAATCCTTTTTTGTGTAATTACCATACATTGTTTTTGATGCTACTTCTAGTTTGAGCTTTGAAAACCGAGTCATATTTTTGTTTCTTTCTTTCTTTGTTTCTCTGAATCAGTACTTGAATTTATGGCGTAAAGTTTGGGGGTCGTCATTGTCCTCATGGTGCTACACAGATCGTTGGTCAGATAGCCTAGAGGAGGAGAACAACGGACGTCTGACAATCTTCTATCCAACGAGGTACTCCGGAGTGCCTTTTCGCTGCGTGTCAGGATCCGAAAATGTGACCTCACCAGACAACGCCTCGGAGCCGCTGACCTTCAAAGTCCAGTGTGAGTGTCTAGGTCGATATGGGACTGAGTCAGCTGTGTATCAGCAACACTTTTTATTTATTTTGGCAAATAATTAAATCTTACTAGTTAATGTAAATGTTGTGACAAAAGGAAGTTCACGAGCAAACTGGGGATCCATCAAGAAAAAGTGGCAAACTGCGAGTTCTGTTCCTTACTCAGAAGGAAGCCTAATAAACATGGGTAAATAACCTTGGCTGGAAGACTAAACAGAAAGAGTCTGAAACTTATTTTCTCTTATTTACAACCAGCAGGCGGTAAAGACGATCATCCAGGCTCTGTAGACACAACTTTCTTCACAGTGAGAGATAGAAAAACACATTAATAATTAATAAAACTAAACATAGCTTTTGAAGACTGCTGTGGAGAGAACACAAAAAAATGACAACAAATAATAAAGATGCAACACATATACTGTTCCCTTAGAAAGGTTGACTCATTTCTATTCTCCATGCAAACAAAGACACCGTCCGTCTTTAAGGATTCAGGTTGGAACTACAATACCTCTTTGTGAATTGTTATCTGTAGCATAAGCTGGTCCGATTTTCAGTGTCCTTTCTTTCTTGGTGGCCATCATATCGACCCTGATGATGTTTGATAGGCGCCGCAGCCTCACGGGAGGAATCAATAAGAGGAGAAGATTAGAATGAGCTATAGGATGGAAGGAGGCAGAGAGCTGGATGGACGTGGGCCATCTATCGAGATGGGAGAGAAAATGAGCCATTATTCACAACATTGCCTCTCTAAAGACTTCGATAAGATGAAGCCCATCATCGTTACTATTGATTGCTTGTTACAGTCTGCACCAATTGGAGGCATCCATTGTTAAGCCTATGATGCGCTCAAGTGTTCTCAAAAAAGATCCGATTGTTTACCAGATGCCACAAAGCGTATGTTCTGTCACGTCCAAAATGCTCTGAGAGGTTTCCTTAAATGACTCGCTTCGTTAATGCTTTAACCGTGCTTTCTCGCCTGCATCGTGCTTTAGATTTGAGAGCGCCGTCACTGTCCAGGGAAGGCTACAGCAGCTACCTGGGCATCCCCAGTGACCTGAGGGTGCGGGTTGGAGATGACGTAGTGCTGAAGTGCTCCGCCAGCTCATCAGAGGAACCCAACTACTACTGGCAGAAAGAGGTGAGAACGCCTCGGGTGTACACACACACTCCTCATTCGGTTTCTGGAAACTTGTCATTCTTTTTCTTAATCCCATCCCTCCGTGTGACCTCTTTATTTTTTTAACATCTCCTTCCAGCCTCACCAGGTCTCTGCTGGCCTCTTGGCTTTTGTTCAAGCATTCTCTTAATTGTCTCTCCTCCTCAACTCTTCTCTGTGTTGTGTTTGTTTTTTTCCTCCTCCTGACTTTCTCGAGCCTTTCTCTCTCTATCCCCTTCACCAAAGGAGCGCTCTGTTTTTAAGTGACTGGTTGGCTTAGCCTCACCTCTCTCTGGGAATTGCAGCTCGCCCACTTACAGAGGATTAATAGTTTAATGAGGTCTAGACAAGAACCAGTCAACCTGAAAACAATTATGTGGATAGATTTCTAATTATTTTTTTCTTTAGTGTTTGGTTAACTGGCATTGAATAATTCAACCAGGCTCTCTTCATTGAATTAAGAAACCGTTTCTGAAGGGAAATGGAGACATCTCTGATGTCATCTGGCGTGTAGAACAAGAACTTGATTAGTCAGGTGATGTTTTGCTGCACTTTTAAGTGACGGGTAAATTCCCCTCCAACACGATCACGCAATACTGAAAACGCATTTTAGAGAAGGCAGATGTTGCAGCATTTCCTCTTTTTGGTTTTGTTTTCTTGATAAATTGGCTCAGGATTATGCTTGTTAAAGGGTCGCTGCTAATCTGGGGTTTATGGGCTTACAAGTTCAAATCCAATTCATTGGGCTTGTCATGGCGCTTATACTGTTTGTCCTTCACACGATCGCGTGTACAGCTTTAGGTTTTTGTCATTATCTGTCATCTAGTTAGAAGTCACTTCAAACAAAAGGTATTAATCAGATCAGTGGGAGTAAGCTCTTTATTGAAATCACAAAGAGGTGATCGAATGTTTCTGTTGAATAAAAGTTGATTTTGTGTGTGTGTGTGTGTGTGTGTGAGGCAGAAAGTGTGGATGTGAGGCAGAAAGTGGCCCAATTTGACAGACAGCAGCCGTGAGCGCTTTGGCCTGGAGAAATGACAGCGGGACAGAGGCAGGAACGGAGAACTGCCTTTCCAGCCAGTGGATTTGCATACAAAATGCTGCTTTGGCCAGACCTGGCCTTTATGGGAAATCCTCTTAATTCAGATCCATTCAAACTGAAATGGACTTTCTTGGCAGGAACTGCAGCTCCCAAGAGCCAAATCATTTGCATGGTGTAATGTTTTTTTTTTATATTTATTTTTTCCCTTTGTTCTTTTTAAAAATTTTTTGTGTTTTTTTTTTTAAACCCCCTCCTCCAAATTCATTTGTTTTCCATTTCTCGTCTTTGGCCTGTTATTTGTTTCCTCCCATGTTGGACTCCATCTCATAATAGTATTGCTATTTCTGTGTCAACAATTCATCCTGCTCCCCTGCCATCTCATTACGGCTTGTGTTAACAGTGTGTTGTTGCAGCATCATTCTTTGCGGATGATGCTGCTGCTGTCTGAGTTATTGACTTGTGTCGATGCATGTTCATTCACTGGGATTACCTCTCAGGTAAATAGACTTCATTTAGGACTCGTGGGACTGCTTTCTGAAGGCCACACCAGCAGATACTCGTATTTCTTTGTTTCTGTCCACCTACCGATCTTCATTTTTATTTCTATTTTGTTCTAATTCACTACCCACCCATCATCTCTCCCTCAGTACACCAAAAAGATATTGTTTCTGCTCCATTACTACTTGTTTATCTCATCTTTTGCCACACAGTTTGTGTCTGATCTCCCTGTGTTTCCTTATTTCTCACTTTTATAAACCACTATCATATTCTCTCCGTCTCATTTTGAGTTTGTATTCTTGCAGAGCTGCAAACAACCCGTCTTTCTCCCCCCTACTCTCTCTTGTCTGTTCCTTTCAGGGTAATGACTGGATCCTGCCTTCCTCTACTCTGACACTGAAGAAGGTGAGCGCGACGGATGAAGGGCAGTACACTTGCATGGTCGAGCATCCTTCTGTTGAGTCCCTCACCAAGAAGCGCACCATCAGCATCACCCTTCTGCCCAGTAAGACAAGACTTCACCTTGTTAAGGCTCATTGTCCTTTCTACCGAGTGTGGAGAGGTTGTACACCACTTCCTCTTTCCAAAAAACGCTTTTGGCTTTCTTTAGAAGTGTAGGGGATTTCATTTGAAAACTTATCTAATCTGTTTGCTCTTCTGTCAGCCACTCAAATGTCACAATAAAGGTCAGGTATATTTGCAGATTCTGTTACACCACATGGTGCAAACACACCAGGTTATCAGTTTTAAGTGGGCAACCTTTTAATGCTCAAAATTCGCGGGAGGTGGAAGAAATTTTGATATCAAAGCAGGAAACAAGGTGAGATTCAGAAGAAGGAGAGACATTTATTCAAGCACCTCTGATAGGAAAGGTGAGAAATTAAATTACATCTAAAATGTCAAACATGTAAGGCGATCATAGCGCAGAAAGGGATAAATATTAAATATAATAATAAATGGCAGAACAGCATTAACTTGAAGGGATAAGATAGTAATTATAGGATTTCAAGGAAGTAGTGGATACACTTGACCTTCAGTGTTTTCCTTCTTCTTGTCACGAGGTGACGAAAGCTGGACCTAAAAGCGAAACAGAAAACAGTAAGTCAGAGGTGATGTTTTTGTTATCCAGGCAGATTATTTAAGAGGTAAGGCAGAGCTGAAGTCTGAAGACTGATATCAACGATCTCGAGGCACAAGAAGCAAGAGTTAGAAATGTGTACAAAGAATTTAAAAAAAAAAACATACTAAAACAAATAAGTTTGTGCAAATTTAAGCCTGAGTTTTTCCTGACTGAAGCTAAAAACAACCAGGTGATAAATGGTGAGTGATTTAGTAAAGATTTACTGTAATGGCTCGATTGGACACAACTGCACCAAACTGCTGCTCAGTCTGAGATCCGCGCCAAGCAGCAAGCCAGGAAAACAGAAAACACTCAAAATAAAAACAGGTAGGGGGGCAGGAGATGAGAATCCAGCGAAAACTACTGGGATTGTGACAACAACGTTAGAACACTTCGCTTTAACACATAATGATGAACAAAGCATTTCAGTCAGAGCACTCAAAGTCCTGCCTATTTCCTCATATACAATCATGGGTTTTTATATAAGCATCAAATAACTAATTACAGCTAAACATATTGTAAAAATGAGTATTTGAATATGCAGCAGCAAGATAAGAACTACATGAATCAACCGAACGCCTTGGAGCTGCACAAATAGCATCAACGCATCAAACATTTGGAGGTTTTATTAGCATCTTTCTCTTTTTCCATTCAAAACCATAAAAAACACTCCGATTCAGATAATACATACTTCACTGTCGTTAATTCTCATGCAAATGGTGCCACAGGTGTACAAAGAAATAATATAAAGTCCAAAAATACACATTATCCCTGTAAAGACATACTGACGGCATCATAAAGAAATACAAAAAATTAGTCTTGTGCATCTCTTGGAACATGTATATAATCATTTCAATTTAACAATGATAATCATTTGGAGACTTTGTGCTCTTTGTGACCATGTTGAAATGACCCATAATGCAACAGTCATGCATATAAGTAAAATTTGTTTGCACGAATCATAATGTTGCATATCAACAAAAACTTTACAAGCATAACAAAATTCCATTTTGGATTCTAAAAACTTAAATGCTTATAAATTTCAGGAAAAAAAAGGAACAAATTTACTTGAAACTTGTATAATTAATCATTACATAACTGTAAAACATTGTTTGAGGTGTATTCTTATTTCTTTCTGTCAGATTGACCTTTACTGCAGCCAACCACTAGGGGGTGCTTGTTTTGATTTGGTTTTAAATTGCATTCCTATGCTCAGTTATTAAACTTGTCAAAGGTTGGTTCACAGCTGTGATGTTCTGAGCGTGTCAGAACAAACGTTGCATCATAGCACATCTCAGACACAATAAGAACAAATATGTTTTTGCAGGTAGATTAAATAATTTTTTAAATATAAGTGTGTGTACCAATGCTTGCCTTAAAGCCAGGCTGTCGTTTCCATTGTAACAATAAACCTAATCTAATTACCGCACTTCATCTGCTTCATCTTCATCGCTGACCTGTGAGATGATAATTTGCATCTGATTTTAAACACGCTCTTCCAATTTTCATTCAACAAATTAAATTATGCAACCTCCAGGATAGCGTAATAAGTTATTGTTTGGGTTTCCAAATGACTGCTGCAGTGACTTATTGGTCGGCGTAATCCTCAGTGTCTCTGAAGTATTAATGCGTTTATGCCTAGCTATTGGAATGGTGTTTGCTCTTTCCTGGCGTTATGGTGAGAAAACCCCTCTGAAGTTGCTTTACATTAGCTGCACAAACCTTAAACAAACATTTCTTGTGCAAACCTGTGTGACTCCAGTGGCCCAGAAATCCTCTTAACATGTGTATGAGGAGACGAAGCGTTTGTTTTCAGCAGCTTTAAATTCACATGTTTTCTTTAGTGTTTCTTTTGTCCACAGCTCTAAAGAACACGTTCACAAACCCCCGCTTTTTCTCCAGAAACATAAATTAGAATTTAAAACAAAAAGGGCTGATTATCCCCTTCATGTGCACGAATTTCTGACACGCAGATTTCTTGTGGGTCAGAGCTGTATTAAGCCTTGTCATCTGAGCACCAGGAACTTTTTCTTGTACAAACAAGCCAGAGGTTGCCTGGAGACACTCTGCCTGAAGGCACGGTGCTCTGCTGAGTTCAGATTCTGTGTCATACACGTTTCCCTTCATGTCTGTCCCTCAGAGAACGCCTCCTGGTACGAGACTACAAATGGACGCCTCTGGTTGATGACCTCGGCCGCGGCTGTTTCTCTGGTCGTGTTCATCATTGCTGTGAGTGTGTTCCTGTGCCGCAGGGCCAAGCGGATCAGGACCAACAAGGGGCCCATGTAAGAAACCTTTGAGTGTTTGTGTCTGGTCATTTTTCATACTTGTACTACTTACTGAGGCACTTTGAGCACAGCAGCCCACCGAAACTCTTATTATTGGGGTTTAGATTTGCTTATTCGAGGTTCAGCCAGACTCTTACTGGACTGTGACTGACGCCAACTAGTTCGAGACACAAAAAAATGCACATTTATAGTTGGAATCACAAAGAAAAGTTCGATTCTAGAGCAGGAATTTTGTCTGGAAAAAGTAAGAAAAGCCCAGGTGTATTAATGAGCAGAACTTCTACAGTAAATGGAATGCAGCCCTTATTATTACTCCTGTAAGCAGGGGTGCACAGATTTTTTTTTATCGAGGTACTCAAGGGAGAATCTTGCACTGATGTCTGGTGCGCACCACTCTTCTCCGTGAGTTCGTCTCAGGGGGGTGGGGGTTGCATATGTCAGCGATGCAACACGTGCGTGTCAACAAGCTTCCGTGGCCAACAACAGGATGTGAAGTTTGTCAGTGTCTGATTGCGTGGTGCGCAATTGGGACCGCAAAAGCACCGGTCTGCAAAGGTGCGTTCGGGTAGAAGGATCTGGTATGCTAGCATGATATCTGGTGCGCATGTGCATTGGTGCACTAGTTATGTGCACCCCTGCCTATAGGTAAAAATGTCTGTCATGAAATAGACCTATCGGTACTTAGGACCCTTTTGCATGTGTCAAAACTGCAAATAAATTGCAGTCCTTGCACAATGTTCATGTGAATGTTGTGCAAATGTTGCTTGCTGAAATTTAGTCAACATGTGTCTAAAATATACCTTAATTTGTTCATGATTTACTCTCACCGTATTCACAAAATCCAGGCCTATACTGTATGCCTCGCTTCTCAGTCACATTTCTCATCCTCTCTAACTCAAAGAAACTAAATTGGAAAAGGTTCAAACTGAGTTCCAGATGATGTTCAAACCCTTTGACTCACATAAAGAAATTAACATTTCAAGGCATTTTTCTAAAGTCTTGCATAAATGCTGTCCGCAGTTTGTCGCCGACCATCGCAGCCCAGTGAGAAATGAGCCTAATCACATAAAAAAGCCTGAGACGAAGACGATTTGTCCGGTTGCTGTCTCCTCTGCTTAATTTTTGTAAGCACTCACAGTGTCCCGCTACTTTAAAGTCACTTCAGTTAATAGCATCTTAAATCAGCTTCCAGTCCTGATGGATAACATGTCTTTGGAAGCAGGTGGGTGTGTGTTTGTTTATCCACCTTCACCTTTGTATTTCCTCTAACTCACTCCCTTGATCTCCTCCAGCAGTTTGACTTTATATTCCAGATTTTGGCCATTACTGCAATATTTCACGCTGCCTGGTGTGATAGAACCAAGGCCATTTCACTGACAGAGTGTGTATGTGGTGTTTGCAGATTTTAAGGCTTTGTTTAAAATGTGTTTGCAGGCCAGTGGTTGCGTTTGAAAAAGCGTTTTTCCACTCTGAATATTAAAACCTATCTCAGCAGATCGGAGTCACTTGACCTCATCCTCGATCTTTTTAATACTCTGTCCTCTCTCTTGTGTTTTCTGTGCAACTGCTGTTGATGAAACGCTTTCAACAACCAAACAACCGCACGGGTTAGGAAGTTGAAGAAACTCTCAATAATTCTGCTCGCTGACAACATAATAACGCGCACCTTGACCCCGTGCAGCTACATATGTACCCGTTAGCTTATTTTCCCCGTGGACTAAAGAAGGATTTTTCTTGAGGTTTTAGTTAAAAAATACAGGAACGCTGTGTGTTTCTGGTGATTTAAAATAAAATAAAAAATCAATCGTCCTGATGAATTTCCTCTTCTGTGTGTGTGCAAAGAAATGCAGAAAGCAAAAGAAAGGATAGTCGACACTCACACCTACAACCAGGTGTGCCTCCAGTGCTAGGATATAATCCTCTCAGTTATATTATTTGACTGCCTTACTGCAAGATCGATACACTGATAATCATGTTTCTCTGTCCCTTCCTTTCTTCATCTCTCCAGTGATGATCGCTCGCAGAAAAAGCCCATCTACAGAACAAGTGTGGAGTCCCTTCCCTCCACCTGCGCTGACAAACAACCCCTGGTGTGACAACAGGTGGAAGGACGCGAGCAGGAGGGGAGCGACCAAAGAATGAGAGAGATACGTGTGTCAGGGAGGGGAGAGGGGAAGGGGGAGGGAGGCAAATAGGGATATTGGAGGACTGTGTGGAGAACAAAATCGAAATCAGTAACAAGCTGGGTGTATAAAAAAAAAACCCACTGAACGCCAAATGATTGCTTTATAGATGCCGAAGCAGCTTTGCTTGTGACTGCAGTTACGCGTCTTGAACTGAAAGGTTTGGCAATTTTCTTTTCATTTACTGTGCAGCGTGGAAAACGGTGAGCCACGTTCGCAGCAAAATGATGATAAAGAATCCTGTGTGGTTGTAAGAGCTGTAAAAGAAAAGAAAAAAAAAACTCCACACAAATCTCTCCTTTCAGTCGTAGATGTAATAGCTCACACTGTTTATTATAAATGAACTATTTGGGTGACGGGAGAAGGGTTTATTTTGTTGATTTGTTTCTCTTTTCTTTTTTTTTTTTCTCCTCCAAAATCAGAACCAATTCCAGTTGGGGTTTTTTTGTGTGTGAAAAAGGTTGTTATTATCTCTATATTGTGGCAGCACTCAAGCACTTTGCACTCTAAAAACTGTACTTCAGTTCCTTTGATATTAACTGGCTTTCATAAAATAATATTTGCCGTCCTTCAGTGTGTCATTGATTTTTTCCATTTTAAAGGTGCGAGGGGGGGGGTATTGACAACGCAATCAAAGCCGGATATGGGTGCTCGCTTGGCCGCACATCTCCTCGATCCCGTGCCAACTTGGGTTTGCATCAGCTTGTTTACTGACCTTCCTCTTCAGTCGGAGACCCTCCGACGAGGGAATGATCCTTACTTAGCGTTCTACACTCCTGCTTCTTTTTCTTTTTTTTCACCTCCCGGCAAGCACAAAACTCATCTTCAGTGGGTTTGGCCCTGCGTGCACCGAGCTGCTTTCACACATTTGGACTCATGCTTTAAGAATAACCATTAAGTCGCTTAACCTTGATATTTAGACCATCCATTACGGCAGCTGCTGCTTTTACCTCAGCTGTTACCTCTGCTTTAACTTGAATAAATTCCATCATCTCCAACACTCACATCCAGACTCCCCCCAAAAATAATCATGGTATGCAACAACTTCATCTTTTTAATTTTCTCCTCTGTTGCTTTGTAACCCTTAACGCTGTGCCGCACCACCGTTGCTTATTACCAGAACCGTGCCCGTAATGCTGAGAATTTCATTACGCCTGTCCATTGAAGTTATGTTGGATTTTATGTGGTTTTATTATCGGTGTGTGGTTGACCGTAGGCCATTGTTAATAATGGCCAAAACGGCAGTTTAACAATGACACTCCATTAACTGTTGCATGCGCCACAGAGCACAGCCCGGATAATGTTATTAAACTGATTATTCAAGTCCTGTACAGCTGCTGCAGCCATCCTTTGTTGGGATATTTGCCGTCTGGATTTTTTCTTTTTGTATTTCCACCTTTTCCGAATTTACAAAATCCTGCTAACTTTATGACTTAAACCAAACCTAGAAATAGAAACACAAAATAGAATGTAGGGTTGCTTTATTTTGAAAAAAGAACATTATTTTGATTAAAAGCCCATTTATCTAACACGATGACTCATTCAGTTGAGAAACAATATCCAGAGTTCATATTTTAAAGCAGCATTAATGAACTTTCCTGTGCAGCCCCCTACTGGTTAAAAGTGTAATTTCAACTATTGTAAATCCTCTCACAACTGAAGAGCTGAATTCTTCTCTGCAGTCTGCCACAGCTCCCATCACTTTTCAGCTAATAATCTCATCAGACAAGTTGTATTTTACATTTTTTTGAGTGTATAATTATTTTCAGTTCAGAAACAGTCTCTCTCTCTCTCTCTCTCTCTCTCTCTCTCTCTCTCTCTCTCTCTCTGCCTCTTTCTCTCTCTCAGCTGTCCAAACGTAAAGGCGAGAACTCAGCTGCTAAACTCCTTCAGCGATGTGTCATACAGGTGTGCGTATTAGGTGTGTGTGTAGATTAAAACGATCCATCATCCATCATGAACCTGACGAGGCTTTCAGGTCTTGGTGAACTCGTGCAAAACCTCGCGGCCCATGCTGACCCCCAGCGAGAACAAAGTTCTTGCTTCTTGTGGAGTATAAATTGGCTTGACTCAGTACGTCCAAATAAATAATCGACCCAAATCCCACTGGACCTGTAGGACTTTGGATCCTCCTGGTGGGCAATAGCTCATGGAGGTCTACTCCATGTTTTCGGTGCGGGTTGCATGTCACCAGTTCTGGTGGATTTATTTATTTACATGTGAGGTGGCATTGAGGAAGTCTTTCAGAACATCCTTTTCTACAATATTTCACAGCGTGGTTAATAGTCAGACTGGTTAAACCGTGAAACCCTCGCTGAAACCATCACTCCTCCCCAACCGTTGCTACACCTGGTAACTATGGTCGTAAAGCAGGTAGTGACATCATCATAAGAGACCTACCCGCTCCTCAAAACTGTTTAGTGCGGTATCTGGCCAGTAGAGGGGTGTAGAGTGGTGGCAAATATGAAAATGGTCAAATTTCTAACTCAAAATCAGATCAATTGTAATTTTCTAGCTTAAAGTGTACAAAAACTATTTATTGTTGCTTTAAGGAAACTGCAGGCAGTAATTTAATGCATGTGACAGTCTTGTGCTGTTTTCTGGTGATTATAAACTAATAAATTTCACAATCAGAATTACATTTAATATACTATATGCTACCAATAAAGGCTGGCTTATTCAGCCCGATTTAGAATAAAATCAACAGTTTGTTGTGACAGATATTATTTAAAAACAAATGTAGATGCCAACTAATATAACTCACTATGTTAGATTGATTTGTTCATGAAGAAAACAGACAAACGCTGCTGCTATAAAAGCAGAGAACAGCTGTTATGGAAGTCTGGATGTCCAACCAGAGTCGCTGCACACATTAGTGTTTTTTTCGGGTATGTTGTTGCTTGGTGGTGGTGCAGTTGTTAGCACTGTTGCCTCGCAGCAAGGAGGTTGTGGTTTTGCTTCCCTGGGCAGCCTCCCTGTGTAGAGTTTGAATGTTCTCCCCATGCATGTGCGGGTTCTCTCTGGGTACTCCGGCTTCCTCCAGACAAAAAACATGACTGTTAGGTTCATTGGTCACTGTAAATTGTCCCCATGTGTGAGTGGGTGTATGACTGGTTGTTAGTCTTGTTTGTTTTGTGTGGCCCTGCGATGGACTGGCACACCAGCCACTCACCCCTTGACCGCTGGAGTTAGGCACCTGCTCCCCGCGACACTCTGTGGAGGGTAAAGCGGCTTCAGATGATGGATGGAAAAAGAACCAAGTGAGAATAAACTGTTGGACGCTGCACTGCCGAGTGCTTAAGGATCATAAAGACTGTTTTTTGGCTTCCTCATTTGATGTATATGTTTCACTTGATTTTTTGAGATAACACATACAGGGGAGTTTAGACTTCAGAATGAAAAGAAGTGCACGCCATTTAGAAGGCATGACAAAATAGTGGCAAAAAAAAGGTTTTATTCTTTGTTGATTACGGTAGATTGTTTTTAATGGTATGCAGCCAAAATCTAAATCAAAATACAAATCTGACTGACCGCACAGCCTTAATGGAAAAACTCCAACCAAAACAGACAAACTTTCAGAAAAGTTCAGCACAGGAAACAAATGCGTCAGGGCGCTGTAAATCCAAAAAGGCCTTCCTGCATGCTAAATGCCAGCCAGGACCATCTTACTCTGGCCTTTGAGTTGGTCATGTGTGAAATCCTGAGTGCTCCTGTGTTGTCTTTGTTTCCGGGGCTTCAGCTGAATGGCCACAGACGACAATGTTATTTATCAGAACTTTTTCCTCAGAGGGGCTGACCTCAAAGTGTGGGGCTCAGATTTGGAGACAGAGAGATGAAGAGTAGTTTACAATAACATTCTGACCTCGCTGGAACCTCCTCGCTAAACCACAGGACAACATCTTGAGCCTGTGCAAAGAATACAAAGCAGCTCCAAATGTTGTGCTCGATGCAGGCGGGTTACGGACGACACGGAGAGGCTGATCTGTGGCATTAAAGCTGGGCAGCTTCTAAACCCTTCAGTCAAAGCCTTGACTTATACCAAGCATGACACCTCACTGACTAATGTACCGTGGTGCCAGACATTAGTTTCTGTATGTCATTGCCTACTGCTGTTCTCGTCACGGTCACTTGGGTTTCTATGTGGGTCTTGCATATGTCACGTCAAATGGCTGAAAATGAAGGAGTGGAGTTTACAGGAGAAGCAGGTGTTTTCCCCTCATTACTTCCTGACAATGCCCCATCTGGTGCGGGGGAGCTGCTGCCACCGACTCCCTGCCAACCTGGGAACAAACACTCGCAGAGGCTGACAGGGAAAAAAAATGGAATGGGTTGGGAATTGGGGAATGATTAGGGCAGATTTGATCCCTGCCAAAACAACTAGGTTAAAACATGTGTCAAAGTAAAATCACAGAGTGTGGCGAGCATAATTCTGAGACTTCAAACTTGTGCAGATCCTTCAGCGGAGGTAAGATATGAGACTTCAGAGCAACTTTATGAAAATCAAAGGTAGAAACATTAATATTAATATAAATATATTGCTTTGATGCTTTACTGCCTGATGGAAATTTTCTGAGTGCTTGAACCAAAAAGAAAAAAAAAACTGTCTGGAGGATTTGTGACAGTTGATATGTGAAGGCAGATTTGAGGAAAACCATGACATGTTGTTTCAGCTGTTACCGGCAGGGGGCGACAAAGACACAGTTGAGAAAACCTCTGAGGGAACAAATCTATGGAACACCTGAGGAGGGGTGAAAAGAAATGTAGGAAGAGAAACAATTTTCATAATGGAGCCACGCTCTCTGACTAGAAAACACAATTATGGTCAAAGTGTGACACGAGGGTAAACTTTAAAGAGTCCCTTTAGCAGGACTTAATAAGCTCTGAAGATAAGCTGTGTCACAACTTTTTGTTCCGGATCATTACCATCATTGATGAGTCCTGCATGATTCCAAATACATTTTTATTTCTGCATGTGAATTTGAACTCAAAATATGTGTTATGTCTTCACAGAGGCTCCTAAACAACCTAAATTAGCAGTTTCTTCTGGTTTTAGTCTCTCAAATAGCAAAATGTCACATTGGAAGATATAAAATCAAACAACAAAGGTGGATAAATGTTGAGTTCAGCTGTAACACTTTCTAAACATGTGCTTCAGCCTTTTGTCTATTCAGCTACACTCTAAAAAATAATTTTCTAACTGAAATGTTGAGTTAATTCTGTCTAAATTGAGTTTTACCCATAATATGAGTGATATTAATGATATTAGTTCATTACTTTTTTTCTTGCTTGTATACTATCATTTATATTGTTTGTGAATGAATAGCAATAAAGTGAACCCAATAAAAGTCCACGTGGGCCCCCCGGCAGTCGCCGCGCTAGAGCCCCTGGGGGGCCGCGGCTAGGAGCTCACAGGCACCGCCTGCAGCCGGCCATCCAGGGTAGATCTAGCCAGAACTAGAGACCCGAGACCCAGGAGCGAACCAGCCCCAGCAGAGGCCCGACCACCCCCAGGGGCCCAGATCCCACCAGGCAGCCACAGGAAGAAGAGCAGGCAGACGCCCCCAGCACCCAGCCCCAGACCCCGAGACACCCCAGCACGCCACTGGAGAAAGGCACCACCAATGCCGAGGCGCAGCCAGGGAGGATAGTCTCTGCCGAGGAGGGCCTAGCATGTCACAGAGAGGGGGGGGGGGGGAACGAAACCTGACAGAAAAACAGTCACACACAGACACAATCACGCTCCCTCCCTCATGCGTGCGCACACACATTCCTGCAAACATACAAAGACACACAATAGACGCTGTACACCCACTCTCGCTCCCCATGCACTCTCTATGTTCAGGACCAGGGACCAGCGCCCTAAGGGTGAAGCCGGCCCTGAAATCCAGAAGATGGTCCCTCCCTTACTGAAGTGGGGATAAGCAGACCACCGCGCACCCCGCCGCAGCCGAGCAGCCCCCCACTGCAGACCCCGACCAGACGGCCCGCTCCACTCCAGGCCCCAGGCAGCAAGCAAAGAAGGGGGTCCTCTTTCAATGCAACGAAACAATATAAGACAGCAGAACCACAAGTGGCTTGAAAGAAAATTTCAGAGAAAAATTAAATAATAAATACATAAATAATAATAACTAAATCAACTAAAATAAAACAGTTTTTAAAATGAATAAACAATAATACTAATAACACACAAAAAAGAAGCAATATACAGGGGCGGTTCTAGGGGGGCCAGGGCCCCCCTGACAACAAGCTTGGCCCCCCTGTGGACCCTGCTAAGTGCTGAGTTTTTTAGATTGTGCCCCTGAAAAAAAAGCAGCTGGACCCAGCCTGCCCCCCCACCCCCTCTAATGTTGGTCTAGAACCACCACTGGTAATATATCTGCAGGTGGAAGATGAAACCATATTGAACTGATGAGTCCCCCTAGTGGTTGGTTGCAGTATAAGTTTCCCTCCATGTAAATAAATGGGGGAAAAAATTTAAATGCATTTCAAATCAAATTCTGGGGTCGTGCATTGCAAATTAGCTAAGGCTATACTGTACATGTTATATTAGCCTATTCAGTATTTGTTATACTTCAAACTTAAATGGTAAAAATTAAAAAACAACAAATAATTAAATTGGTGGAGCATGTTAATAAGATATTTTGTCTTTATTTTTGAACAATGGAACTGGTAGATAATAATAATAGTGGTAGTAGTAGACTTTACAACAATGACTAAATAAAACAGTTATCTCTATCTATCTATCTATCTATCTATCTATCTATCTATCTATCTATCTATCTATCTATCTATCTATCTATCATCTATCTATCTATCTATCTATCATCTATCTATCTATCTATCTATCTATCTATCTATCTATCTATCTATCTATCTATCTATCTATCTATCTATCTATCTATCTATCTATCTATCATCTATCTATCTATCTATCTATCTATCTATCTATCTATCTATCTATCTATCTATCTATCTATCTATCATCAACTGAGTAATTTTTAGAGTGTAATACTTTCAGCACTCGTAATTATAAAACAATGCAAATGAAAAGTCATGAACTGGTATCATGTGTGGTAACAGAGAGTGTTATCCATCATTTCCATCAAATTGCATTCAATTATGTAAAGGATGCCGCCCTCATCTTCACAGATCTCCTCCTGTTTAGACAATTTCCTTTCAGAGCCCACCCCCCTCTCCCACCCCCTCTACCTGCCTCCTGCTCTCTAATTGGTCGGACGGTCGCGCAGCCCCGCCCTTCTGGAAAGCTTTTAAATATATTTACAATGTAAAACAAGCACGAAAAAACCCGGCAGAGCCGTCCGTTTCTACAGAGGGCAAACACAAGGAGAGAAAGTGAGCGTGTGCGAAAGAGCTGCTCTAAAACACACACATACACACACACACACACACTCGCTCACGCGCAGTCGCACGCGCGTTGCTCTCACACACAAACGTAGTCGCTGAAGGCTCCGTCGGAGTGTGAACCTGCGGGTTCATGACACTGATTTCTCCGAGGAAGAGGAATACTACAGGAGGCGAGAGAGGAATATCAGCAATGGCTTTGGAGACCGTGTGGACCTACTGCGTCCCGCTCACCTTCATCATCACAGCCGCCTGCCTGGTCAACACCGGTAAGAAATAGAGTGTGTGTGTGTGTGTGTGTGTGTGTGTGTGTGTGTGTGTGTGTGTGTGTGTGTGTGTGTGTGTGTGTGTGTGTGTGTGTGTGTGTGTGTGTGTGTGTGTGGAAGCAGCGGTGTGTTTGGTTCCGTGCGCAAGTTTCCCCCAAGTCTTCCCGACAAGAGGCTGAATAGGAACCCTGCGTTCTGGTTCATTAGGAAGGAGGAAGAGCGCGCGCGGAGGGGGAAACGCACGTGCCCATGTTAATACACTTGTTAAATATTCAGCATTTGGGTAATTAGTGTCAAAGGCGTTTGTGTAAGCCTGACCCGTCCGTCCTGTGAATCCCTGAGTTCTGTGCGGGGAAAAACCCAAAATCACCCCCTTGATCAAAACAAAAGTGAAAGTCGTGCTCCCTGTCACTTTTTGTTTTTTTGCCCCCGCAGAAATATTCTCCGAACGGGTCTTCCCATGCTCCGCTGACCCTTTAGTGCGTCACGGCATTCTGATCAGGGTTGCTGCTTCCCAGGACCGCGCGTGCATCACAGTGTCTAACGGGACCGGAGTCTCCGGTGCAGCCGATTGAACACATGAAAGCACCGACCATGTTTTCCTTCCTCCTAGAACCGAATGGACCTTTGAGACGCCTCCTTATCAGATACAGTAGAAGTCTAGCCCTGCAGAGCCTTTTACCCCCTCCAGCCACTGGAACACCTCTGCTCAGGATGGTCCTGCATCACTTCATCTCAAGCACAATATAATCTGTGGTCAT
>SSNR01000025.1:1851947-1881342 GCA_006937965.1 Callopanchax toddi | reverse complement strand
ATAAGAGACAGCTGCAAAACAGGGATTTGGATTACCACCATTCTTAGCAACTTCATCCTGAGCCATCTGCTTGTGCATTGAAATGTGAAGTCATAACAAAGCCTGTTAAATTCCTCCTAAATCACGAGTCATGCACAGATGTGGCTGATGCTCCGTTGACTCCGTCATGTGAAAGGGTTAAACACTGGGTCAAACAGGCACAATCAGACCTGCACTGTGCTGTTGTTGCTCTTGTGATGATGTGGTTTTGTTTTTACAGAGCGCTACGTTTCTTCCATTGCCATTTTCTTGGTTGCGCTGATAAGAACCTCAGCATTGCCTGTGTATTGATTTCCTCCCTAGAGAGTATTTTTGTGTGTGCCTATCTATTTGTATGTCTGCTCCGGGGAACAGAGCTGGCTAATTTATATGCATGAGCTGTAGGTGTAAGTATGTTAGTCTAAATGGAGTACTGTGTAAGGGGTTTGTGTGTGTTTGTCTGGGCTTCCATTTATGAAAATCTGTGCGTGCTGCAGGTAAATGTGCTTGATGCTGCTGTGTGTGCTGCTTACAGTGCAGGGTTTTGGCTAAGCTGCAGGCAGCCTCAGCTGGGGGTTGCTCACTGATCATTGTCATTAATCTAGCCACTGACAGGAGTCGGGGGAAACATGAGGCTGGGGGTTTCAGGGATGTTAAAGGCACAAGGTGGATGAAGGGAAGAGGGAGAGCAGCAACTGCAAGGATGCTTCTAAACATGCACATGTGCACAAATACTGCATGTGCATAGAAACTGTTTATGAGGAAGGAAAATATAACCTTGTTTTGGTCGTTTTTCTTTGTCATCCTCAAAGGGAGGGATTAATCTCACTGGGCTGCGACTGTTGGTGGAGAAAATTGTGAGGGGCACTCGCTCGAGTTTCCAGAATGTCTTGAAAACGGTCACATGGGGTCCCAACGTCCTTCTGTGTGGCAGGAAATTGGAACACTTTCAGGAATTTGTGCAACAAATTTGCTTTCAGATAGTCACAGAGTCGTTTTTAAACCCTTTTCAATTAAAAGTACAAGAAAGGTGCAGACGACTTCGACAGGAAGACCAGTGAAACCAAGTTACAACTAAATGGAGACACAAAAGGGAATATGACCCTCTGACTGCAACAAAATCGCAAATAATTTGCAGTTTCAACAAAACACAAAAGTGTCCTAAGACCCAGTTCATTGTGGTTTCTTTTAAAAATTTGCTCTTAATCTTGTCTCACCAAATAGTGGCCAACAGCTGTAGCCAACTGAGATACTGGTCTTAGAATCTGGCTCTTCATCAAACCAGCTAATCCAACCACAGTGACGATGGTTTAACTGAGCTTCTGTTGTCCAAGAGCTTCAAGTAAGACGTACAGACATAAAAAAAGACCAATCACTAATATTTCTCATTTGAAACACATTTGAGAAACTTAAAGATTTGTACCACGTACACAATCACGTATTAAAATTGTTGCAAAAGTTTAATATGTACCAAATAATCGTGATTCCAACTGAAAATGCCGTATTTTCTTCTAATTTTGTGTCTCCAAATGGTGAGATACTGGTTTTAGGGAGAGACATGATAAGAAGGGAGGCTGATGGAAGGTTGTTATTATGCTGGGATATTTAAGGACAGATTATTTGCATGAATGGATGGATAAATGAAGTGGGTTGTTCTGCAACATCTAGACCGGAAGAGACTCTGCCCTCTGTCGCGGAATAAGCGAGAGACTGAGTAATGGAGAGAATAAGAGAGAAAGGAAAGGCAAAGGAGAGGAATAGTTGAAGAAGAAAGACAGAAGGACTTCACAGTGTGTCTGACAGGCAGGCCTGAGGGACACATGCGAACACACACACACTCGCACATGGAGAGTCAGCGCTCTGTGTTTGTGGAGGTGGCTGATCTACAGCAGCTGTTGGCCAAACTTCAGCGCACGGTAACAAATTCTCCTAACTCCACCTCTGCTGCTTGGCCTCTCTTAATCAGAACCCTCCATCACTCCCATTCTCACACCTCATCCCCATTCCTCTCCCATGCCTCCATTACCACCTGCCTTATCGCTGTGTGCTTTAAATCACCTCAATTTGTTTGTTTTTTTTCCGAATGCGTGCAATGAGAGCCATCCGTTTGAGCTTGTTCCCCCCCCCATCCTGTTTGGACCTTGGCTTTGGCTTCGGTGGTTGAAAAATAGGAGCAGTTGGACGTACTTGTGGGAGGAGATCTGAATACCAATTACAGCTGAGAAACGTGCACAGGCACACACACTCATACACAAACTCAGAGAAGCCATGCATAAATCAATGTCACTGTGAGTCACAGAATGGAAGCCTGGCATGTAAACACAAACATCAAGGTAAACGCTATACAACAAAAAGCACGGACGGCTATGTGCACGCACATAGGTGCAGAACAAATGTACAGATTGGAGTTTCTTTTGAACAGAACAGCATTATGCAAGAACTTGTCAGAATCCAATTGCAGTTTTTGATGCTTGTCAGACACAGTTTGCAGAACGCCGGAGTTAAGATTGCCTTTTTACCTCCTTGCATGTTGCGCTGGGCTTGCTCTTTTTTTTTTTTTTTTTAAGTGTCTTTGTTGTTTAATGTGCTGAAAAAGCCTTCGCAGTAAGTAAAGGTTTCATCCTTTGATCCTAACCTTGAAGGATAAGTCGCCCCCAAAATGAAATAAATTCATCGACAATTTAATTAAAAAGAGTGAGACCTTGCCTCTTTGCTCTCTGCCCTGCCATCTGCTGGTTCACGGTGTAAATCTGAGCCCGGTGCAAAATCAGATTCCTGTGTTGCGTTGTTGTTGTTTATTCCCTTTCCCCTCTGATTCACTGTCTTTTGTAAGTCTAAATAATTGGACAACCTAAACTTGGCAGACTGTGCTGGCATACCCGTCAACGGAGGAGAAGGAGAAATGAGCCTTTTTTTTTATTTCTCAAGATACGGCGCCTGCTGCTGTTGTGCACAACCCTGTTTGATCAAATGATGCAGTCTTAAAGGGTCCTGACAGGGTGGCCCACTATCTCAGCTAAACAACTGCCTCAGCATAAGCTCCGCAGAAAAATTGTGTTGCTTCTGGGGAAAGCCAGAACTGGAAGAGTTACGAAGCTGATTCTGGGTCGCTCTTATTCTCCTTTGGGCTTTTATGAGTCCATTACTCAGAGGCAGAAGTCTTTAGGCTTCATGCTTTGTACAGGTGTTGTGTTTTATAGTAATTATTTGTTAATCTGCCCTCCAGTGTCCACTGCAATTCATAACTCCTTGTTTCGAGCTTCTGTTGTTTTCCACATCTCAGTTATTTCCCCCAGCATAACATCCTGGCACAAACGGAACTTAATTTTTACTTCAAGTTAAAGAGAAAGGAGAAGTAAAATGGGACTGTGACTATGACTACCCATATCCTATTTCACACCATTGTGTTTGAGTTCATATTTTATATAAACTCAATACATGAAGCGCAATGATTGAAAGGGTCATGCAAAGACACCAATTGGTAATTGAATCCTTATATCTCATTTGACCATTTGTTTAATTGTCCATTAGTGAAACTTTCTGTCAATCTAATCAGACCGGCGCTAATGTCGAAACACTCTTTATGGCTGCCACCTCATCTCCTTCCCATTACTATTCCCCAGACGCTGCAGCTTGTGATTATCATAATGGTGATCTATGTCGTCCTTACGTGTCGCTTTCTGAGAACAACTGGCATTTCACCAAATTTGCTGCTCAAGTTTTTAAATGCTGAGTAGGATGCCAAGGACGTCTCCTCCATTCGCTGGCATCTGAAGCCTGCCAATCAATCCAGCGCTCTCAAGTTCATCTGATCCGATTGGCTTTGTGCGAGAAGCAAAGCACCCCAGCAGGGTGCAGCTTTCTCTGCCGTGACCTGATGTCCCCTGAGCCAGCAGCTTTTTCTCAGTGGCTGACCCTTCTCACTGGATGTTTGTCTTTGCTGTGGGATTGTGAAATCAGTAAACAGCAATTGCCTTGGCGTGACTTCTTGGCGCTTAGGTAGTTGCAGTATTCTGCAAGGGTACAAGGTGTACTAATGTCAGAGCCAGTCACTGCTGAATTATGGTGTGATGAGAGGGGATTCTGTGACTGAAGAAAACATGAGAACACTGACGCCACAGGGTGAGCATTCCTCCCTATTAATAACAGTTTCCATGACTAAGAGTAAACGTTTGCCTTCTTTTTGGCTCTGGACCTGTTTAACACCCTCCCTTGCTGCTGTGACACCTGTCTCCACAGCTCCCGCAGGGCGCAGCGTTAACGTGGCTAGACAGCGGCCTCCGGTAACGCCAGTAACCAAGGTGATTATCCCCACTCAAGCAGGGCAACGGAGCCCTCACCAGCCGTGATTGGACTAGAGAGGCTGATTGAGCTGAAAAGGGCAAGTGCCTAAAATTGAAGAGCTGGAAGCTGTGTACTTTGCCAGTGCAAAGGCTAATGTGCATCCCATCTGGAAGACTTAATGCAGAGACAAGAGGAGGGAAGGGTGGCTGGTAATGAGGTGCTCGTTCAGGGGTAAGGAGGATCAGAGATGGACTTAAACCGCAGTGAATCTCTTGGGCTGGGCCCCGAAACTGCCAACAAGACCCTATTTCTCTTTACCCTTGGGAGGTCTGTGTGTCCAGAGGAGGCTGGCTGATGAAGAGTGACCAGGCTTAGCTGGGGCACGGAGGAACTGATGGGGTCACAGAGGGAGAGGGAAAGCGTCACAAGGAGAGAGGGAGCGTCGGCTGGCTGCACACTGTATAAAAAAGTGTAGGAAAAACAGCAAGGAGGGGAGGGAAAGCACCAGGGGCATGTGTCACAGACCAGTGGAGCAGAGGAGAAAGTCGGGCTGAGAGGAGCCCAACAAACGAGAGAATGATTGCAGGATTTTAGCTCTAAAATAGAAGGGCGAAGGAGAAAAGAATGGACAAGGGAGAGAAGCCCTCTGCTGTGGTGCAGAATGACTGATACACAAGGCTGAAAAAGGTGAGAAAAGGGAGAAGAGTGGCATTAGGAAGGTGGGTCCACAGCGGGAAAATACAGGGTGCTGGTGTCAGAATGGGGTGGGGGTGAGGAGGAGATAGCTCACAAACAGAGAGATGGATGGCGATATTCAAAGATAAAGATGGAGAGAGGGCAAACGCCGTGTAGGTGACCACACCTGAGGGACAAGTTGTCATGATCGATGAGGTCACGCTACGCCTGTGCACTCTTACACCCACACACACACACACACACACACACATACAGATGCATACAAACACACAGACTCAGGCAAACAAGTGTAGAAAATGTTTCCCACAGCCGCTTATGGCCGGTCCTCCCACTTTCAGCCAAGCTACGTGGAGAATTAAACACCCACACACGCACAGGGCTATTCATCTGTCTGCCATTTAGAATCCTTCTTCATATCATCACCATTAATAGGTTTGCTTTGATGAGATTGTCGGATGCTGGAAATTGCCAGTCAAAGCAGTGCACTATCTACTGGGAAATCAGATGGAGATTTTCAGAGCGCGGACACAACAATGCCAAAGAGGTCTCCGATGAGTTTTCTATCTTAGAAGACTCTTCAAATGTCTCTCCCGCGAGTGGCAAATTCTTCTCGGTTATTACCGTGTCTGGCTTAGATAAAGTGGTATTGGCAGATGCAAACTTCTGTTGTGACATTTTGACTTTCTTTTTTTTCCCCCCCTACTCCCAACATGATCAGACTTTGATCATTTTAGTGACTGGTGCTTTTTGTGTTCTACAATATGTCGTTTGATGAAAACGTGTTAAATAAGGTCAACCTGGATTACCTAGAAATGTTACGCAAACATAGACTCTTAACATTTAATCCCTAAATACGTGCAATTATTGAATTATGGAGGAGTGATAACAGCAGCTGCCAGCGGATCAAAAAGGAGCAGATTGTCTGGTTTTTTTTGGGCAATAGCCAAGCAATTGTTGACACAGCTACCTAAAAATAAGTCGACTGCGATCTTCAGCTATCATCTTCATTTATACACCCCCTGCCCTTTCTTCCTGTTTTTCCTCCTCATTCTGATTCTGTCCTAACACAAACGCCTCAACATCAGGAGTATTAGGCCTGGATTCACTTCATTAACGCACCGTAAACAACCACTAATTAGAAGCATTTAATTAGGAGCGCATGAAAACAATCCTTAAAAAAAAAAAAGGTTGAACCCCCTCCCAAGTGTGTGCAGGTTGAGCGTGCAAGAGAGATCGTCTGAGTTACGATATAAGAAAAAGGAAAAAAAAAGCCTGTGGTCATGCTTAATGTGCTGGTGTGAGATTCACTGCGAAGATTTGCTGGGCTCTTTTGAGATACGTAAGGTCATCAAGTGATGCTATGCTTTCAGCAGGGCTAAACAAAAGTGAGGCTATAAAACCGCCTGCAGTGAAGGAAAAAGAAAAGAAAAGAAGCTTGGCCAAATTGGATTGGTGCTGCAATTGTTTCTGCACACATTGTTACAGTTGGCAAGACCATTTAAAAAGTGGCCAAGCACCAATGACCTTGAGGAAAGCTTTAGCTGATTCTCTCCTAGGATTCATTTTCTATTGAGTGGCTGAAGGAGCATTCAAGTGCATGACTGCTGATTCACCTTATGGCCGTTAACCGGTGCGCCCCACTCACCTCACCTTCTAGAAACCATCATCGGCAGATTGAAGTGGTGCTTGAGTCACGTCCGTAGATGTGTTCTTATCTCTGTGTCCATCTGTTGGGTGAATAATGTTATCACTAACCACAGTACGACCATGTTTGTCCTTTCTGGCTATTGCCGCAGAGGAGTGGAGCAGCCGAACAATCTGTGACGCTGAGTGAGTTTGACAAAGACCTTGGGCACTGGGCGCAGTTGCAGAGAAACGGTGGTCCATGGCAACAGCCTCCCGCTTGGCTACACTGGTGAACTGAGCTGTGAAGCAGCTTGGAGGGGCCAGTGGGGTTCTGTGGTTGGTACCAAAGTCATTTTTAGCTTTTGTCAACTCTTTAGGCATGGACAGCAAGTGTTTTTCTGTTTCCTAGATATAGATCCTAGATTCTGGAGAGCGACAGAGTAGACGCAGCACGACATTGTCGCCTCCCGACTGCATATACAGTAACATAGTTTATTGCTAGAGAAACTAATAAAAGAAAGCTGTAGGGGAATGTGCTTTCATTCTTGATTTTTTTTTCTTTTCCCAAAGGCTACGATGGCTACCATCTCTCTTCCTTTTATCAGAGCAGCTCTACCCGCCGATTTAGTCAGCAAGATTCCAGTTGGCTGTACATTAGATCTAAAATGAATGACAACTTAGCCTTGCTGTTGGTTTGAGTAGGACTTTTTCATTCCTTTTGTTAAAATTTACAGCATGCAATAAATATGCATTGCATAAGAAATAAGATGTTTTATTGGCTGTTAAAGGGGGATGATGACATACAGTAAAATATGGGTCTTATAACATAAAGTACATGTAAACATGAATTGCATGTATACACAATTATGTCAGGTCACTGTGAGGCAGAGTTTTTGATATATGTAGCTGGCTGTCTTAATTCAAAAAGATGAAGGCTCAACAGTCTGAGAGATGAAGGGATGCTTGAGTCTGCAAAAACGAGCAGAAGGCAAAGTTAATTTCTCCAATGCAGAGACTGAATGAAGCGAGGATGGAGAAGAAGGGTCCTGCATCTGGCTACTGTGCAAAGCATTTTTTTAAAAACATTTTTGGTTGATTATCTTATATTTAGATAAAAGTGAAATACTCTAAGATGTAACCAGTATCCTAAATATTAATTTACTAGAAAAAAAAATATTTAAATTTAAGTTTAAGATGGATTCCTCCTTCAGTTTTGTAATTGCAGTCCTCAAAATGCAAGAGTAAGCATTTGCTGCGGGCAGCATGATGTTAAAATCGTGTTACTAGTGCTGACATCATCATTGTAGTACAACAATTGGAGCGAAGTTTCTTATGAATGCACTTTGTTGCAAATCTAAGACAAATATCTACCATCCAGTTCTTATGAGCTGTGCAGCTTTTCAAGCGCTGGCAAATATAGGTTCTTCTGACGGCGCTACTTGTATACGCAATTATAACAGATGCTTGTTTGCCATGGAGATGGATTTGAGTTGCGGTGAGTGAAACGATTTATGAGCTTATGGGAAAATTAAAACCAAACATAAACCAGTGGTAATTAAAAAGCAGGTTGATCCGAAATGATGACTGTGAAATTGTATAAATCACTGGCTGCGTTATAGAAATGTGCTTAAATCTGTCGCGTCGCAGACAGACAGGTTGGCTAAGGAACTTGCACTCACGCAAATTTGCAATTGCAGGAATATACACAGTATACTTTGTTATGCTCAGGGGGCCATTTAAGACATTTTGGAGCTTTAAACTTCTTCACTGCAGAAATGTGATGCTCTATGTTTTATAAAAGTCATGCTCCATCAGTGGTTTTCTTTTTAGGTCCTCCCTTATGGATTTTAAAGATGAATAGCTGGGCACACCCACTCACTGCCTGCCTTTTCGGTTTAGCCTTTTGATTTCAAGCAAAACCTGTTTTTTCTCTTGTGTTTACTGTTCTCGCCCAACCACTTTTGTTCATCTCGTTTGCCTTTTTTTGTGTCTTGGCTCCTTCTTTTCCTCTGATCCCTTTTTCCCAACTCTCCTGCGGTGTGAAGCCTGTTCAAGAGCCTCAGTGGCGACTTAGTGTCTTTTTATTTAAGCTCACCATGATCGTATGAAAGCCTTTTTCCATCCCTCCGACCTCTCCCTGTGTGGCTGTCTTTCTCCTCCTAACCTTGTTGGAGCTTAAACGCCCCAACCCATGGCCATGCACACCACTCCTGAGCTCCAGGTGCATGTGTCCACATGCATCTGTTCCAACTGTTCCTAATAGTTTGCAATGACAGCAAAGCTCAGCGATAGTTGGAAAGACATGTTTTGGTGAAGGGGGAAAAGGGACTTTTCGATGCCAGTGTAGCTCGCTGATGGATATTTTGGCAGTCTCCCCCTGCATCCCTGCTGCTCGCACCCCGTCCCTGCCTCCTCTTCCTCCTTCCTCCTACCTCTCTTACTGTCGCTGCAGGCTATAGAGATGGCAGGGCCAGGTGTGAATAGATAGAATGTGAGATGAAGAGGGAGAAAAAGAAACGGAGAGACGGAGGATTGACGGGACCCAGGTGGCTAGTTGCACGCCTGTGTTTCTGTTTTCCCCATTTTCTCATTTGCATAGACAAAATGGTTTTCTCCCATCATCTGACTCATATCTTTTCCCCTTCACTCCCCCTTTATTTACTCAGATCACATCATTTTATTTCAACTATTATTTTTGGTTTCTTCCTCTTTTCCCACTATAGTTCCCATTTCTCAGAACGAGGAAGACTTCCTCTTCCTGTTTTTTCTTGCAACTTTCAGTTCTTTTCCCCACTAATAGTCGAATGCTGTTTTTCCCCCCCTCCTTCTTGTTTTTAAAAGGTTTGCCTCAGATTTACCTTCTTTCCCCATCTCTTTTTGCTCTGGGCTTGCTGAACTCTGCATTTTACTCTGCACAGCATAATTCTGGCATTTAAAGCTTATTTTTAGTGAGCATGCCCTTCAGACACCTTGCAGTCCCCTCAGCCATCTCCCACCCACTTTCTCCTTCTCTTGTGACTGTTTTTAACTAACCCACATCTTCCATCTCTCTTTTAAGCCTCTAAAAAGCTTCCAAAAACATGTTGGCTTTTAACATTTGTAGAAAAACAGGGTGTAACTCCTTCATATTTGATTTTCTTACTTGCTGCCCTTCAGTCTCTTCTTCATTCACACAACAACCATTCATACATCATCCTTTTTCTTTCACTTTCTGCTTTTTTAGCTTACAGATTCATTAAATATCATTGGCCTTCACTACTTGGCATGCCCTTGGTGCACTTTGTTGCACAGTTGTGAATGTCGTGCATGTATGGATTTTGTTTGTGTTTGGTAGTTTGACCATGCATACACACCTGTGACTGCACACAAGAGATTCTTTATTGATTCTTGCTGCAAAAAGTTGAAAGGCATGCTATAATGTGTTTGCCTATGTATGTGTGCACTATATCTGCTGTGTTAGGGAAAGAGTTTATGGATCACTTGGCAGATTTAAGTAAAATTTCCAGAAGAAAAAAAAAAGTCATTGGATATCCATCTGCAACAAACTGACTTTTGGAGCCAATCAAATTCAAGATGGCTGCTACATCTATTTGACATTAGGAAAAACAACATTTTCCAATTATTGCAAGCTTCTACATGTACAACACATAACCTGGGGGCCAACTGATCGCACGAGATCTTTGTTTAAAACTTTGCCATTAACTCGTGGATTTAACATCGTCTGTCAACAAATGTTTCATAAACCAGCAGATGAATTTTAATAAAATTTTCCTAAAGTATTCACTGGATCTACGACTGACTAGCATTTGGAGTCAGTCCAATTTAAGATGATTCTCACAGCCAGCTGACCTTGGAAAACAGAAAAAAATGGCTTCAATTTAGTTAAATTTACTGATTTTGAGCTAGAATTGGATGTGGTTGTGGCCAAAAGTCATGTACAACATACTGCTTGAGATCCTGTATTATGCTATTTTCAAGGAACGTTCAACCTTTCATTTGAAATTATTTCAAAAGTTTTCCCTAAAGTTCATATACACATCTAAAGTCCTTTATGTGTTTTCTGAGGTCGGTTGACTTCAGAGACAGGGGCCACTGTCTCATTTATAAACCTTCACCACACACAGAAGCCTGCAATTTGCACACACACATTGTTCACTAGAACTCCATATGGGTTTGCATAAACTGCAAAACCCCATAAACAGAGTCTCACCCACAAACGCGCAGAAGAACGGGCATCAGATTCCCTCCGAATTCCTGAATTGAGTTATGTAGCCTGTCAGTCAACTCGCTGCTCTCTCACGTACACACACACCCCTCATAGATTCCTTCGATACACACACCCACCCTTCTGACAGTGCATATTTGGCATGGGGAAGGGAACTCAATTATGGCGAAGGTGAAAGAAGCAATAAACACGGCACAGATACAGTGAAGCACGCTCAGCAGCAGCACAGTCAATCACAGGGCCAGGTAGGTAGCCGCTGCCGCTTTGCTCATCCAGCTGTAAAGTGATGGAGATGGTCAGAGCTGGTGGATAGATGAAGGGAGGAGTAAGTGAAGGGGCCATACAAAGTATCGCCATCAAACTCTCCCCAAAATTATGTGGCTGTAACCAACTTGCATGAACCTGCCACTGAGAGGACAGAGAGGTGGGATGGGAAGAGGGATGGAGGCAAGGGGAGATGATAACAAGCACATTCAATTTGTCCCTCACGTACACACACAGAACAGTATGATCTATACACATGCGCACACACACACTCCTGACCATCACTGGCACTGAAGCTTGGCTACATGATTTGAGCAGCCCACCCACGCTACAGGAACAACAACATAATCACAACAAATCATACAGCTTTTGCCCAGAATGCATCTGTTGTGCCTTTTTTTTTCCCTCTCTGTTTGTGTGGGTTTTGTGAAAAGCTGATCTAACAAACACCTTATCTAACGTAACTGCTGTTACCGCCATTGTTTAAGCATTTGGACGTATAAAGGAAGCACATATGCTCATTAGTATGAAAACAAATCTCCAGAAACGAGTTATACGTACGCTATATGGAACTTTTTTAGAGGTTTTGACCTATTTTAAGGCACAGTGGTTTGCAGTCATGGCTCGTAATGGTTTGAGCATTTTAATTTTAATGTTCATTTTTTAAATATAATAAGCTGTTAGTGAGCTTCACGCTGTTTAAACCCGGCAATTTTTTTTTTCATTATTCTATAATTGATGGAGCTGGACTGCAATTACCTGTCAGACTCATTTGACGTGCAGCTCATGCGGCTCACGCGGCTTCGTCTTTTTGGTGTGGCGTTTTAGTTTTTTGAAGTGTTGCACTCGACTATGTCTTCTCAGCCAAGAGAGCTTGAAGTGGCATCGGTTAAAGCAGCTAAATAGTGAGCTAATTCATTCAACTGGTCTTCATGTCGGCGCAGAGAGCAGTGCTTCGCTCTTTAATTGGGCTGTGATGCCATCTGTCAAATTAAATTCAAATCACGTGTGTGTGGGTTGTCTGCATGTTTTGTTTTTCCTTTTTCATCAACGATGTGTCAACCCAGGTAACATCGGATTACCAAACGAAAGTTTTAGATCGAGAGGTGAGTGATTCATTGGTTATAAAAATGAGAGATGCCAAGCTGTGAGCATAAAGAGTTTGGAGAAACTGGAGGAAAGTGTTGATAGGTATGGCTGCTGGCTATAAGTAAAAAAATCACCTACTTTTTACGTCTTTAGGCTGTAAAAAGAAACCAAAGCATGTTGGGAAAATAACATACAAGCACAGGAGAAAGCTGCAAACTGTCAAACGTGTTCAAACTTTTTACTGATTGAACTCTAAGAGCTGCATCATTAATGCCATTCATCTTTTAATTAAACATTTCTGGTCAGACTGGGCTGTGCATTTCAAACTGCTCTAGATTATAAAAACAATCATTAATATTATTTGTCACGTTTCACTTTGTAAGAATGTTATTCCTTTGTTTTGCCTTCTGAACGACGTCCACTTCCTCCCCTTCTAAAGGCCCAACTCTCATGTTTTGTGGTGCTTTAAGAATTATTCTCAGTTATGAAAGTGGATGGATCTCCACTATATTTCTGTGTCGTGACGTCCAGCAATATTTTTCCATACAGATTGATTTCCAACTCTTCTTAATAAAACACATTTTTTATATGCTTGAACTTCCAGTTTTTCTCAGTTTTATGTCCGAGTTCTCTTCGTGTGACTGATCATATTGAAGATCGTTACAAATATATTTCTTTATTTTCCTAAATATGCCTCACATTAAACATTTTATGAAGTTGATCAGAATGTGATGCAACTTTGCCTCCCACTGATCTAAACTGATAACTGTAGTTTTTTAAATGTGAACTTCTTGATAAGGAAACTTCTGCTATAAAAACTTTGTGGTTTCAGGACAAATTCTATTGTTGGTAAAAGTACTGTATATATTTCTAAAGGTAAAAATGAGTAATAATAGTTTTTGACCAAAATATTTGTGATATTATCTATAATCGATCATTTCTAGTGAGACATCAGAGTCCTGGTAGATTGTACTACTGTACATCCTATTTATTTGTTCCACATTCTGTAACTTAAAAGGTACAGGTTTGTTTTGGGGGTGTATTTTATGAAGTAGTGTTCTGTACAGTAGTATTGCTATCAGTACCTTACCCTCAGTGGTCCTTCATGGTGAAGGTAATGACTAGTCAGAATGCAGCCAGATGTCTGCTCTTCTGAAACAAATCCCATCTTTAAAAAATGATGGGAGTTCATTCAACATTTTTAAATCTTGTCATCATTTTTGTTATAAATAGTTATTGACTTTAGTGGTCATTTCACTGAAGGCCGTGTTTTCTGAGGCTTGTTACTAACAGTGGTCCATGTGAAACTCAGTTTATAATAAACCAGAGACCAGCTCAGTCTGAATGACCAAAGACTTTTATTTAAAGAATCATCAATTTTAAAAGTGTTGGGAGTATTTCAGGTCTATTAAAACCAACCCCCTGAACCTCTCTGAAGGCATTATAATGGTGCAGGTAGGAACCTATGGAGGACTGACCCTGTCATAATGGACAACAAATAAATAAATGAGGAAATGAATAAGTGAGGAAAAAGATAAGGAAATACATTTCGAAATAAATAAATATACAAGGAAATAAATGCATTTTAACTGGGTCTCCATAGAAATCAGCTCAGAGCTATGTTTTAGTGATTTTTAAAAATGATTTCTAAACAATATTTTTACAGCATTTTTTTCTGCATTATAAATCATTTCACATCAGTCATTTTGATGGACATGCCTCCACATTGGCTGTCTTTGAGTTGCTTTGACAAAGTTAAAAAGTTATTTTTTTAAATCTACAACTCTTTAAATACAAATTTGTCTTGTTTCTTTTGTTATACAGCAAATTAAAAGCTAGTTATTTGATGTCTTAGGAAATTTTCTTTTGAGTTAGTAAAACAAAAAGTTTTTTATTGAACTTTTAATTTTAATTACTGAAATAAGTAAGTAATGAAATACTTTTAATTTCCTTCTAGTTGGATTGATTTGTTGCTTCAAAGAAAATCTATAAAAAATGGATACAAACATTTTTCGTGTTGACTGATTAGTTTCATTCAATTTGTAAAATCATTTAAATTCAATATAAGTTATCTCCTTTGAAAAGTTATTGATTTAAACAACTCAAACGACACTTTCTGAATGTACTTGGTTTGAGTTCAGTCTACATACATTTTTTGGATGAAAAATGAAAAGTCGATATTAAATTAAATTAAATTCAGAAGAGTTGATTTTTTTCTGTGAATTTCAAAGAATTGTGATTTAAAATATTGACCAAATTATGATTTTTTTTCCCATAACTAAACAGCCCTAAACTTATGGGAAATTTAGAAAAACTGACCATTAATTCAAAAACAGTCTTTAAATTTGAGCTGAAATTACCTTGAACGGTCACGGCTCCATCGAGATTCCCCGTCAAAATAAAAGTATGTGTTTTGACCATTTTCTCTTTCCTAATTCTTTCCTCGGGGAGTTTTATATCAATGAGCTAACGGACTGAAGGAAGTTAGAATTCTTCTCTAAACACTTGTCCTTGGTTGCAAATCTAACTCAGCCTTGTGCAATAGTGTGCTGGTGTTTGTGGTATTTTGCAGCCTTAGGCATGTTCCCAAACTGTCAGTGGATACTCTGAGGAAGGCTAGCCAGAAATCTAAAATAAAATAAAGTGCTAGACACATGACAAATTCTATTCCATCTCAGCTGTAACCTGCTCTGTTTGGCTGAGGTGGTATTTTTTTTTCTCCCCAAGTGTCAAAGAATGTAGATGACCTCTTTAAATATTTAAATCCTGCGGGTATGGTAATTTGACTGCAATGTATTCCAGCTAAATATTCAAAAAGTGCCTGCATGATCCAGCGGGAGCACAATCTGTGGTTGTCAGTAGATGTAACAGACTCTCGCACGTTTATGTTGTAATTTGGGATGTCCTGCCGTACACAGTTACATCCACGGAGGTCTCTTTTGCACACGAGGAGATTCAAGTCAGCAGATTGAGCTGGGTATATATTTGTCTTGCATACACGTACTTTACATGGATATAGATAGGAGTTTTTACAATACCGGCATCACACAGTGCTGGACTTTATACTTACTGTAGAGATGGAGAGAGGAAGCGACTGCCTACGGAGAATCTAATAGCTCCAGCTGCTCTCTCGCAGACCTCTGCTACCTTTCGATCCTATCTGTTTCCCTCCATATTTTATTCATTTCTATTCCCCTCAGCACATCCGTATTTCTGTCTGTCTTCTCCTCCTCTGTCCGATGCTTTCTCCATCTTGTCTGCCTCTGAATTTACCACCAAGACTTTGCCTTTTGCCACTTCCTCCTCCATTCTGCTGCCCTGCTCCTCTCCCTCTCTGTGTTTGCTTCTTTTTTTGTTTGTTTGCTCTTCTTAGTCTTCCTTTTCTCTCCACCGTAATCTCTTTTGCTCAGTCTTGGAATAAAAAGCCATTCCTTTTTCCACTTGGAACAAACCACAGTCTGCATTTTCTTTCAGAAGTTTTACTTGGCAGGGAGTTTGAGGTTAGAGCCTAAACAAGAGGGGGGAAGGCGTGAAGAAAAAGCTGCATGATGCGCCTAATGAGTTTAGGCATACAGTCAAGGAGAAACCTGTGCTCTAAAGAGCATCACAAATATGCATCCGCCAGCTTTATTAATCTTATTAATTGCTTGTGTAAAAGTTGAGGTTGTGACACTCTTGTTAAAGCTTTGGGTTATTAATAAAAAGAGTTACAGAATGGAAAGGCTGGAATCAATAAGTAGCCTTAAAGGGAAATTAAATAAGGGGAAGAAGGGGGCAGGGTGCACTGAAAAGCTTGGTGCAGCTCGGACATTGTTATTAGTTGCTGCTGCCCTTTAATGAGGGTTATTTAATGGGCCAGAAAACTGGCACACGGAGCAAACAGCAAGCTGAATGCTGATTTGTCAGTTGCAAGTAAAACCCAAAGTCTGGCAAAACTTCTTTTGTTTTAATTCTAGAGACAATGAAGATGAAATATGAGCGTTCTGGAAAAAAATCAAAGAACAAAATTGGCCTGAACCTCTCCACCTGCACTCTCCTAAACCACTACTTGGTTTTGTTGAATGTTTTTCCTCATTTCCTTCCCTATAGGCTCTGGATCTTTCTTTATCTGCCTTTTTTCCTCCCCTCAGTGGCTTCTTTTATGGGAGAGGTATTCATTACAAGACAATAAAATCTGATTGAAAAGAGTGAGCCATCTTGGAGAATAGCACGTTGAGAGGCGCAGGAAGAGACATGGATGGTGTGCGGCATTATGCACTTAATGGCTTCACTCAAAGGTAGCGCTGATTTTCCGTGCACTGCTGCTTACCTCTCAATGACGCATCGCAGCTCCTGTGATGGAACATTGTTTTTTACGCCATTAGAGTTCAGGTAGGAATCGGCTGAGCTTTACGGCTGCACGGAGCAGATATGGAGCTATTCATAGACTAGGATGAATGCAACACTGATTACAGAGACACTTCAGCTACGGCATATTTACATTTAACAATTGTATGGATCCGCATACAGTATTTGACACTTGTTCAATTATGTGATATGTCTCCCCTGTGTAAACACAGCGCCGTACTGTAATAACAGCAGCGTAATAAAGACATCTAATAAGGTGGATCACAGAAATGTAGAAAAATGTAAAGGAGTCGCAGGATATCATCTGCATAAAGTTCACTCTGGGTGACAATTGTAGATTTTTCTTTTTCTGCGTTTTATCTAAATGCCAATACTTATTAATATGTCACAATCACACACACAGAGAAGACCGACACATCTGCACAACAACTCCAGTGCGTGTTTATTTAATTGTTTGAAACCTATTTGTTCTAGATTAATTCAGAGGTATGAAAAGTAAAATTAATCGAGTACAAGTAAAGTTACTACAGTGAAAATCTGCTCGAGTAAAATAAAAAGGAACTCATTAAAAATGTAATCAGAGTAAAAGTTACTTTATTAACAGCAGGATGAACTGTAATCAGTATTTTTGTAGTTCTCACCTCATTTACCAACAAAAACTTAACAAAAAGACAGAGCTCCTGCCACAGAATCAGCTGATGTGTGATTTTTAAGCAGAGTTCTGACCTAAACAAACTGCAATTACTGCGTTAAATTTAATGCATTCATAATTATCCTGTAAATTGACGATAAATATAGTTTTTACAGCAGTTTAGAAGTTTTTACCTCAACCAGGTTCTGTCTGCTGATTGGTTCCCTGTTTTTAGATGTGGGGTTAGAGGTTAATGAGGTCTGTTTTGATCAGTCAGGTTACTCTATGTGTGTTAGCTTAATGAATAATTAGTTAGCAGCTAAACTAGAGCCAACTACTAGCAGTGTGGGTAATGTTTACACAACCTCTTCTTACTTATCTATGAAAACTTTGTCTTGAGGTACAAAACATCAGTACAGGTATTTATAAACTCACCTCACCTGCTGTTGTTTAGTTTCAACGAGTTCAGGGTATCTGAGCTAACATGGCTAGCTCTGTTTGATAAACCTTGGATCCATGTTTCCCCCTCATGGCCAGAAGTTCATCTCATCAGGACTCTGAGTGAGATGGTTTAGCTGTCATCCTACGTAGGATGAACATCACCCGTCAGCCGGGTCACACTGATGGTGGGATTTTCTCCTCGTGATTTTAATTGATAATTTAACTTAGAAACAGATGTGATTTCAAGTGTAAAAACATAGAATTCATGAACTAAAACGTAAGTAAAAGTAGAGATTTTTAAACTACTTTTAAATGCACAAGAACACAAAAAACGATTTAATTAATTCATTACCCTTGAATCAAATTACTGTTAGATACAAGTGAATTCGGTGATTATTAACACAACAAAGACGTGGCAGAAGGATGTCAGGGTGTCTTAAAGGAATAATTCAAAGGGTTTTAAATTAGTTTCTCTCTGAACAATCTGCATCTGACCTTTGAACATCTCAGTTTGAGGAAATAGAGATTAAATCTGACTTAATGCATAGCCACTGTAAGGCCAGGTCCAGAGTAGTTTTAAAAAAATGTATTAAAACAATTTTAGTCTCAAACACGTTCATCTAAAAGCTTTTTGTTTTATGCAGGAGTCAATTTTGCATTACAGAGGACTTCCTTGTTCATGCCAGGCTGCTCTCAGTGTTACAGCTGTTGTAGCTGCATGTGCTAGCATATGATTGTAGAGTTACATGTGAAAATGACGGCACATTTAAAGATTTTCAAAATAATGTTCATGTGTTTTTTTTCTTTAATTTTGATCCTGGAGTTGTTTTAAGCTCTTTGGTTTTGATCCTTCTCAAACAGTCAGAACTTCTCTTTTTTTCAAAGTGACGCTGTTCAAAGTGACATCTACCATTTCATGGAAATTAAATTTTAAAAGATCTGGACCCTGCCTTTAAGTGCTTAAAACTTTGAGCAATATTGGTAAAACAACTCGATTAATAATGTTGGGTATCTGTGTGTTTTCCAGCTGTTTGGGTGAATTAAGGTGAAGCTGTTGCTATAAAAGCTTAGAGTTTTATTTCTAATCAAAATGTTGTCATGTTATTTTGTAGGAGATCAACACCCTAAATTCTTTCACCTTTTTATTTCTAATTGGATTTTTTAGATTAATACCGTATACACTATGGTGGGAGAAAAATGCATTTGTGGAAGAAAATTGAAAGTAGCTTTTTTTGTTGTTTGTTCGTTTTGATTTCTTAATGGCAAATAGTTGACATCGTCACTGGCCTTCCTCACATTTGTGATGATTTTTTTTAAAGGACTGAATGCAGCAGACATTTTTATTAGACCATCAGAAAAGCTCTATTGCATTTTATTGGAGGCCAGTTTGCAAAAAGACACAATAAAAACTCCACACTTTGCACAGTCTAGTTATGAAGGACACATTGACTGCACTGTTAGCGCATTACGTCTGTAGCACAGAGAATCAGTCAAAATGGCACAGCTTTAATCAGCATCTCTAGGTTCCAATATACAGCACAATGACTTTTATTTTTGCAGTTCTGAAATGCTGCTCTCACAATATTCCAACAAATGGCAAACCTCATTAAGTATAAATATGTTTCATTCACAAGAATCTATCCTTAGGCTGCATAAAGGAATTTATTTTAAGCGCACCTGATGGCAGCGTGTACATAAAAACAGAAAGATGTGCTTTGCATGGATCTCTGATGAACAATAGCTACAGTTTTGAGCAAGGGCACGCAATTAATTAATAATGGAAGTCCACAAATCCTTGCTCGACCCTAATTGGATGCAAACCAGACTTGTTCTGTTGTTTATTCTAGCATTGGCATTATCATCTGACAGCCCTACAGCAGCCATTTTTGTAATTAGATGACATTCTCTAAAACCTAACAGTCTTTCTATGACTTCTGTGCATCTTACGTTGTTCTCATGTTGCAGAAAATGTGGTTAAACGTATGCTAATCCTTTTAGCTACCCAAGTATAAAATCAGAATTGTGAAAGATGGTTTATTTTCCCATTTAAGAGCTGATGTGTTGGTTAAAATCAACAGTGTGGTGTGCTGAGAAGATTAGGACTCCAAATAAAGTGTTGCCCAAAAGGGCTTTAGCCTCACTTCTCCTCTGATCTTATCTTTATCTTTGCCATATTGCATTTTCAGGCTCAGCTTAGTGTCCTAATGAAGGTCTTTGCAAGCAGAGTGCAATTAGACTGCTGAAACAACTGCTTCAATGACATGTCCAAAAAAAAAAAAAAGAGGGTTTGACAGCAAGGCTTCCCACAAATAATCATCATCCTACAGTCAGGATTTTTGCCAACCATGAATATTTTGCTGCTGGATGACAACTAATTGCTAATCAAAGTCTTTCAGTGATGACAGCCTTACTGTGGATTGCTATTTTTGTTATTTTGTAACACTGAGTTTGGTATTTTGCCTTTCTTGTCTTGGATTTTTTATTTTATTTTTTTTTTGCAAGCAGCATTAACATTCATGAATCAGAGCAAGAACTGACAACACAACACATCCCATATTCCATCTGTTTCTCAAAACACTGCCACCCATTAATTCAGGTCACTTTCAAATTAGATTTTTATTTTTTTTTTGCCAATTCAGAACACAAGTCATCTCAAACGCAAACAAAAAAAGTCAGTTGTATGCAGTCAATTCAGTTTTTATTGAATCAGATTCACATGATAAAGTACTAGTTTGTAAAAATGTTGCCTGATCCTGATTTCCCCCATTTCATTTCTGGTAATAAGACCGTGGGTTTGGGTCAGTCATCATTTGTATGGAAGATAAACAGAAAAAACTAAGTTAATAGCAGCAATAACTGTAAATACAAACATGGAGGGTAAAGACAGTAGAGTGAGAACATGTGGTTGGTTTGTCCTCCATTAGTCTGAGCCTAAAGCAGCAACACTAAATGGATGAGTCAGGATAACCTAACCTTAACTAGAAGGTTTGTCAAAAAGGAAGGATTTAATCCTAAAGTAGATAGGATGTCTGAGTCACTATGGAAACTGGTTCCACAAGAGTGGAGCATCAGAACTGTAAAAAGAACCACAAATAAACCAACAGTCTGAGAGAAAAGTGCTCAGCTGGGAACATATGGATCAATAAGATCTTTAATATGAGATGGAGCTTGATGTTTGAGAGCTTGATGTTTGAGAGCTTTAAAGTAACATTTTCAATTCTATTCTGGAGTGGTTAAAGTTGTAGAAAAACAAAAAGTAGAACATTCAAATGTTTTAAAATGAACTAGAAGGTTGTGCGTTTCATGCAAATGGCATGAAAACCACTTCTTTGTTATATCTGTTGTGATTTTTTTGTAGCCCATTTTTTTGGCGCTCTGCTAATGGCTGAGTGTTTTTTAAGACTCTAAAGTTGCCACTCGGTGCACAGGATTCAGTTTTATTCTCACAAAACTGCAAGACTGTTGGAAAAGTTCAAAGCAGCAGAGGACGAGATAAAGTGTCTTTACTCTCCGTTTGGAACAGAGGCTGTCTGTGTGCAGCGATAACCCTGATGACATCACTGTTGCGTCATCAGGAGTAATTTCTCAGACTTGACAAAGCTCCTCCACAGCCACAGACGACATCATGCAAGCGTTTCCACGGGCTGAGCTGTACTACGATGACAACACTGAGCTTCTGAGGGAGGAGGGAGTCTCACAAGTCGTTCTTTAAGAAACTCAAGAGAAAAATAAAACTTTCAGCTCGGCAAATAGGTTTTATTTTATAGAATTAAAACAGAAGTTATACTCATAAAAGTGCTAGTTTGACACAAATAATGCATGAACATAAACGCAATTAACGTCCTTTTTTTGTTTTAGCCACCTCTAATCAGTATAGATTTTCACCTTAGCTGTGTGGAAATCACTCGTTTATTAGAAACAGAAATGCAGCAGTAATCATGAAAAACCTTTGATACCCTCTCAGCTTTACGTAGCACCTGAAGCAGACGGCACAAAGCGAGGAAAGTGCATGCTTCTCGCTCTAAATCAGATGAGATATTTTTGCCCGTGCATTGTTACTTTAGCTTTTTCATTTGAGCATATTAATGTGTTTCAAAGGATGTGTGTGGGTGAGTGTGTGTGTGGGGAATGATTATCTGTGCGTACAGGGCCTGACTTGTGTTTGTTGCCGTTTCTGTTTTGAAGGAGTACAAAGAGCCCACGGTGGGAGTGAGCGCTCAGCCTCTAGTGCTATAGGCCTCCGATGGAGAGATTAGCAGGGAGAGCCGAGAAATAAAGAGTGCTAATTAAAAGCAGGGAGTGGGGGTGTGGGAAAAAAAAATCAGGTGAGAGAGATAACACGAGAGTCTGAGAGAAAAATTATTTACCTGCCCACACGCACTCAAAAAGCCATTTTAACCCAAGAAGATGGAGGTTGAGGAGTAAAATGAGCAAGTTAGTGATGTGGAAAGTACAAGAAAAGGAGCGCTGCTGAGTAGGTGGCAATGGGAAAGCGGGATTAATTGAATCTGATGTTAATCCTGCTCTTTGTGTATGCTTGTTGTATAAGTTTTATGCACTTTTTGAAGCACTCCAGTGCATTTCCTTTACTCTGTTCGAGGAGGTCAAATAAGGAAAAGAAACCGAGTGAAGAAAATAAAGAAAGAGCAGGGCAAGTATCAGCCTCGCTTCCCGACTTAAACGTTTGATCCAGGACAAAATGCAGGCCGATAACATTTGAGGCAGGCATCTGAAATGATTACAGTTTCTGGCTGTGGCATAATTGCAGAGGGAAATGATTATTTTACTGCAGGTTTTGAAAGAGAAATGAGGCATGGGGTGAGGAGAAACGGGGGTTGAACGAGGACAGAAAAAACTGTTTTTAAACTAAAAACTTAGCTGTTTATGAAGGGCGGTATGCAGGAGAAAGTTGGAGATGTGGAACGGGCAGCAGGAGAAAGACAGCAAGGCTGCGAGCTAAAGGGATTAATCGAAACTGATTTTAATCCAGCGGGTGATATGAGGCTGAGTCATATTTGACGGGTGCCAGGGGGCAGGAACTTAGGGGGACGGGGGGGAAGAAAGCCGGAGTGGGGAGAGGGTGGGGGATTACATTCGTAAATCATTTTAATGACGCCTCTCCTCTGCATTAGGGCGCAGCCAGGAGGCCAAACAAACAGTGTGTAATTAGAGCAGGGGAATGGGAAACCGAGATGGTGCGCGAGTCGGGGCAAAGGAAAGTCATTTGGTAAAGTAAAGGATTGGAACAGGAGACCTTTGAACAATAATGGTTATGAGTCTCATTATATGGTGCGGCTGTTAAGAAATGAGACCTGACAAGGTTCACGCAACTACACAAGATGATGAAGCTGCGGGCGGCCGCGGCGGTGACGTCAGCCAGAGTTGAGATGATGGTGAAGGTGATATTGTGCGATACCATGCTTCCGGGCGGACGACGATGATGATGATGGTGATGAAGATGAAGAAAGAGGTGTGATGGTGATTATGATTATGGTGGTTGGAATTGTGATTACAGTAATGGGGATGATGATAAATGTGATTACGGTGTCATTGCTACTAGTGCTGTCTGTTTCTCTAATTATCCATTCATCCCATTTCTACACCAGCTTTTCGTGTGCAGGGTCACAAGGGTGGCTGGAGACTTTCCCAGCATGCATTAGGTGAGGAATGAGGAGCACAATCGGCGCGCTCGTGCAGTCGCATTAACACTTGAACCGCTTGTCTATGGACCACGGGACAAAGTGGTAAGCTTTATAGTAATGAACGGTGGAGAAAAATGAATCAATTTATTGTTTTTCAGATTATTTAGAGCAATTGCAATCTTTTTCTCGTTGAATAGACTTGAGTTTAATGTCCAGAGTAAGAAAAAAACCAACGTTTTTCCACATTTTTTTTAACCATTTGGGCAATGAATGTTTTAATATAAAGTAATAATAATAATATAATAATTTAAAGTACTGTTGTTTAACTTTTTATTCAAACATTCCCATATTTTTTTAGATTTTTTAAATTTAATAGATTTTTGCATAAAGCATGATTTAATAAAATATAGTCTTTATAATATACCAAGTGATTGACCTGCCAGTCAAAGGGTTAATTACATTTTTCAGAGCACTAGATGATGTATTAAAGCATCCTGTTAAAATATGTTGCCGTTTGTAATTATTTAACCACAGATCACTGTCCTATAAGTGTTCTGAACCAAATGGATCCAGTCCAGATCAAATAGGAAACCAAAATACAATTAATAACCAAGTAAACCACACTGATATTCAGATGTAAAAATCTGTTGGAAGGTGCTTTCAAAATGTACTTTGATGACTTCTATTACTGGCTGAATTGAAGCATTTTAGTCAGAAATAGCTCTAAACATTTGGCCTCACAGGATATATGTTTATATGTTGCCTTTAAAGGGGTAAGAGCTGAAAACTAATCCTAAAGAAGATGCTGACTCATTTGAGTGAAACTTAGAAGATGAAGTACCATTAATTTATTCCAAGTTCATTATGTGGGTTTGAGTTCAGACTGATGAAGCATCCTGTCTAAGGACCGTAGATACAGAGTCTATAGATTTTGTGAAAATACAGATGATAACCTTTCACTTCTGGAGGCATTAAGTTTACTTTTTCCTAAAGTACTAAATTTATAGTCTGAACTGTAACTAGTTTAAACATAAGTTTTATAGTTAATGTTGATATATTGAGCTTAAATGGATCAATTCTGGTCTCTTTTAGAATAAAATGTCCTCTTTCATGTTTGTGTTTCTTCTTGGGCTGCAGAGTAGGAATACAACATAAAGTGGGTATTTGGGGTTATTCTAGTCTTTATTATAGCACTGATATGAAAACAGATATGAGGAAAGAAATGCAACCAAAACCCTTGACCAGATTCAGATGAAGGATAGTGCACTTCATGGTCAATGCTTTAAGCCCTTAAGCCACCAGGGTGCCTCAGAGGGGGGGGTTTACACCAAGAAGACGGTACTTTAGATGATAAGGAGTTGATTTGTGTCATTTCTCTGGGGACTGTCGGTTGTTTCGACTGAGCTGTGGAAAAGGTTTCTGCATGCCACTGAAAAACAGTGGATTTTCCCTCATTTTTACACGAGTTCTGCTTCAAAGTGGTCTGTCCACAATAAAGAGATGAAAATCAACCAGTAACGCTGCCGTAATTCATTTGAATGTGTCAATATAGTTTTGTGACTTGGCGAAAGAGAAATGTATTCTTTAAAATAATTACATAAACCCACATCTACAGCATTCAAATTAGTTATAGAACGAACTAATTTAACTTCAAATTCATCAATCACTATATTAGAAGTGAGAAAATGTTTTTGCTAATAATTTTTTTATTTTGCATTCAAAGGCAAATTCCCATCAGAAGATCTCCCTTTCAAAATACACGGACCAGTACTGGTTTACTGGTGCTTTAAGTGTTTTAAGAAAATTCCAATCTTTATTTGGCTAAAAGTTGGAAATTCAGACATTTTTATTCGTTTTATGAAGGCACCATCAACAGATGTAAGTAAGTAAATAAGTAAGTAAAGTTTATTTATATAGCGCCTTTCACAGATATACATCACAAAGCGCTTTACAATATAAACAAAAAAAAACAAAACAAAACAGAGAAAACATTGAAAATAAAAACCATACAGAGATTTGGGGGTACCAGATACAATATTTGGGCAAGATTTGAGGTACCTTCAGGGGATCTACATTGTAAATTATGAGATAAAGTGGGACATTGGCTTGTGTAAGGAACTAAAGTCTTGGGCAGAAATACTGGGGCAACTTCAATACAATATTTGGGCCAAAAATAAAGATGGGAGCCAGATACAATATTTGGGCAAGATTTGGGGTACCATCAGGGGACCTACATTGTAAATTATGAGTTAAAGTGGGACATTTACTCGGGCTTGGGCAAGATTTGGGGTACCATCAGGGGACCTACATTGTAAATTATGAGTTAAAGTGGGACATTTACTCGGGCTTGGGCAAAGAGAAATATTGGGGCAAACTTCAAGATTTGGGGTACCATCAGGGGACCTACATTGTAAATTATGAGTTAAAGTGGGACATTTACTTGGGCTTGGGCAAAGAGAAGTATTGGGGCAAACTTCAAGATTTCGGGTACCATCAGGGGATCTACATTGTAAATTATGAGTTAAAGTGGGACATTTATTCGGGCTTGGGCAAAGAGAAATACTGGGGCAAACTTCAAGATTTGGGGTACCATCAGGGGACCTACATTGTAAACACATTACACATTGGCTTGTGTAAGGAACTAAAGTCTTGGGCAGAAATATTGGGACAAACTTCAATACAATATTTGGGCAAAAAAAAAAAAAAAGATGGGAGCAGAAGAAAATGTAAACAAAATGGAGGGAGGGAGTAGCATATTACACACAGTCACAACAACCGAAAAACACATCAAGGAGGGTGTGTGTGTGTGTGTGTGTGTGTGGGGGGGTCAGGATCTCCACCAGCAGCAAAGACACGGCACAGCTGACCGACCTTCACTCCCAGTAGAGGGGGGGGGAGGCGAGTTAGGTGAGAGAGCGTAGAGAAGGGGGGGCTGAGCAGTCGCTTCATTCACTCTGTTGAGTAGGAGATTGTTTTCAGGGTCACCAGATGATAACAGAATGTGTTTGGAGCAGGCAGTCCTGTTTGTTACAGCCGCCTTAAATGTCTGTCTCACTGGCTTCATCCCGTCCAAATTCCACATCCTGGCCAGTCCCACCTGATCCGTGTAGTTCGACACATCGATCGTAATTCACTCCGCGCCAGAGTTCGTTTGCAGTCAGTCCTACGAGACAACTCAGTCCTCGCGAGTGTTTCAGTGTTCAAAGCACGCATCAGCCCCCTTTGAAGCACAGGAATCCTGTCAATTGCACCTGTTAGCTCCGTGGATGTGACATAATAAAAATGAAAATTTACTTTAATTTACATTTAATCCAAAAAACCGACAGTTCTTAATGTCATCCTGTGCAGCTGTGTTTTATTAATCTGAGCAAATGATAATATATAGTTTTTAGATCTTGACCAACTATCCAGAACCAGGTTGGAGATGAAGAAGTCTTAGAAGTTTGAGAGCGAAACTGTGTTCTTCTAAGAGTTTTCTGAGTGCTAGTCTGAGCTCGATTTTACGTGAGTGCTTTTGTGAACTGTCAGGCTGGATTCTGTCGAATCTCTTCAAGGGTGATCGAGTGTTATTTGTGTCCCTTCAGTCACCCAGTAAGACCTGTGAAAAACAGGGAAGGAGTGAAGAAGAGTTTCTCACAAAAAAGACCCCTAAAATCAGCTGCTAGTGAAAGTCTCTCTAAAAACCTGAGAGTGCTCCGATACCGTAATAAAGTTTTATTTTTAACAAAGCATGCCACAGACATTTTATTAAGCCCTGAGGAAATTGTGTCAACTTATGAAAAAGTAAAGGGGGGGTATGGTATCTCTCTCTTAAATACTGTATTTGCCACTGATGAAAACATTTCCCATGATGCAATAATTACTGTACGGGTGAAATAACGGTAGTGTCTTGTATAGCGTACGTAAAGCCTCCATATGGTTACAGTAATGATCCGTAACAGTTAGGAGATGACTTTGCTGTAGGCGTCTACGAAAACACCCGTGATGTAACTCGGTTCATCTGTGTGCAATTTCATTCTTCTCAGGTTGTAGGTCAGTCCACATGTATTACGTCCACATTGCTAACGGTAATTACAATGACCACGAACTCTTGAATTTACTGTTGTCAATAATCTTCCAGAATCCAGAGGATTGGCCTTTTGTGGTTCCCTCCTGACCTCCGCCTTAAACTTACAAAAATCCATAATTCATGTGCCGTGTAATAGCTTCTAGGTGGGGATACGGAGATGCAATCTGCCGTACACCGACGGCTGTTTGTTTTGCTGGAGAGCTGCATATAAATGAACGCTGGGGAAAGCAAAGCCGTATAGGCTTATCTAAGGTGCAACGGATAGTGGCTCGGTAGTGAATGAGGGGTAAGATGAACAGAGGGATGAGGAGGAGCCGGGCGGAGAAGTGCACTCGGTTGATTCGTAGGCGCATGTGCTTTGTATGTGAGTGTGTGATCGCTGATGTGTGTAACGGAGTGGAGAAGATAGTGGGGGACTGCATGAAAGGGAGAATGGACGGGAGAGAAAGATGCTGATTAGCTTCTAGCCTGCGTGCCCGTGTGTTTCTTTGTCCCATAACTAAGTACGTGTCAGTGATTGCTCCCCGACCTGTCGCCTGTGGCTCTGTATCCATGTAGACCTTCCTCATTTGCACCACACACAGACACACACTCGCTCACACAGACAGATGCCCTTCTAAATCCAGTACGTAAATCCAGCTAAGGGCCACAGGGCAGGGAGGAAAACCACCACAGGGACAGAGTCTCCAACTTTTTTTACTTTCTGATCTATCCCTCCTTCAAATTTCCACATTTTCTCTCTTCTTTCCAAATCCTCATCTCCATATTCATAAATAGAGGGGCTCTTTAAGGAGACTGCTATCTGAAATGGGCTGGCAGCACCTCTTGTTTGTGGCTCTCCAAATGGAGAAAAGCCATTTCCTTTCCCTGTCAAGCATGGAGGTTGCTTTACCAGCGTGTTTGTGTTTGTGCACGCACGTCCGGGCTGTGCGCCTGTGTTTGGACGGAGACTTGCGTTGTTAGACAGTTTCACAGTCTTATAGATTCAGAGCAGGCAAACTGTTGGAAGCTAAACTTCACTTTCACTTTTACAATCACACTCTGACTGCATCAGTGCTGGAAAAAGTGGAAAAACGGCAATGTGGCATCGAGGACGGAGCCAAGAAATGTATTTAGAAAAGAATAAAGTAAGAAATAGGAGTTTTATTTAAAGACGTTAGTCTAGATGTTCACAGAATTATAGAACTGTCCGGTTGAATCATTTAGATTGTAAAACATTTTAAACACATTTTATTTGCACTATCTGATTCTGGGTAATTGGCACTAAGAATGAAACGGTTAGTGGTTTTAATGGTTACTGTGGGTTTTTTTTTTCGTCGCTTGCTGGTCACATCCCTTTTACTGTGGGTTACGAGTGAGTGTATACTTGATAGTTCTATCGTCTTTTATTATCCCGACAGCATCAATTGCACCAAAATGAGAAACAACTTCCTTTCGATATCCTTCAGATTAAAAGCCCTGAGCAAATTCATGTGTTTAGCTAAAAAAAAAAAAAGTAATACTCTCATAACATTTAGAAGTAATTTAAACAGTGTACAATCTCCTCTCTGCTGGGTGCAACATGTTTTTCTCCTGCAGACTATAATCAGCTGATTGTTAATTTATTATGCAGCAGGTGCTGAACTCCATGTTAAAGTTTTCCAACAGAGAACAAGCAATTACTCCTCCGTGAACCGTCACCTTATCGTGGTGGAGGAGTTTGAGTGCCCTAATGATCCTAGGAGCTATGTTGTCTGGGGCACTTGTGCCCCTGGTAGGGTCACCCATGGCAAATTGGTCCTAGGTGAGGGGTGAGACAAAGTGCGGTTCAAAAGACTCTTTATGGAAATACAATCATCGAGCCAGTGTACCCGGCCCGGAGGGTTACCGGGGTCCCACCCTGGAGCCAGGCCTGGGGTTGGGGCCCGTGAGCGAGCGCCTGGTGGCCGGGCTTTCGCCCATGGGGCCCGGCCGGGCCCAGCCCGAACTGGATACATGGGCTCATCCACCTGTGGGCCCACCACCTGCAGGAGGAACATGAAGGGTCCGGTGCAATGTGGATCGGATGGCAGACCAAGGCGGGA
>SSNR01000025.1:1839854-1851937 GCA_006937965.1 Callopanchax toddi | reverse complement strand
CCTTCGGGTTGGGGAACGGGTCCTGACTGTTGTTTGTGCTTATGCACCAAATAGCAGCTCAGAGTACCCACCCTTTTTGGAGTCCCTGGGACGAGTGCTGGATAGCGCTCCTACTGGGGACTCCATAGTCCTGCTGGGGGACTTCAACGCTCACGTGGGCAATGACAGCGTGACCTGGAGGGGCGTGATTGGGAGGAACGGCCCGCCCAATCTGAACTCGAGTGGTGTTCTGTTTTTGGACTTCTGTGCAAGTCGCAGTTTGGCCATAACGAACACCATGTTCGAACATAAGGATGCCCACCGGTACACCTGGTACCAGGGCAGCCTAGGTTACAGGTCGATGATTGACTTTATAGTTGTATCATCTGACCTGAGACCATATGTTTTGGACACTCGAGTGAAGAGAGGAGCGGAGCTGTCAACTGATCACCACCTGGTGGTGAGTTGGATCAGATGGCAGGGGAAGATGCTACGCAGACCTGGTAGACCCAAACGTATAGTGAGGGTCTGCTGGGAACGCCTGGCAGAAGAGCCTGTCAAGATGGTTTTCAACTCCCACCTCCGGCAGAGCTTCGACCGCGTCCCGAGAGCAGTGGGGGACATTGAGTCCGAATGGGCCTTGTTCCGCTCTGCGATTGTTGAGGCGGCTGTTGCTAGCTGTGGTCGCAAGGTAGCCGTTGCCAATCGTGGCGGTAACCCCCGTACCCGCTGGTGGACACCAGAGGTTAGGGGAGCCATCAGGCTGAAGAAGGAGGCCTACAAGGCATGGCTAGTCTGTGGGTCTCCAGAGGCAGCTGATGGGTATCGGAGGGCCAAGCGGGGTGCAGCAGTGGCAGTTTCCGAGGCAAAATCTCGAGCGTGGGAGGAGTTCGGCGAGACCATGGAGAAAGACTATTGGTCGGCTCCAAAAAGGTTCTGGCAAACCATCCGACGCCTCAGGGGAGGAAGGCGGCAACTCGCTCACACTGTTTACAGTGGGGATGGGGAGCTGCTGACATCAACTGGGGCTATAGTCGGGCGGTGGAAGGAATACTTTGAGGAGCTCCTCAATCCCACCGACACGCATTCCTATGAGGAACCAGAGCAGGGAGACCTGGGGACGGACTGTCCAATCTCTGGGGCAGAAGTCGCTGAGGTAGTCAAAAAACTACGCAGCGGCAGAGCCCCGGGGGTGGATGAGATCCGACCTGGGTATCTGAAAGCTATGGATGTTGTAGGTCTGTCGTGGTTGACACGTCTCTGCAACATTGCGTGGTCATCGGGGGCAGTTCCTGTTGAGTGGCAAACCGGGGTGGTGGTTCCCATTTTTAAGAAGGGGGACCAGAGGGTGTGTTCCAACTATAGGGGGATCACACTCCTCAGCCTCCCTGGGAAGGTCTACTCCAGGGTACTGGAGAGGAGGGTCCGGTCGATAGTTGAACCTCAGATAGAAGAGGAGCAATGTGGTTTTCGTCCTGGTCGTGGAACTGTGGACCAGCTCTTTACCCTCGCTAGGGTGATGGAGGGGTCATGGGAGTTTGCCCAACCAATCCACATGTGTTTTGTGGATTTGGAGAAGGCTTATGACCGTGTCCCCAGGGGCACCCTGTGGGGGACGCTCCAGGAGTACGGGGTGGATGGTCTTTTGTTAAGGGCCATTCAGTCCCTGTACCAGAGGAGTGTGAGTCTGGTCCGCATAGCCGGCAGTAAGTCGGACCTGTTCACTGTGAGGGTTGGACTCCGCCAGGGCTGCCCTTTGTCACCGGTCCTGTTCATAACCTTTATGGACAGGATTTCTAGGCGCAGCCGTGGTGTGGAGGGTGTTGAGTTTGGTGACAGGAGAATCTCGTCTCTGCTTTTTGCAGATGATGTGGTCCTCCTAGCTTCATCAGGCTCTGACCTACAGCTCTTGCTGGGGAGGTTCGCAGCCGAGTGTGAAGCGGCTGGGATGAGGATCAGCACCTCCAAATCTGAGGCCATGGTTCTCGGTCGGAAAAGGGTGGCTTGCCAACTCCGGGTCGGGAGAGAGGTCCTGCCTCAAGTGGAGGAGTTCAAGTATCTCGGGGTCTTGTTCACGAGTGAGGGAAGGAGGGAGCGGGAGATCGACAGGCGGATTGGGGCAGCGTCTGCAGTGATGCGGACGCTGAACCGGTCTGTTGTGGTGAAGAAGGAGCTGAGCCAGAAAGCAAGGCTCTCGATTTACCGATCGATCTACCTCCCAATCCTCACCTATGGTCATGAGCTTTGGGTAATGACCGAAAGAACGAGATCGCGGATACAAGCGGCCGAAATGAGTTTTCTTCGCAGGGTGGCCGGGCTCAGCCTTAGGGATAGGGTGAGGAGCTCGGACATTCGGGAGAGACTCGGAGTAGAACCGCTGCTCCTCCATGTCGAAAGGAGCCAGTTGAGGTGGTTTGGGCATCTTGTTAGGAGGCCCCCTGGACGCCTCCCCAGGGAGGTGTTTCAGGCATGTCCTGCCGGCAGGAGGCCCCCGGGTCGACCCAGGACACGCTGGAGAAAATATATCTCTGGTTTGGCCCTGGAGCGCCTTGGGATCCTGCCGGAGGAGCTGGTAGAAGTGGCTGGGGAGAAGACTGTCTGGAGCTCCCTAATTGGGATGCTGCCCCCGCGACCCGGACCCGGATAAGCGGAAGAAGACGAGACGAGACGAGACGAGAACAAGCAATTAAATATGTAATCAAGTAAAATGATGAATGATGAAAACTACTACTGCCTAGAAAAATAATAATGAATATGACAATAATACATATTTTGACAGCTGGAAAACCCAGTAGAGTAATTTGGGGGTTTTTTTCAACACATTTTTGAAAATATTGCTAATTGTAATGCATTTCTTCACAATAATTAACACTTTACTAAATTACAGCTCAGATTCCTTTTAGAAATATAAAAGAAGCGGTTCATTTTTACCACGAGGCAGCATTATTTCATTCTTTTTTTTTTTTTTTTTTAGTTGTTATGTTTATTTCATTCTAAAACATAAAATGTCAAAGCTTGTAGGGCTCGCTGGCTTGGAAATGTTCAACTGTTGTTGACTCCTGTCTGCAGCACAACTATAGAACATGCTTTAAGCAGCCTTACCATAGTTCAGAGTCGACTGCCTTCTAAAAAATGCAGTCCAAAACAGTTGAAACGAGCTGAAAGGGATGCATGAACCAAGAGTGATTTCTGCATTAAGTGGCAGAGGCACCTACATTTTTCAAATTGTTTGCAGGAAAGCAACAAGGTTCCTGTCTGTTTACTGAAGTGTCTAAAGTGGATGGAGGTGTGTTTGTGTGTTCACCACAACCTTTGAGAATATGTGTGTAAATCTACAAATTCACTTGATACTGGCATGGTTTCAGGAGTGCCAGCGCATAAATAAGCACTAAAAAAACACTATAAAATAAGGGGTTTTGGAAGTGGTTGGGTCTACTTCATATTCTTTTGAGATCAGCTTGCTTTACATAGCAGAGAGATGTTTGCTGCTATGTTCAAAACACTGGGTATTAAATATTTAGAATCGCACTAAAAACACAGGAAAATCAACTTTTCCTGCAGGTGACCTTCAAAAGACCAAAACAAAACGGAGGGGGATTGGAGTGAAACCGACTTTTGGAGCTCATTTCTCTGTGCGAGCGTTGCTCGAGCATAAAGACGAGTGCTTTTCATTAACTTCATCAATATTCTAATTAAAACACTACATATAACACTTGATTACCAGCATACATAATTGCATTAGTAAAATAAATCTTATCCACATGACTCTGCCGTCACAACATATTTTTTTTTCTGTTTTGGGATGATGCACCGCTGCATTTTCTAATTTAGAGCGAACATTTGAACGGTACACTGTATAAGAGCGATGCAACGCAGTTTTGGTGCCTGATGAGATGAAAGGGTGTATGAGAAACAGATAAGGTGAGTGTAGCAGGGGGTGGGCGTGGGGGCACGACGAGGAGTCAAGTTTTCTTCGCCTGCTCTCTCCTTCCCCCACATGCTTTACTTCTTCTCATCTTCGCTGTATTCCTGATGCAACTGAGGGTAATGGACGCTTTGCTTGGAGATTCATCGACTCATCAGTAAAAAAATAAAGTAAAAATCACATCTGATGAAGGAAGTGACAAAGGGTGTCTTAATCTCGGTTTTTTGATTTTCCTTTGCATATCTTCTTCCTGTCACTTCCTCCCACTTTGTGTGGGCTCAAGTCTATGGAATCACATGAGTGATGTTGCATTAATGGTGCTGCAGACGTGGACTCGTGTCTAGCCGTCACAAAATCACTTCCATGTCTGACTCAGTTCAGGCTGCAGCTTCTCGGAGTCAAATGTTCGAGGCTTTTGTCTCTTAAACCCTAAATCCTGCAGAGCTTTACGTGGAATACGGGTGGCTAAGTGCTGCAGAGGAATTCAGCCGGTGAGGTTTTTGTGCGGAAACAAACACAGATGGATATATTTGCTAATAATGAGATGATTTAACCCTGCCTTTGAAAAATATGTTTATAGATCATTAGCGTCGGCAAACGTTTGCTTGATAAATGCCACATTATTTAAAGACATGTTTGATTAACATGACAAAGAATCTTTTACACTGATCAGCTGTCTACAGTGGAGTTAATACATGTTAGAGCACTAGGACAAAGGACGACATATCTAAATGCTGAATACCACTTAGCATACACGCAACAGGACTTTAGGTACAGTATGCTAATAATGGTTGGACACTCCTTTTTCTTAAAAACTGCCCCATCTCTTTATGTCAACGATTCAACAAAGTGTTGGAAACGTTTCTCAGATGTTCTGGTTCATATTTATATGACGACATGACACAGTTGCTGCACATTTGTCCTAAATGTTATGAACTGGATTGAGATCTGGAGGCTGTTGGAGTCCAGTGAACTCATCGTCGGGTTCCTGCTGGAGGTAGCATCAGATGACGGGTCCACTGTGGTCATAAAAAGAGTGGCATGGTGAGCAACAAACCTCAGGTGGACAGCGGTGTTTAAATATTGCTCAGTTGGTACTTAGCGACCCAAAGTGAACCAAGAACATCCCCCCTACAACTTTACACCACCAGCATCCTGAACTGTATGGATCTATGCCTTCATGTTGTTGACACCCAATTCTGACCCGACCATCTGAACGATTCAGGTGAAACTGAGACTCATCAGAACAGGAAACTTATTTGAAGTTATTTATTGTCTAGTTCTGGTTAGGGCTGCACAATTAATCGAATTTTAATCGTGATCAAGATTTTGGTGGCCACAATTAAATGAACCTGATCGTCAACGATATTTCCAGTCAAATTGTGAGCTCTTCTACTTGCCTCCTCATCACACACCGCCTCAACCAATAGTCTGCCAACCACCAGGGGGCGAACGCATGGCTAAAGCTTCCTTAAGCTGCCAAAAATAAAAACAGCGCACAAGCCACTCAGCACTGTAGCAGCCAGTCACACATTACAGCGGCAGCAAGTTGGACTGATGAGAACAAGTCATGTCTGGAATGGAAAATGCTGCAGCATCTGGAGACGAGGTAGCTGGTAAACCAGACTATATGTGTGCTGACGGTCTAGTATACTAGGCTAGAATCCATTTTCTTCACAAAGACACGCAGAAATAACAGACGCAATATCTTTTTATTTGGCCAAAGATATGTGTCCTATCAATACAGTGAGCAATGAAGGCTTCAGAAATTGGAGTATTTGAGGGGGTTGCATTATTTATAAATATAAAAGTATTTGAGTTTTTTAGTTGTTGTTTTTTTTTTGCATTATTTATAATCTATTCTAAAGTTTTATTTTTCACAGAAAAATGTTGCAACATTGTTTATAACTGGTGCAATAAAACAGATTTTACCAGACAGGATGAATGATCGTGATTAATAATCGTGATTACAATTTTGATCAAAATAATCGTGATTATTATTTTGGTCATAATTGTGCAGCCCTGGTTCTGGTGAATTGTTGCCTCAGTTTTCTGTTTTCAGCTGACCGGAGTGGTACCTGTTGTGGTCTCCTGCTGCTGTAGTCCATCTGCTTCAAGGTTCAATGTGGTGTCCTGCAGACTTTGGTTGAAAAGACTGGTTTTACATTCTTCCACTTCCTCATTCTGATGCTGATTTATAACTCCAACAAGTCCCTTCACCACGTCTAGGTGCTGATTAGCTGATTGTGTTAATAAGTGTAAAGTGGCTGGTTATCTTTATTATTAATACTGAAGATATTGTCTGTAAGCACATGGTAGCTGTGAAAAAGAAGCTGAAAATATCAAAGTTACATACTGATGATTTGTTTACCGTTTAACACCCCGATGTGCAGCAGGAATATGTTCATCATATTTGTTTATTTACTGCCATTTCTAAAATAAATCTTAGTTTAGCTCAAAGAAACATCAGTATCATTCTCTGGAGGTTTGTATAAAGTACAAGAAAATAAAGTGGTTAAAAGTGAATCATTAAATAAATTGGATTATAGCTGAATGTCAATCATTTACCAATAATATATTATGAGATTAAGTGATAAACAAGTGATAAAAATGTTGCAGAGATATTTTGAAGTTTTTACCTTTTGCAGACCGAAACCTCCGTAATTACTAACAAGTGCTTTGGTTAACAGAGTAATGCTTTAACGTCAACATTTCTGGTTTTTAGATGTCATAACCTGCACTTTGGAAATAAAAAAAAAATCCCCCACCTGATTTCTGACAAACCTCTTGACTTACAAAAACCTTTCCTGGGAACTTGCTGAGTGTAATCAACGTAGAAATCGCACCTTCTGGAAAACAACGCTTGGCAAGGAGCCTGACGTCTACTTGGCAATGTTTAAAAAAAGATAAGAAGGCATGATTGAACTGTTCAAACATAGTTTGGCCAGAAGATTTAAAACTCAAATCTCCATATGTCTGCATTATAATGTGTTCGGAGAAAGTCCGAAGCCCTCAAAGATAAAGATGTTATCCATCATCGCAGCCACACTTTCAACTTCAGAGACTAATGCTTGGCTGTATGAGGGACTGACTGCTAAACAGAAAGTGGTAATGACACACATGCCAATCTGCAGGCAACTGCAGCTTTTCTGAGAAATGTGTTGGGGGTTTGATTGCAACTGTTGTTGAAAATGGGCTGCAGGTGGACAGTGATTAGGCTTTAGTCAGCCGTGATTTGGAGTCAATGTTTTGCTTGCTAATGTGTGTGTGTGTGAGTGAGAGAGTGCACATTTTGTGAGAAGTTCGGATTCCCACACTCTGTACTTGAAAGTTTTGTAAAACCAGTTCCATCAAAATCTAAACAAAACCCCCTCAAATCCAGACGTGTGGAAACTCGTCTTTTCATCTGTCAGCTGAAGTGAAAAGTAAAAGAACGGCGTATCAGTGTATACACAACAGCACGCACATACACTGTTCTGTACATTTATTCTCATTTACTCCTCGTCCCCCTGCCTACTCCCTCTCTTCTCACTAATTCTTTTCTTCAGGCATCTCTCTGGGCTGATTTTCTCCTCCTTCCCCTCCTTTTTCTTGCCTTTCTGTTCATTTTTCACTTTCCCCCTGTTATTTCCCCCTGCCTTGTTGTCTCTTCTTCCCAATCCCTCCCTGCTGCCTCCTGTCTTTTCTCCTTCCACCTGCTCTCATTTCTCTCCCTGGCTCATTTTCTCCTTCTCCCCCCGTCTCCTAGTGTATCACTGCAAACTCTTGTAGTCAATTATCCCTTCTGTTAATGAGCAGATAAATCTAATTGCTCTCTCCTTTGGTGCCTGACGGCGTCTGTCTTCTCTGTCTTTCTAAGCTTTCAGGGCGAGCGTCGTTCTTTCCACCCGTCATTTCTCAACTCTTCCTCTGCACAGTAGCATTATTTTTTTTTCACATTCTAACGCCACTTCCCGAGTGTTGCGATGATTTACATTTGCTTTTCTTTTTGTTGCACATTTCTTTTTATCTCAGCTATCTCTTCAGACCGACTCCATTCGCTTCATCAGCCGTCTTCCCTTCGGAGTGGCCAGCCGGCGTTGGAGGAATGACAGGATGTGTGTGGCTGGTAATCATTTGGATTGATGATGACAGAGGCCACGTGTGGTTTATCTCTCCAACTCGTAGGGGCCAGTAGTTTGGCTGGCAATATTTTCACTTAGGACAGATTATATTTATAGTCTTAGACACCTTTTAGACGTAGAATGAATAAGGAACTAATTAAGCGTGGTGAGAGTTTGGCAACAATGCTTACAGAGGAAACATGTTTCTGTTGTTGAACAAATATGAAAATATTGTTTTCTTAAGGCTAAGTACAGCAAGAGGGAGTCTTTCTGAGTGGAGTTTTCTCCTGGGTTTTCTGATGGTCCAAGAACATTTGGCTGTTTGGCAATTTAGCCACACTTAAGTGTCCAAATCAAGAACAGAAATCACAATCGGGAGTGAATGTAAGCTGGTTAGTTGGCCTCAGACTGGGAAGGGAACGAGGCAGCTCGACCGATCCAATGTGTGTGATTAGTTTAGATCAGAGGGAAGGTCTGCAAGTAGGTTTGTTTTTCAGGTATCTACTTGAAAAATTGTTTATGCAAGAGCAATGCATCTCTCTCATAGTTTCATAGTTTTCTCTCACCAGCAATGCCTGCTGTTTCAGAGGACCTAACAGAAACAAGCAGTTAGACTGTGATCTTCTCCCTGATCACACCATGCAGCTAATAATCCAAAATAAAACATAAATAATGGTTAACTTGTGTTTTAGTATTCATAATAAAGAGAATGTAATTTGCAGCTCACAGTTGAGCTACTAGGAGAGTGATGAGCACATCTGCTTTTTTTGCTTTAGGCGTTATTTTTGTGCATTGTTTAATTATGAGTCTGGTTTTATTAAAGCACATTGTAACTTTTCAAACAAGACCTTTTTCCTCAGGAGGGATTTATAGAAATACATGCGTGGGCTTGTGCTGGTTTTACTGCTGCACCTAGGGAATTAGTCATTTTTGAGAATAAAAACACTTAACTTGGGATTTTAAAACTTACTTTTTACAAAAACCACCTCAGACATCTCTGGACTGCAGCTGATTGGGTTTCATGTCCCAAAATAAATTAGAAGTTCAACGTATTTTTGACGTGGACTTGCCCCTCAGACATGCTCCTCAAAGACTTGAAACTTGGCAGTGACTTGCTCTTGACTTGAGTCAAAACTTTCCTCATAAAGACTTAAGACATAGAAATAATGACCCGTGATCACATTCTGTGTCTCAAAGTTGACCTCAGGAAGGATTGTGAGCCTTCATTGTTATTTGTCTTGTGTCCCTTTGATGGACTGCCTCACACCTCTTTGTCCCTTCCCTGCTGGGACAGACTGCAGTTCACCCTCGACCCCAAACAGGACAAAGCAGATTCTGAGGATGGATGAATGGATAATCACTGACTTGCTAAATTTGTCAGAACCTCCTGCGTTACATTGTAACGTTTGACTGTAAAAGATTAAGCCTTTTTTCATCCAAGATAAATACCCACCCAGTGGATTATTTTTATCTCTTTTCCTGCTCGGTGACAGAGCCATCTTTGCGACAGGAAATAATGTTGTGAATGGGATGAAGCTGGCAAAACACAGATCCCCTGATCTCAATTTAATGATGTGCACAAGCTTCAGTTTGTCGCATTATTTCCACAGAGCAGTTCACCTCCTGCTGTAGTCACAATAGGCTGCAAAACTGATGTGTTAACACTTTATAATGCATGTGGAATGTTGGCAGAGGGGATGTCTTATTGGCATAATTGATGTTGCAAGATGGCAGGGTAGCTGTGAGAGCAGACATTACACAGTAGTAGCGAGCAGCACGGAGAAGGGCCTGAATCAGCTTCCTGTGTTATTAAAGGGTCAGCATGAATTATCACTTGCTCATGTCATGATTGACACTTCAAACGGGATGGATGAATTTGCATTGCATCAGAAGCCTAATATGTAGTAGAGCCTCAAAGACGAGTAAAACTGGAGTTTATCAGTACTTCATTTACTAGTTATGGTTCTTTTAATGTAACTATTTGCAAGCTATGTCATATTTTCATTTTTTATTGGAAGATTTGCAGTTCCCAAAAGTATAAGATCAACAGATTTCACCGCTGAATGTTAAAACTGTGTCATTAACTCCATATACAGACAAAGTAAGTGATGCATGTAGCCAATTGTTAATGTGTCCCTGCAGAACACTCAGATTTTACAGTTTAGATTAGCGTCCCAAAGGACAGAGTAGCTGCAAGGTTTTCCCGCTCTGCCGACGGGGAAACAAAAATCAGTCATCCAGTGGAGGAACCATCGGGGACGCATGACAAAAATCCCCTCTGGACTCTTAGACACGGTGGGGACAAAAAGTAATTACATAAAGTGAAATCATAGACCAAATATTTAACCCAGACACTGGGTTGTATTTGAAGCAAAAACTAAAATAATATTTAAATCAAACTTGCTGTAGACACATTGTCAAAGAAGTGTGTGTTTCATTACACGCCGTATAGTTGTTTCATGCAGAAACACTATAATATTGCTGACAAGGTGCTTAGATTTATTCAGAGCTGGCAGGAAATTTGTCACCTAAGTTACACACATAACGCTAGTAGAGGAAGTTTTCAGACCTTTTATGTGAGTAAAAGTAGAAATACAATAATTTAAAGGTATACTAAGTCCTATATTTCATTTCTGTCAGGTGCTTTGTGTTACTCTATAATAATTCATTATGTTTTAAGTCATTCATCACTGGGATTCACATAAAGCTTAATTTGATTTAAAACGGTACAGAGAATCAAACTAATGGAGAAAATATGGACACATTTTCCCTCCAGCATGCAATAAAAAAAGACATTTACATAAAGTTGTACAAGTTTCTTAAAATTTAACTCAATTTGTATTTATGGCTCTATTAAAACTATTTTATTCTATTCCAAATGTTTATAATTTTTCCAAAAATCTTTTTTTGCCACTTTTACTTATTAAAATTCTGTTTTATAGTCTATAAAACATTATTTCACCCAAAAAGTGTTTTATTATATGATGGATTTATCGAAAATTGTCCTAAATTTTCTGAATATTTAATCATTTGGACTAAAATACAATAAATTGTTTTTCTGTTCAACAAAACTTAGAATGTTTTAGGAATCTGCTTCTAGTTCTTAAGGTCTGATTGTAACAACTTCCTTTCATTCTTTGAGAACAAAATTAGAAACATCAGGTCAGGTTTCTCACCCCTCCCCATCTGCTCCTTATTCTCCCATCCACCCTCCTCCTTTCCATACCTGGTCCTTCTTCACACCTGTTCATTTTCAGAACATCTGTCTCATTCTTAAAAACATGAAAAAATCTTCAAGCCCAGTTGATATTCTCCCAACCTCTTTGCTTCTTAAAGCTTTTGACCTAGTTGGCCCATGCATTGTTGATTTTATCAATCTATCCCTCCAAACCGGCTCCGTCCCCTCCATCTTTAAACACGCTGTTATTGAACCCATCCTTAAAAAACCCAGTCTGGACTCCTCTCAACCAAATAACTACAGGCCCATTTCCAAACTGAGCTATATCTCTAAACTCTTAGAAAGAGTTGTGGCTGATCAGCTGGTCTCTTTTCTGGAACAACACAACATTTCTGATAAATTCCAATCTGGTTTCCGTAAAAAAACATTCAACAGAAACAGCTTTACTCAAAGTATCCAGTGACATCATGATGGCAGCAGACCCCGGGGAGTTTACAGTCTTAGTTCTGTTGGACCTTTCTGTTGATCACAGCACCTTAGTGAACAGACTCCGTGACCTGGTGGGATCTCTGGAACAGTTTTAGACTGGTTCAGATCGAACCTCTCAAACAGAAGTTTCAGTGTCCATATAAACAACATCATGTCAGATACTACAGATCTGTTCTGTGGGGTACCCCAAGGCTCTGTTCTGGGTCCACTCCTGTTTTTACTATATATCCATCCTCTGGGACAGATCATTAGTAGATGTCACAATGTCTCCTACCACCTTTATGCAGATGACATTCAGCTGTACTGCTCCTTCAAGGACTCAGAGTTCTACAAACTGTCTGAACTACTGGAGTGTCTGTCAGCTATTACTAACTGGTTAGAAAAGAACTTCCTTCAGTTAAACCCTGAA
>SSNR01000025.1:1826612-1839844 GCA_006937965.1 Callopanchax toddi | reverse complement strand
CCCCTCTGATCAGTCAACATATTGGACATTTAAGTTCTGCTGTAAAGTCAAACCTGAGGAATTTGGGTGTTATTTTCGACCAATCAATGTCTCTTGAAGGTCACTCAAAACAGCTGGTCAGAAACTGTTTTTATCATCTGAGAAATATTTCCAAACTGAGAAAGTTGGTGTCAAAACCTGAACTGGAAATGGTTCTTCATGCTTTGATCTCCTCCCGTCTAGATTACTGTAACACACTTTTCACATGTTTGAACCAAAAAGCCCTTTATGGCCTTCAGCTGGTCCAGAACTCTGCAGCGAGGCTCCTCACTGGAGCAAACAGGAAAGATCACATCACTCCTATTCTGAGGTCTCTGCACTGGTTACCTGTTAAATGTAGAGTTCATTTTAAAATCCTGACTCTAACTTTCAGGGCCCTACATGGTCAAGCTCCTGTTTATGTTACTGACCTGATAAAGCCGTACGCTCCAACCCGAGCTCTCAGGTCCACAGACCAGAATCTCCTAACAGTTCCAAGGACCAGATTTAAAAGTCGAGGTGATCGCTCCTTCCAGTCTGTTGCACCGCGACTTTGGAATGACCTTCCTTTAGTTTTACGCTGTATAGACAGTCTGGACTCCTTTAAAAAGCAGCTGAAGACCCAATTATTTAAAACTGCTTTTAAATAATGTTTGTTTAATTGATTTTATTTGTTTTATCATGTTTGATTCTGTTTTCTGTGAAGCACTTTGTGATTTTTTTCTGTGAAAGGTGCTATATAAATAAACTTTACTTACTTACTTCTAGTTTCATATGAGAATAAACAGTTCTTCTTTTTGTAAAATAAGTTCTTTAAACACTATTTCATATTTATCATATTAAAATATGCAGTAAAGTTATAGTTTTATATATTTTAATGGTATTTTTACATTTTCTTCTGTAACAAATTCCGTTTTTAAAGTACAATTCTATAATTCTTAACCCTTGTTTCCCACCATGCAGAAATCATAGGGCCGCATAACATCTTAGTACTTCAAAATCAAGATTATACACACACAGTATAACAGAGGCCAAGTTACAGCATGCTGAAACATAGGTAGACATTATGCTTCACATAAATAAATATCAAAAGCCTCCTGCTGTCTGCAGCCAAAATGCAGATACATAAAAATAGGAACACACACGATGAGAAGATAAAACGTCTCTCAGGCACGCGACCTGAAACTAAAATCACAGGAAAACATGAACCTCTTGTTCGTGTAAAGAGTAGGATGTAGGAAATTAGGAAAAAAAAAGTGTGAACATCACACACCAGCATTCACAGAAGCAAAAGGCTCGAGGGAATACAAACAGGAGAGCGATGAGCCATTGGATGGTGCAGTCAAGCTGTGGGATGCATGTCCTGATGAAGTGGGTCTCTGCGTTTAATTTAACTGTAAACGAAATGTAGACTCAAAGCAGCTTTTATCTGTTTGTGTGTTTACGTGGCAACGCTTGTGTATGGAATACATGAGAGGTGTGTGTCAGAGTGTGTGTGTGTGTGTGGCAGGTCAGGTTTAGTTCATTTCCACCTCATCTACCTCGAGCTCATCGTTCCCTGCCGAGCCAATCAGTGTCCTCTGAGGCGACCTATGTTTCCAGCGGTGCCCTGAGAGCTGAGCACAGTGATGAACGGAAGCTCAGTCTGCACAAAACGCACACCTGCATGATACACACACACACACACTTCAAAAAGTACAATTCCGACATGCTTGAGTATCCCGGTTGGCTGGGCTCTTTTCTCATCACCTCAGAACCCTGTGGGATGTGAGTGGAGTGGGATAAGGATGGTTGGGTAGTGATAAAAGAGGTAGTTAAGGCATAATTTTGAGCCGCACCCATTTAGTAGTGCTGCTGTCATCAAACAAAGCTCCCTTCAAGAGCCAGCCAATTTTGGCCAACCCACACGCGGAGCAGGTCAATGGCAATGCCTCTGGCTGCCTACATCAAGGATGGCCATGCTTTCAGAGTGGGTGGTCATGCTGGTGGAACTGCCATCCGGGCTTTGAGACTCATTTGCCACCTGCCGGCACATTAAATGCCAAATTAGAAAGCCTGTTGTTTCATCAGAAGCCTGCAAGTGCGGCATTTTCTCCGAAAAGGAAGAAAACTCTGGCCTGATTACAGTCAGCAATCAAAGCCCCTAGGTGTTTCTTTTTCGGGGACACGAGTAAAGTATTGAAATATTAAAGGATTATTCCTGTGTATTTTTCAATTTGAGAAATGAAACATTCCCTGGCCTGAGGGGGGAATTTCGTAAACGTGCATGTAATGATTCAATTCTGCAAAAAAAAAAAGAAGAGATTTTGTTTTATCTCTAAAAATGCAAAACATGATCAAATGAGTTCCAAAGCAGAAGTGAAAGAATAACAAGTAGTCGTTTAATATGGAGTATTCACCTGATGAATATGGGCGAAAGACGCTGACCTGAATAGCAACTGTCACATTTGTGACCGCCATGACTCTCAACAGCTCTCCTCTGGAGACGGGCGTGTTTCATTTCTGCCTTTCTATTGGAAAGCCGTCAGCTGTGATTGATTCTATTGGACGATACACCTTGATAATATTGATCACCTGCCCTGCTTCGGGCAACATTTCTTCCACTAACGGGAAGATGATATCTGCCCTAAACACCAGTTTTATCCGAGCCAGGTCCTGTTTTTTCTTCTTGTGAGGAACAAGAGAAAACTGATGTGACATCAGGCTCTCAGAGCAGAGGCGGTTTTATGGATTTTCTTTTTTTTTAGATTTTAATATTGATAACTAAGGTGAAAAATCTGCATTAGACGAGTGGATGGAGGAGTCATTTTTACTCATGAATGCCTATGGAAGCCTCTCTTCTTCTGCAGGATAGCTGCTATTAAATGTGATAATAAGAAAGGCTGTTTGTTATGCATAGAACGAGGGTGCTACTGGACACTCATGCAAATGTGAATTAAAAATAGCAACGGCATAAAGATGACATTCAGTTTAAAGTCAGTTATTTCATGCACAGACTCTGCAGAGAGCCGTATTTGAGCCGACCGGCTTTGATTATTGACATGCGTTTACGTCCCGTCCCTGAGATGAATTTTATCTGAAATCCCCGTTACTGCAGCTGATCTGATTTGGCAGCATAAAGGGGGGGAAAAACAATTCATTATATGTCTGGCTATTCATAGTTTTTGCTCTCACTTTTATGAGATGTGATGAAATATAGCAGCTCGTGAAATATAATGAAAAAGGTTTGATCTGTGGGAACCAAAAAGGAACGAAGCCTGTGAAACGAGGCACTTGAGGAGCAAAGAAGACCTGATTAATGGTAGAGAACAAGTGTGATTTATCGTAAAGGTAATCTTTTATTTCTCCCCCTCTCTCCCACAGTTACCCTTTTATCATATTACTGGGCCCCCCTCATTGACCTAAACACATACATAAACGTTTCAGTCTTTTTAATTTTATTTTTTCTAAAATCGAACGATTTAATTTGTAGATTATCCCTTAGAATGAATCAAATACAGCTAAAGAAATGAGTCGAGATGGTCACCTGTCTTTTACTCTTAAAACCAAATCAATAAATACCACAAAACTAAGAATTTGCTGAAAAATGTTTTTATAAAACAAAATCAGAGATGAAGTAAAAGATGAGAATCTCAAGGTTAATATTTTATGTGTTTGCTTTAAAATTCAAGCTCTGTTTTTAGTCAAAAATAAAGAAAACAGGATCCAAAAATCATCCATCTGACAATCGATAAAAGTAAATAACACAAACATATTGATCAGCGGCCATTTGATTTTATTCAGGATGAAGTTTTTACCTCTAAAACTTCAGGACTGAAGATGTAGAAGAGAATGATACCAGATTTGTGATGCCAGACGTTAAAAAGCATGTTCTGCAGATGAAACAGCTACCAAAATAAAAAGTTTCTACTCGGATCAAATAAATATTCTTTATAATCCTTTTGCAAAAACTTTCCTTGGGCGTTTGAGTGCTACAGAACTATACTACATGATGCAATAAACAAAAAGCATGTCCAAACATTAACAAAAAGGAGTGGTTCAATATTGAAACCATTCAAATTGGAGGCGAAAAAGAAGATAAATCATTAAACAGAAGAATCAGAGTTTTGTCTGTTATTAGACAAAATGCGTTCTTATTTTACAAATAATTGCAAATGTTATACTTGTTTATAGTCATAAGAGGAGTTTGTCTAACATGTTCCGGGTAGAGATGGAGGACTTTGTGTGACCAGTACAGAGACACACAATCAGTTTAAACAATTAATCTAAATGTTTCTGGACTGTTTAGAAAAATAATTTCAAAGGCAAACAGTTGAGACCAGAGGTTTTCATACAGTAATCAATAAATGATCTTTCTGTTAACCCACAGCTTCTTATAGACCTTTTCCATGGTGATTATTTTATTTCTCTTGAACACTTGAACCTATTTCATCTCAGTTGAGAAAACGCAGCTTGGCTCATATTTCAGACCTTGACCTGGTGGCTAAACCTCACAGTGACTCATACCTCATTACAGTCGCTCTGTTAGTTGTTTAAAAATGGCAATTCCATAGAAATGTGTTAAAGAGAGAAAGGCATCCCAGCCTTAATGAAACTGGTCTTCTTTATAAGACCTGCAAAAAATAAAACAAAATCATGTCAAAACCCATTTCTTTATGTTGGCATGTCAGTTTATGATCAAAAAGTTTAGAGGGTTTAAGGATATATTTATGACTCCATATAGATCCTATAAATGTAAAATCTGCACTATATGTGATTTATATCACAGGTTCATAAATTAATGACTTTTTTGCAACTTTCAGATTAATGCAACCACACTATTTCCCTTTGTTAAAACAAAAGTTAAATGCATTCAGATCAGTCTTTAATGAGTTTGTGCAATTTTGCAATGGATATTATAGCATATCCATTAACAACACAGTGATTAAAGTGGCTGTGATTACAATTGTGTGAGATTAACTAATGCATTAACAGCATTCACTCACAGAAATACTAACAGCATCAGAATTATCCACATTGAACCATTAGCGCCGCAGCAACATACCTCCTTTCATGAACGCACAGCAGGGATCAGGCTTAGAGGGTGTCACGTCTAAAAACGTCCGGGTGGAAACGGTCCTTAAACGAACCATCATCTCAGATGATTCCCTAATCAGTCAGTTTTAGATGTTTAAATCCATCACGCTCTAACATCATCCACCCCTAGGTGAATCTTAACGTCGAACTAGAAGTGTATTTTAGTTTTTCTTCATTTTATTTTCATTAGCTTGTTCACGTTTGAACAGAGCAGCTCCTTACTTGCAGTAAAGGAAACAGTTTGCCAGCTATTAGGACTGAGGAGGAGAAGAGTCCTTGAACAGCTCCAGACTTCTGATTTCAGATACAGCTCGTACTCCGCTGACATCACTGCCTTAACAGAATTACATTGGCCTACCAATTTTATTTGGCACGTCTCACCAGCCTCTGATTGGCCGTGACAACATGTCATCTCCTGCATGTCTCCTCTTTGTGGTTACCTTGTGCTTTATGGCAGCTACTGTCAGAGTCAAAGGGTTTGCATCATGGCATTAGATGCCGTGGCTTGTAAAACCCAGTAATCCTGGAAATGATTTCAGTAAAGGAATGCTTTCTTTCAGCAACTCGGTATGACTAAGGGCAAGGTCCAAAACGGCAAAAGGATTGGGAGAGTAATGTTTTAGGGAAAAAAAGAAAATAATAAAAGGAAATGGGCCTAAAGCTACACACATCAAGAGTAATGGAGCAAAAAGAAAAAGCTAAATGACAAAAGCCTTTTTAAAATGAGATAAAAACGGAAAATAACAAAAACCTAAACACAGAAAATTTGAGATTATTTATCCAAAAGAAGTGTTTTCATAAAATAAACCCTGATAAAGGAAGGGAAAGCATCAATGCTCGACTCGGTTTCTTAGCTTTTTATTCATCTGAAGATTAGAGCATTTTTTATGCTTCATCCATGAATGAATGGAATAACATGGAGGGGGAAAAAAATCATTATTGCAGATGACAGTTGTTCAACACCTCATACGCTAAAGCGACTGGAAACGGTGAATGCAGTTTGCAATCCTTGCATCATCATTCTCCTTCAAATAACTGTTGAAACAATATATCTGATCTGACGTTAATCCTGCTCATGTTCCGTCTTTTAAAAAAACAGCAAACGACAGTTTGTGATACAAAAAAAATAAAAAATCTGCACCTCAGTCCCAAAAGAAAAGAACAAATTTCCCCCTAAAACGAATAAAGTGCATTGGATAGATGGACTACCACTGAGCTGCCTGTCAGCGGGATATTTGATGGAGCTCCAAATTCGTCTCATTCCCAGGAGACCTTGAATCACACGCGCGGTTATGTAGAAATACTTTTAAAAGATCACATATATAAAATACATAAAGCTGAAATCTGTGTCAGACAGCAGAACGGGGAAGGTTGGTCAAATGCAAGGAGCAAAACTGTGGAGGTAAACAAAAAGAGAAAATTCAATAACTTTTTGTCTCCCTCAAGTTGATTTTACACCTCCCGCTTGCTCATCCTTTGAAGCTAAACTACTCAACGACGCCAAAGTTTTCCACGAGCATTTAAAGAGCTCGACGCGGCTCCTGACTGCTGCAAGCGTTTGTAAAAAAAAATACAGAGGCTGTTAAAGACTGTTAGTCTGCAGTTTCAAGTCGACGATGGATGCTCTCGCTCCGTTATGAGCAAAGCCTGACTATGACAGGTAATCACTATTATGCCTGCATTTCCATTTGGGTTACTGATCACAGCATAAAAGCCCATAGCTCTGATTTGTGTGCACTATAAAGCCCAGAGAGTGAAATGAAAGGAAAAAAGTGAAGTGGGATGCGGGAATGGAGTTGAGAAGGGTGGAGAGATGGAGATATATATGTGTTAAAGGAGGTGTGATAATGAAAGGGTGGAAGCAGGGATATATGGAGGTGTAAGGAGGGGATATGTGAAAACTATTCTCAAATGGAGATGTGGAGATTGGACAGAAGGGTGAGAGACTGGAAGAATGACAAGCGTGCGGGCCAATCAATAAGATCCTGTCAGGCAGATGGCAAATTGGAAAGTGGCGTGACACTGAGACAAATTGACACAATCAGATCTACGAAGATGAACAGTCATTGGAGGCCATGTGTGCCTCCATGTGCCCGGGAGTGGGTGACACATACAGAAAACTAATAGTCAAATTACCAAATGTATGCACAGAGAAAGGGAAGAAATTGCAATAGAACGGGAAAGAGAGAGCGAGAGAGAAAAGCACGGGAAGACTAAGGTGTGTTGAAGATGAAGCACATGGACCATAACCTTAAATCTGTCAGCGTTGGGGCCAATATTCTCCTCTTGCATCCTCGTGTCATTCAAACATTCCTTTTCCAGCTCGGTGTTGCTCGCATCCCTCTTTGCAATTGCGCATTAATTTTTCAGTGTCAATCTGGCTTGTGCCCTTAGCCCTACTATCTTTTTCATACTCAGCCTTTCTCATTTCTTCACCACTTTTCTCAGTTCCCACATTTTTTTTTTTTTGCTCTCACTTTCGGTTTTCTCTCCCTCGGATTTGTTTTCATGTTGTCGCAGCATGCCTTTGGTTAAAATGTGCGTTTTCGCTCGTGTGTCTGAGCGCCTGTTTGTTCCCGCTCAGCTTTAGTTTATTCAGTCAGCACCATTTGTCTCTTTTGTTTGTTTGTGAGCAAGAGATAGATAAATATAATTAGACAAATGAAATGGTGCCTTGGCTGTTTTATCTCTTTGCTCTCCCTCTGTTGGGCATAATCCATCTCTGGCTCCTTCCCTCCGTTGCCCCTTTTACCCTTTCCTGTCTTCTCCTTCTTGTAGCTTCTCTCCCCCTCCTCCCTCCCTGTTTCGTCCTCCCTCTCCCTCTCTTCCTCTTCGTCTGTTGCCCTGACATATTTTCATTTGGGCTGTGAAAGTTGCTGTTTGAATAGGCATATTTGTCCTGCTTAATAGCATACCACCTCGCTTACTATGTGATTTAGTTCCTTGGCCTTATCTTCTGCAAACACAACCACTTCTCTCTATATCTGGGGGCTTCTCACACTCCGATTTCCTCTCTCTTATTTTTTCCCCCTCCTGCATGCCTCCCTCTTTTTGCCTACACCTCCGGCCACTGCAACACCCCGCGGCTTTATCAAAATAACATTAAAAGGCGACAACCGTGCATTTTGTATAACTAGATATGATAACTGTAGCGTCTTGCCATTACACCAGTGTGGGCTTTTATCTAATGAGCAGCAGGTAACTGGATTCATGAAGCTTTCTGTTGCAGCTTCTGTGTTTGATTTCTTTGCTTAGGACAGCTTTTATTCTTTAAAGATGTTTTCCATTAAGTGATTGTGAACTTGTGCCTCTAAAAGGCACAAACAACTGTTTACTGTTGGAAAACTTCATATTTACCAAGATTTTTTACATTTTTCTAAGCTAATTTGATCAATTTGCTTGTGTTAATTTTGGTTTTCTGTAAATCATCACCAAGATTATTTCCACTGTTCCAGCAGAGCCGCTTTGTGTTTGGTACCTGGTGTTGCGTTTGTAAAGAACAGTTTTGCAACAAAAGTTTAGCTCTTTTCGTGCTTATGGTTTTATGAAATATATTTATGTCAAAAGACATGCACGGGCTAAAACTTAATCATAGGCAAATTACTTCGTTTCATGGACCCAGGTATTACGTATTTACCTTGCATGATTAATTTCCTCTTGCACAATTAAATTCCTTGCATATAAATCCAAAGAAACTACATGAGAGTGTCTGCTTTGCAAGAACTGCAGCAAATTCCCTCTCTTACAGAAAACTTGGCCATAGAAATGGAATTCTGCTTTCACCTGTTTTTGAGGTGGATTCTAGGGAATTTATTGGTTCTCACATGATTGGTTACTGCCCACATTTGGCATTCCACTGAATTCTTACCATCTGGACCATCTTTAATCAGCGCTAGCTAAAAAGCTGCAACCCTTAAGGCTAGAATACACCGGACACGTCGGCGACACGCCACGTCGTGGCTGCGGCGTTATTTTGATTTAAAACCATTCTAGTCCATCAGATCACTCACACAGAGCTCGCCACAACGCGTCCCAGACACGCGAGACGCCGCCAGCCTGCTAAAGATTCGCACCAGTTTAAAAAGGAGCGCCAGTCGCAGCTGTGCGCGTGTGTCACGACATGTTGAGTACTTTCTGACACCGCCATTACCATGACACCGACGTTATGACGCAGAATGGCTCCTATTACGGCACACAGAAATAAACCGCCACAAACATTACGGCACACATAAACAACAGTTCCATTAAATAACTTACTTACCCATTTTGAAAGAATTAGAATTAGGTTCCCACAACACACGACGGCAGCTCTGATCACATATAAACAAAGAATTCACTTCCCGCTTCCAGTTTTCAATTCCCGCGTGATGTTGTGACTATCGCGCAATTTTTAAAAGCAGCATCCTACGGCGCGCTGTGTCAGGAGCGCGTCTTGTGTGAGTACAAGACTCGCCAACACCGCAGCCAAGAGGTGGCGCATCGCTGAGGTATCCGGTGTATTCCAGCCTTTAGACCTGGACTAGATGATCTTAGACTGAGTACAGATCTATATTCAGTGCAGTTGCAACATGAAAAAAAAACGTATAACTGCCCAAACCAGAACTAGATAACTCTGCACAACTATGTACAATACTAGATATTGATTTCCTAAATCCAGTTTGCATTATGTGAAATTTTTATCATATTTGTAAAAACGACAAAGTGATGTCAGTGTTTTCTTCTGGATTTTGCCCTCATTTAAACATTAAAACATGGATTATATTTTCTTGACATTTGGAGCAGTATATTAAAAACACAAATTCCAACATGCAAAACCTTTGGTAATAAAGAGAATAATTAATTAACCTAAAAGGCAATTTCAGTGCGTTTTTACATCATTCTTTAAAATAGTGAATATTAAACCTAATAAGTTTAAAACCCCTCAACATGTTTATTCTCACTCACATCTTTAGACACATACAACTCATAGTTTTGAGACATAAAGGCTTCCTGCATATCTGCTATATTTATATGCTCTCCAGTTATTCTACTTATCTGCTGCTCTGACTCATCTGATGGCGACAAATGGTGTGAGCCTGTAATTTGGCAGCTCATAAAAGGCGCCACAGACCTTTTTCACAGCAGACATTTTGACATGTGTACTTGGAGCTCATCTCGGTGATCTAATTTGTGACTTTTTTGTCTCCTTTCTCCTTTATTCTTTAGCCTGTGACCCAGAAAATGTTCATCTCCCAAAAGTTTTTTTTTTAAAGATGTCTCATTTTTAAAAAATGCACCTGGAGGAGCGAGGAGGCTCGGTGAAGGAGCTATGAGTTGGGGACACGCGGTGAATCTGCTGCTGAAGTTTTAATGGCATCTGCGACCTCTGAAGCGAGTACGGCACATTAATCCCACACTGTAAATTTAATTAAATGATTTATACTTTGTCATCTGCACATTCACCACTAATCTGACAGAAATAATGAACTACAGCGGTAGGATGCAGCAAAACAATGGTTGGATGATGCAGCTGTGTCACAAGTCATATTTTATTAACAGCGGTTTAAAATGATGGCTCTGGAGCAGGGATTTCTCATTTTGTTAATGCCTATCACCTTGCCTCTTCTGCTCGCATCTCTGGAGGGAAGAGGGACAAAGATCCAAGGACAGAAGTTGAGTCGAGGAATAAAGTGTGTGCAAATTGGGAAATGAGATAAGGGGCCAGGGGAGCGTCCTGTTGTTGTGCATGCTGCTTCATTGTCAAGGCGTAGTCAGGCACTAAACTTAACCAGCATCAGCGTCAGTCACTAGAACTGTGTGTTTGTGTTTTATCTGCTGTGACGTTTGCCTTGCATTTCAGTGCCTGTGCTTTAACGTTTTAGTCTCTTTCGAGAAACGTGAAATTGCACATCTACGTGAGAAAATGACACTTGATTTTGCAGGGAGACCTGCTGGGTTCTTGAGCTGATTAGCCGAGTTCAAAAGAGGATCCGCATGCAGACGTTAACAGAAAATAGGTTTATGCTTAATGAGACCAAGAAACCACAAGCATGCATGAAGTTTCAAACCCTAAACACTCAATAAGGGAACCAGGGTTGGTAACGGAGCAACAAACGTGTGAATTAACAACGAATGAGGGTCAGGATCATGAAAAAGCAAGCAGTTCTGGAATGATAATAAAGCAGAAACATATTAAAAACAATAAAAGATAAACAGGAGGGGAAAGGCTCGGCAAAACAAGACACCTGAGTCTAAAACTAAGCAGAGTGTTCAAATGGCTTTAAAGAGACGCAAAGAATATTTTTTACAGCGTTTGTAACAGGGTTGTTCCTGCGCTTTTGCACAACAGTGTCATCAGAATGAATTCTCTAAACTATTTTGCATCAGCATTGTTGTTGCATCCTGGGCACGGTGCCCAAGATGATAATGACTTGGGTAAAGAAATACAAACAAGGCTAAGTGTTTTCTTTCCTTTTACGAGAATGTTTCAACTGAGCCACTTTCCACGGCGGGCTATAAAGACGGGTCTAGCAGCGCGAGCTCGGTTGTCTACTTATCCATTTCTCAAAAAACTACTTTTATGCCACAATTTGCTTCTAGCTTTAATAAAACAATGCAAAAAAAAAAACACTGAAGGAGCATTTTTTCTTTATTTTTTCCTTGATATTGATAAATTACTGGCTTTGCAGTGACCTCTGAGTGGGCGTTATAACCATCAGGTCATTGGCTTTTGATCGCCGTGTTTCTTACAGTGTTGAACAGCGTGTTCTGTTTTTCTCATCTAACAATCGGTGGTTCTTTTAACAGGAAAATCTTTCTGTGTCACAAATATCACACGGGCAAACGTGGGACCATTCCCCACGGAAAAGACTTCTCCAAAACCCAATTACATTGTCCTTCCAAACCATCAGTCAGTCGTTTCATGCATCTGCAGCAACTGAGTGGAACAAGCCAGAGAGTTGTTCTGTAGACTCAAAGAACAAGCCGCCTCTTTTTTTTTCCTTATTTTTTTTCACCAGGGTTTCAAGAACTAAAAAGAAAGGAATTTCATTATGAGCTTCTTTTGTACTTTTCTCTTCAACCTTTTCCAAACATGTCTCAGTGACCTTTGCCACCCCTCCAGTTTTAAGCACCTCTGCTCGTGTCATTTATTGGATCGACATTTGAGGCACTGCACTGCAGTCTGAGAGTGGGATTTACAGATGTAATAAACACAGCCGTGCACTGTTCTTACAGTACACAGCAGTAACACACATATGGCTGAGAAAATATGGACGCACATGGGAGACCCACACAGTATGACTCTCATTCTTGTGCATGCACATTCACAGTTTGAGAGAGAGCACACACATACTTAGCCATGTAGGGCTCTTATATAAGGAGATTTATGCAATCAGTGCGTAGTTGTTCTGTCAGTCTTTGTCTGGTCTGTGGATGAGGAGATTTGTAGCAGAACTTTATCACTAAAAGGCCAGTGAGGTGTGGGATCTTCAGGCCAGTCTGGCTAATTTTGATTAAATTTGTATGAAATATGTGCGACTTGTATGTGAAAAGACATTTTGTCTTTTTTAAATGATATAAAAGGTCTTTGAGCCAATGCTGGGTGTACAAGTACCGTTCACTTTTCCGAGCATGCATGTTTTATTTCTTCGTTTTTACGTGCCTCGTTCTGTCTTTAAAAAGTTCTGATTTTTCTAGTAAAAATGTCAGTGATAGTACAGAAGAAAAAACATGGCAAATGTTAAATTCACCATGATATTTTAAATAGGTGGTATTGTGGCTCACATAACATCCAAAACTTGGTTCGCGTAACAAATCGTCACTATCAGGCAGAAACCTTGTGTCTTCAAAAATCTAACATTTTTTAGGAGATGGAAACAGAGTCTGTCATTTACAATGAATAAACTCATGTTTCCACTTTTCATTGAGGAGTCACCAATTAAACCTCAAACAAATGTGACAGATAACAAAGGGTTGTACACAAAGCCAAAATATGGAGTAAAAACTGACAAAGAGAACTATATACACACAACTGATAAGTCCTTCCATACGTTTTTGAGATGTCTAAACGTTCCATTGTGCCTTCTTTTTAATTTATGGAGTTTTAGGATGTTTTCACACCTGCAGTGTTTGGTTCATTTAAATCAAACCCTAGTTTG
>SSNR01000025.1:1777725-1818849 GCA_006937965.1 Callopanchax toddi | reverse complement strand
GGGGGGGGGGGGGGGGGGGGGTTGTTCGCTCAATCTTACTCTTTTGTGCTCACCCTTGTTCTTTTTTTAAAAATGGGCTCGATATCATCCACTTTAAAAACAAAGCGCTTGGTATTTGCTTAAGTTGGAGGGGTTTGACTACACAAAGAGAACCCTGTCTGGCCTCCCCGAGCGACCCTGCAAACGCTCGCCTTCATGAGCGGCATAGTAATTGAAGTGTGAGCGGGTGGGAGACTAATTCGAGTTGTCCACGTCTTTTTTTTTGAGGTGTGTCCTTTTTAATTCTTAAAGTGGCTGCCTGGTCGTGCAGAGTTGGTAATCCAATCGGTTGTTCTGTTTAAAGTGCTAAATTAACCCCCGTCTCACCTCCAGCCCTTTTCCGTCTGCCTCGCTCAGTCAGGCGGTGGAACAGAGGGGTGGATGAAATGGAGAGGTAAACAGACACCGTTTCAAGTCATGTTATTGCATTGCAGAAGGGTTTGATTACAATTATGTATGTGTCTGTGCTCACTCTGCTTTCATCCAAATAAAAAACAAATCTGAACTGTTGCAACACTTGTAAATGAGGACATCTCTGGCAATGTGGATTAGAACTGTGTCTCAGTTCAGTACAGTCAAGTTTACTGTATTTTTTTCACGTTGCATTAAACAGTAAAAGCTTTGTTGTATTAAATTGATAAAGTAGTTGTTGGACTTCAGGGCTGTGCAACATATTTCAGCTTTGACATTGTAATGGCAAAGTTTTTGCATTCAGAGATGCGCATTTTCTGGTAAAGTAAACCTAATCAAATCAACCACTTAGTCATTATGGAGGCTTGACTCAAAAGGTAAATCACTGCTTATTTATTTTTCATAACTGTTTTATGTAAAAAGTATGATCTGTGCATCTATTTTCCAACACTTATTCATGGTTGGGATCATTTTCTTTTGGTTACAAACCTTGTGACCATAGGGTTGGAACAAAGATGGACATTGAATTGAGAGTTCTGCCAGTTGGAGCAGCTCCTTTATTACCACAACAAACTAAAGTTGCACCCTGATCACTGCAGACAGCCCTGATCCATCAGTCCAACTCATTCTACCATCACTTGCAAGGGATGACATCAAGATACTCACTCCCAACCCGGATGAACGGTTCCACTTTTTTCCAGTTGAGATCCGTGCTCTCAGATTCTAAATAAGACTTGCAATTATGATGCAAAAACATAGTTATGACTTGACTCTGGATTTGATTCAGACTTGTGGTTTGGGACTTTGTGAACAGTCTTAATGCAGTGTGATCAGAGGTGAAACTAACAGCTGCTCAGCTTGTAGCGTGTTTGTTGAGACGTTGCCACGCCAATAAAAACTGCTGCATTTACCTGTTAGATGAAAAGTCTGCAAAAAACTTTGTTTTTTTCCAGCATCCACTTCAAGAATTGCAGGGAGGCTGAAAAAGTGCAATTATGTTTATTTATGAAAGATGGATCTCCCGTAGACTCGTGTTTTGGTAGCTCTTTTTCTGCCCTTCCTGCTGTATAGCAATTTGTTTTATTATTATTAATAATATTATTAGTGGCCCCTGCTGTTTAGGAGGAGAACTGCAGCAGTGCCAGTTAAAAGCAGCAACAGCCGTTGAACGCCTGTGGATCAACTAATGTTCTGCAAGAAAAATGAAAAAGGTAAAGTTATGATTTATTATTTAATGTAGAAAATGTGTTTTGCTGCTCACTGCTGAGTTAGTGAAAGAGTGTTAAACACACCTAGTGTTAGCAGGTTTTTTTTTTTGCACAAGGGTTTACTTTTGTGTATTTTAGAAAATAGTATTTTGATTCTGATACAACTTGTTTCAACATGTGGGCTCGTGCTGATTATCCTACTGCACTTAGTTTGTGGAAAAGTCATGCAAAATCATTTTTGAGAAACTCGTAATAATAAATCAGTAACTTGTTAATTAAAAACTAGTAGCGGTACCTAAATCCTATCAGACGTCACTGAAGTAATGACCATGCTGGTGTTCTGTTTCTTTGCTTATTTGGAGCTGAATACAATGTTGAGGAAGACAAAGATCAGCAGATTTGATGGGCTTTAGTCAGCACTGTAAATGTTGAACTTCATGACTGCAGTTGGAAAAGGACAAAACAAGAACAGCTTGTTTGGAAATGCTGCCAAAAAAGTGTTTTCTTTAAAAAAAAAAAAAAAAAAACACGCCAGCTTGGTTTAAATGTGCAAAATTGCATCTAAACAGACTCTAAAACTGGAGCAAAGTTTTTTTTTTGAACAGACGAGATCAAAACAAAGATTTATCCAACTATTTTCTTCCACTCATCGAGGTTGGGTTGCAGCGGGAAGCCCAGGAATCTCTCTCCCCATCGACGCTCTCCTCTTCCCCCTCCGAAACCCGAGGCCATGGTTCTTGAGTGGGAAAAGATGGAATGCTCTCTTGAGGTCAGGAGTGAGTCTTTGCCTCAAGTAGAAGATTTCAAATATCTTGGTACCTTGCTCTGGGTGATGTTAGGATGGAGTGATGGATAGACCGATGGATCGGTGTATTGAAATTGTTCCTTCAGTCTCTGGTGGTGAAGAAGGAGCTGAGGTGGATTGGACTGGAGTTCCCATCTCTGGAGGTTTTATTGGTGTGTCCTCATGGTAGGACCTATATCTGTTTGAGGGATTAGTGATCCTCTCTGTCCTGGGACTGTAAGCTCAATGGTAGAAGTCTGACCAGCCATGCATGGACACCTTGCAGTTGGACCTCTCTGTATACCAAAGTATTCTAAAGTGAAATGTGAGGCCTTCTTTTCATTTGTTTCTTTGAGAAGAAAGTTTGTTGATGACGGGTAAATTTGAGAAGTTTGACCTAAATGATGGGTTAAGTTTAATTGTTTCACTTGAGTTTAAGAGAACAGTTTCTGTGAAGAATGCTGGATAGGTCTGTTTCAGGGAATTACAGTCAACACAGAGCTGTCCTCAGATTACAAATAAAATGACAAGATGTTTTCGTGTGTCATTTCATCCCCAGAACACACACAAACACACACAGAGACACAAAAAGACTTTTGTCCCTTTCAGAAATGAAAGCAGAGGCAACACAGAATACCCACTGCACTCCCATAACCGCCCGAGGCGATGGAAGATTTATTTGTGAGACACTGTGCCAAACCTTCTGGAGCTTTCATCATATTAAAATTCTATAATATGTTTTGTCGATTCACCAATCCCCTCCTCACACAGCCTCATAAACACACATGCACGCACCTTGTATTTCCACCACTGTTCAATTTTTCATTCAAAATTGCGAGCTGTTTTTGTGTGAGATGCTTTTTCTTGTTCACTTATTCACCGGTTCTTCTCCTCTTTCACCTCTCCTTGTCCTTTTTTGTCTTTTTGTTCTTGTAAGTTCCCGGGAGTCGAGGCTAAAGTATCTCTAGGGACTTCAGTTCTTTCAATAAAGTCATGAATCCAGCCGTTGCTCCTCCTTTTCTCTCAACTTTCTCCTCTTTTCCTTTGCTTTCTTGTTCAGTTTTGTTAGAAGCAAATATATATTTTTATGTCTCTTCTGCGTTATCTCCTCCATCACTCTCATTGCATCTCGCTGTCATTTTTCTCTTTTTATTTTCCCTAATGCTCCTTTTGTCTCCCATAATTCTTCCATCCCCTCTATTATCTACCTCTCCGTTTCGGTACGCGGCATGCCTTCGTTACATGGGATGTACATATAAATCTTCTGCTATTTTCCACACATTAATCCGCAGCACAGCATCCCCACCTCTGTTTTCTTTCTGTTATCCACACCTCCTTTGATCTCACTGTGAATTACTTCTCTACTCCTTCTGACTTTCGTACCATTCCCCCCCGTACCTGTTACTTTGACTGTAGCTCGCTCTTCCTATGCATTCTGCTCCTCGTCTCTGCTCCCTTCTCGATTTTTTTTTCTCAACTAACTTTGTTTCTTGTCATCTTTTAATCCCCCTTCTCCCCCTAGATTCTTTTCCTCATTTAATCCCTCACTCTTCTGTCATTTTTTTTCCAGTTTCTCTTGGCTTCTTCTACACTTTCCCCTCATCCCGTTGCTGTTCACCCCCACCTTCTCCCTAAAATATAGGGAGTAATAGTGTACCTTTTAATACCTCCTAATAGTGTAATGAATTCAGGGCCAAACATGAATATTTCAAACTGTGCCGTGTTCCTGTTTACTTAATGACGGCGCTAATTCAGCCGACTTCATTGATTAAAAATTCATTTTATTTGTTAGATGCTTGTGTTTTATTCATTCCTACCACTGCTGACATAAAAAGCCCCCAAAACCCAAAAGCACGTGTGTGTTTGTGAGACTATTTATGGGGAACATGCCAACAAGTAGAGGATTGCTTTGTGTGTTTTTTTTTACACTTTCTTTCCCTTCTTTGCACAACCCCCTTTGAGTGAGTAACGTGTTGTGCAGAGCAAAAGAGCACATGTGTGCGTTTTTGCATTTGCGTATCTGTTTGTGTGCACAAGTGTTTGCATGGCCTATTTTTCCCACATTGTTTAGATCTTCTCATCTTTCCTCCAGTGGCCTCACTAGAACAGCGACCTTCATCAGAGAGAAAAGACTGGAATGAAACCTCTGCAATGCACGGATTGGATCTTTTTCATCATTTGACCTTAGTTGACTGTGATATTTAAATAAGGCCTTTGTTTATAACCTAGTATTTTTTTGTGTACTGGTTCATTAGGCTTTAAAAAGATCTAATGGGAATGAGCGGTATATGTGCAAATCTGTCGTTTAAATCTTTTTTTTTTAAAGTCATCGTGCACAGATCCCAAGTGGCAGCTGATCACAAGTCTTCCGCGTCAACACACGCCTTCCTGTAAATCTTCAGCTGCTGATCTCCTCCTTTTAAAACTCTCTCTGCGTACCTTCCCTCTGATCTCCTTCTTTGTGTCGTTTACACTCTCCATCTTGCTGGGTTCTTTCTATTCTCTGTATCCCTTTTCTGCATCTTCCAGTTGCCGGGAAAAGAAATCTCTTTCATTTGATTTTTTTTTTTTATTGGGTCCTCCTGCTTTCCCATCTAATCTTGTCACAAGGCGAGTTCGGAAAAAGGAAACGAGTGAGTTAAAAATCGGGTCTTTATTCATGTAGTTCCCCTCTTTTGTTCCCGTTATATGTTGCTTTTTTTGCCGGAAGGGAGAGTTTGTCACAAAAGGAGGAAAAGAAAGCAAAAGGAACATAGCGGAGGAGTTGGAGAAGGTACAGAACAACAGGGAACAAAAAGGGAAGAAAGTGAATTTTCGTTTTTTTTTTTTTTTTTGGAGGAGTTGTCAGGCCATGTCAAGTCAGAGAAAAGAGGGGACAAGAGGAGAGAGGAAGAATGCAGAGGTGTCAAATCTGTTTATCTCCCTAAAGAAAGTGACAGTCGTTTACCAGCTAACAATCCATTCTTGATGCGGTACTTGTCTCCAAGTCCCTGCACCTTTTATTCTCTGTTTCACTCTATTTCTCTCCCTCCCTTAACCCGACTGTTCTTTCAAAAGCTGCCTTGCCAATTTACTGTAACTCTCCATCATCTTTTCTCTCTCTCTCTCTTACATTTTCCTTCTTTATCCCTTTACATTTCCTTTCTCGATCAAATATACATGGGTTTTTGCGGCCCCCTCTGTCTCTTCCTCAATCCTTTCTCTTTCAAACACTTTCTCATGTTTTCTTCCAGTACTGCCACGTCATTTTATCTTGACATTTCAGAACCACGCCGCCCTGTCTCTGGAAAAAATGTCTCAATTGTACACAACATCTCAGGCTTATTCATCTCTGTGTGTGTGTGTGTTATTCTGCCTCCGTTTGAAAATGTGTGTAGGCCATTCATTTCATGAAGTACTCTGATGCCCTGAGGCATTTCTCCCAATCACATCATTCATATTGTCCAGATTCTCTTATCATCATAAACAGCCATCATTCTGTCGGTATGTATGTATTAGTATTTGTAAACACACGGACGGAGTTTCGGTATAGTTTAAGTGTGGAAAAGGATAAATAATTGATTATGTTTGGAATATAGTCGCCATTATCTCCAACATGACGGGTGAGGGATAGTGCACTGAAGGGTGTGTGAGTGCGTGTGTGTGTGTTTGTGCTCTCTGGAAGAGTAATTATCACTGCAGGTTGCTGCTCTATTGGCAAATGCCACATGTTTAGTTCTGCTCCGCTCCAGGTTAATTGGCTGAAGTACAGGACATTCTCCGATGCCTCGTCGGACTGTAATGGACGTCTGTCAGTGAGTTTTTTTCTTTGAAAACATTTAAAAATGGACTCGTTTTCTTGCTTCAACCGAGATAAGCAACATTAGAGCTAAAAAAGACTAAAACATGTTAAATGTGTACAGAAATGTTGTTTTAAAATGTTATGTATTTTTTCAATGTCATTTTATAATGTGGAATAATGGAGTGGCAGCAACATTTTATCTATTGCTGTAGTTTTCACCTTGGCTCTTCCTGTTGTTGGGTCTTAACAGGATGAAATGCGAGTTTTTTTTTTTTTTAAGTTTTCTGCTTCTGTAAAAACTTTGTAGACACGTTTACCTGGTTTCCCCCAAAAATACCTAAAAAAGTTAAAGATTATGTTTCTATTCAAGACCTCAAACTAGATACAGTTTAGATTTTACCTTTAATTTTTAAAAAAACATTTGAAAACGAACATTTTTGACATAATCAAGTGGATGCACCTTTGCAAAAACATTCCTTTCAAGCTTTTTCATTTTCATTTCTTTAATTTTTCTCTTGATGAAGTTCAATATGCGTTTCTCTGATTTAGATTTTTTGCATGCTCTCCTCTTTCAGATGCTTGAATGACAAGCAAGTTAGGACACCGAGGTTAAAAATGCTTCGCTATCATTTCCAATATTTAATTAAAGCTTTACTATGTACAGTTTATTAAAGAAAACATGTCAACTAAACAAAGGAGGTCGTGGGTTTGCGTCCCGGCTCTGCAGCCTCTCTGCGTGGAGTTTGCATGTTCTCCCCACACATGTGTGGGTTCTCTCCGGGTACTCCGGCTTCCCCCCACGGACCAAAATTATTTGGACCTCTTATCTGTGTAAACCTTAAGGTTATTTGGGCCTCTTAATGTGAATCATTTAGGATTTTGAAACATGTTTAGAATCAGAAATAACCTCAGTTCATATCCATCCATCCATTGATAAGGGTTGACATAGAATGACAAAAAAAAAACAAGTCATAAAAAGTTAATATTTTTGCTTTCAGAGACCATTTACTCATTTAAATAGAAAAACAGAATCTTATAGGCGGTAACCAAGTTTTGCTGCTCTATATCTTTAAAAATATATTTGATAATGAAACCAAATTGCACTATGCTGTAAATCGCATTCATAATTGTGCAATTACAAAATCAGATTACAACATGTAGACAAACACGGCTCCTGATCAAACACCGACTAGACGAGAAATGATTTCACTTTTACTGCAGTAATAACAATATTTAGGCTTTAGAAAAGTGGCAAGTGTCTTGGAAAAAAAACCCCGCTCTTTCAACGAGTGGTAGTCAAATAAAACTCATACCAGTGCACATTTGTTTTTGTGAATAACCAACAACAAAATAATAACAAGACCAAAGCTGCGGAGCTAGAAGATGTTTTCACTCCGTCTGTGGAGCCTTTTCACTTCAGAGGCTCGGCACATAAAGCTCCTATCAATACTTCTCTCACACATTTACTGCAGAAGTTGGTATCCAAGGACACTTTGATATATGGAGGGCTCGGGATCTCATTGCCAGCTTTTTGATGAGTGTGCAGTCTGTTGTACCACCTGAGCCTCAGTGGCCATACTTAAATATGTGCATAAGGTTTGATTCAAAGCAAAGAGGTCATTAAAAGTGAACTTCAGTATGGCCTGTAAGTCAATCATTAATGAGATTTGACTTTTTGAGGAGTGGACTCACTACATGCTCATTTATGATGTGATCATGGGAAAGAAACTGGTTGGATGGTTTGATTTATTGTTTTAATATCATTGTTTTATCCTGTAACTTAATGAGTAGATTGTTAATCTATGAATAACTGGATCACTATTTCTACAGTTGTTATTTTTTTCTCTTCTTGCTCTGTTTGATAGATTTGATTTATTATTGCTGCCAAACTATTTGTCCTTTAGGTGCATATGAATAAAGTTAGGGTGGTTTGAACTATAAACTGTATATGAAAATCAGAGTTAGTTGCCCTATGATCTGCCATGTTGAGAGAAATGCATCAGCACACATTTACCTGGAGGAATTGATATGTTTTGTTCAAAAATAGGATAAAACCATAATACATTCAGTAATCAGTATCCGTGTCAAATATTCAAGATGTAAAGTGTACTGATGTAGATGTCCCACATTTTTATATCGCTTTTCTAATTCATGGACTTTAAAGCACTTTGCATTGGTCAGTCATTCACACACTGATGGCAGTGAGGTACATTGTAGACAGCAGAAGCGAAGCAGCCATACACTGACCCTCTGATCATGACCAGCAGGAAATGTAGGTGAGGTGCTTTGCCTGAGAACACAACGATGAAGTGATCCAGCCAGAGCGGGGATTGAACTGATAACCCTCTGATTGCAAGACAAACATTTTACTTACTGAGCTACTGCTGCCCTAATTGATAGTGTCACATAGTGCCTACAATAGATTTGTTTTCCAATCTAAAAATGACCATTTTGACACTATGTAACACAAAGCTGTTTTAAAAAGAAATATTTCAGGCCTTTAAGAGACAATTAGCCTTGGCAGTAATTTACATACCTATAGATGTGCATTGTTGCATGCCTCTTTTAAATGTGGGCAAACTGCACAAGTTCAGAGACACATGTTCAGGTTGGCAGTTCAAATGAGTTGCAAGCCTCCCATTGCAAGAGCTTTGAGATTTAGACAAAAGTACAAAATCTTAATTTGCATCTGTAAAAGATGAGAAGTCCTCCGGGGAATGTGGGCCATGGTCTCTGGTATTAGGTATGCATATAAAATAACCACAGAAACTTTAAGTTGCAAACAAAACTATTATGAAATGGCTACATACAATTGTATTGCATTGTTATTATTACACATTGCATGCATGATCCATGAATTATGTTTTTTCTGACTTGAAAGTAAATTGAATTAATTGATAAATAGTGACGATTTTAATTGAAAAATTACATTTATTTATATCCAAGGATTCTTAGAAACGTAGCAACACAACACTGACTGATTGACTTAACTTGACAAACTACTTGTTGACGTGCACAGCTGACAAAAGCATTAGTCACCCTCGGGGGGGGGGGGGGGGGGGGGGGGGTGAGGGGTTCAGGGGCTGAAATGTCACTCGTTCATGAAAAGAATGCATGGAGAGCTCTGGACATGTGAGTACATGAACATTGTGTGTTTGTAAAAGAGAGGAATTAGAACAAAGTATGCCCTTTTAAATCAATGTGTGTGTGTGTGTGTGTGTGTGTGAGTGTGTGTGAGAGGCAGTGGATCAGAGGGCTGCTTAAATGAGAGGGGTAATGCTGCAGCTTTGTCAGGGCGACGAGGGGCCTAACTCCGCATTAGTTCGACTGATCTTCATTTGTTCTACCCTTGTATAGTCGAGGCGAAGCGTTGGAGAGAGAGAATAGAAGGGAACACAGAAATGTGATGAATTACACCACCATGTGGGAGTTGGGATGGGACAGAGCGTTTGGGACAGAAGCAAATAATTGGGAGGCGATAAATAACGACTGACAAATCAGCCAACTAAAATACTGTCGTGTGTGAAAATGATGTGCATTCAAACTGCTGTGCCACAAACATTAAAGTTGCTTGAACCCATTTCTACAGCGCTCATGCAACAGACTGATGAAAGCATGCTGTGGTGGTTTTTGCTTGACTCTCTGCAAGAAAACAGTAGTTTGCATTTTAAATAACTTGCTTTCCTGTAGTTTAATCTTCTTTTTAAATGCATTAGACCTTTGCTCATTAAGACAATGTAGCTTATTTGTGAGCATGGCCAACCTGCTCTGGTTTCCATGTGTCCACGTGCACCAAATACAGCACAAGATTCAAATTTATCTCTATAAATTTATGTATTTCTCCTTTTTTTCCCTTCTGCTTCTATCTCTCACACACGAAGCAGGATTCCATGCATTCTCGTGGCTTCATGCCGTTATAATTTGGATTCTACGTGAGTGGGTGCATGACGATGACATCTAGAGGACAACATAAAAGAGCTGCCACACATTCGTCCTACGAGCTCATGGACTCAAACCCTCACCATCTACACAACCCACAAACTCTCACATTCTATTCAGCTCTGAAAAGTGTAACATGAATGCCTCGGCTTTTTTCTAGATGAAATTATCATACATCTAAAATCACTCCTCGAGCTGCCTGGGCCACTCAGCTGAGAGAAGGAGAGAAATTTCTTTTTGATGAGGTTTGAAGAATGTGTTTTTGGTGATTGTGACTGAAATTGTTCACAGTTTTATTTGGTGAAATTTCCTAGTTTTGAATTTTAATGATGAATTTCCTGCAAAAATTGTATTTGGTGATTGCATATGCTTTTGATTGTCCAACAGATGCAGGGAGGGGATCAAATATTTTGGAAGAGGTATCAGAAAGAACCAATACTATTCTATTAAAGTGTTGAGACTTGCAGAAAGAAAGTTGATGCATTTAGGGAGATATGGATCTAGTTTATCTGTTTGCTGCATTACATCTAATTTAAAGTTGGCAAAAACCATATCATAAACTAGTTGATAGAATTGGATTTTTTATCCTTTTTATTCATACCTTGCTTTGCTGTTGTAAATAAGAGTTTATTAGTGTGAATACCTGATAACTTCTAAAATAATAATAGCTATAAAATCTTTTGGTCAAACAACTCTAAATGCATTTTTTAAAATTATTTTTTGCCAGTGTCAATGTCAGTTTTTTTTTGGTAAAGCACTTTACGAACAACATAAGCTGCACCGTACAGCTAAAGTAGCCAAGAATAATAATAAAAATCGCAAAGAAAAACAGGTCATTTGCAGCAGTGAGTGAAACTGAGACACAGCTTCCTTTAGTTTCTCCTTCACAATAAAAGGCCCAGTCATAGGTTGAACATAAAATACTAAACATTTAAAGCTCATTTAAATAATGTAAACTATTCTCTTTACATCTGACTCAATGCTGGAGGCATCGTGTTTCTGTCCTGCAGACCATAATCAACCTGTTGTATCTTTGTTCATTTAGAAAGCAGTGATGAACTCCTAAAGAGTTAAATATGTCTGAGTGTAATAATGAGTGATCTTAGTTGTAGTAGATCTCTACTACAGATGACTATTATAAAGTAATTGATAATGAATTCCTGCAGCTGGAAACCATTAATGTTGTTTATGCTGCCTTTTCTGCAAAAGATTGAGTCTTTTTTGCACATTTCAACACATTTTTAAAACAACTTGATGATGATTATAATAATAACCTTAATAAAGTTCCACACAATAATCATGATTAATAATTCTATTTGTGATGCATGCTATACAAAAACCAAAATGCACATAGTTCTTATGGTAAATAAGCCATTTCAAAGTTAAATACAAAAGCAAACAAAACAACAAACAAATTAAATCATTAACATTAAATCAACAAAAAACCTGAAGAGATATTTTAGTGTTTAGAAGTTTGACTGGCATCTAAACCTTCTTCTTGTTATTCTTCAGAGCGAGTCACAAGCGTATACACAGTAGCATCTAAAAATACCTTTTTTTCTAAGTAGAGATTATTCTCCTATAATTTGAGTGTTTCTCAGTGTTTTTCTACACCACTGTTAAAAACATTAGAGAAGCTGTACAGGAAGGGTCAAAGCCATTTGTTTTTCTTAAGACGGCTGAGGTCATTCAGCATCTGCAGGCCTCTATTGTGCTCCTTCTACCAACCAGACTGTGGTGGTCAGTGCTCTGTTCTTTGGTGTGGTGTGCTGGGGTGGAGGGAGCCTGCACAGCAGATAAGAACAGGATTAATAAACTGATCAGGAAGGCTGGCTTCACATGTGGAGCACAACTGGACGGAGTTCAGCAGGCAGCAGAGGTGAGAATCCTCTTACCCACCCACTACACGCTCTGGGAGTTTTACAGAGAAGCACCTTCAGCCAGAGACTGATTCCTCCACCGTTACAATCTGTCCAGCCATCTAAATACACTTGATTGTCCTGTTTTGCTCTCATTTGTAAACATGAACTCATCCACTGAAGTGTAAAGTATGACACTATTTTAGCTCAAGTCTAAGCATTACCTATATTAGCTCAATGATGGTGCTCTAAACACCAAGTTCTTAGAAATGATGGGTCTTTATTGCACACATCCATATGCTTTTTATGGAAAATGTTCTCAATTCTAAAGAAAGTTATTAATAAATGTAATTAATCTTCCTGTCTTAGCCGGCCCTATAGCCTATCCTTACCCTCATTTTTTATACATCTTGCAGAGAGAGATGGTGAATAACGTTGATAATAAAAAATGGCTTTAGGAAGCGTGTTGGATCTGAAACTCAAAGCTGTGTTCAGACATCGAGGATAAGTCTGCTCATTCAGCGGGGGCTTCTCATGTGGCTAATGCTAATTAGCCATGTTGAGCTACAAACGTGCTAGTTCTCTTTCAGCTGTAATTTTCCTAACATTTATGTTAGAAAACATATTTAGAGATCATTTTAAAATATAAACTGCAGCATTTTCATAAAATATGCCCAGTGATTAATCTGACAAACATTACAGCAGTAGAAGTAAGACTCGAGAGCCGTGATAAACACTGTTTTGAGTGAATCTTTTTGCCTTTTTACATTATTTAACAAGTTAAATGACTTCACTGGGAGTGAAAAATCAGTCAGTCAAACTATGAATCTCTGATTCAACAGAGGTAAAAAGAGGAAATGGTTTTCAGAGTTTTTGTACGTTGTTTTCACTTTTCAGAAGCAAGTTCTTTCCTTTTGGCCAGCTTATTCCTAATGTAGACCATATCTATGTCATCTAGGGAATCAAACCAGCAGCTCTTTGTGTTGCAGAGAGGTTTAATACAAAAAAAGAAATCATGGATTTAGAACTGCTTGTGTACTGTTTCAAAGCTTTACTTTGTGATCTCTGAAACCCCAACAGTAAATTAACAAGTCCACTTCAAAGGAACTCAGATGTAAAATTAGGATCAACCCCAAAAAAAGTTGGGAGCTAACCAGCAGTAATGGAGTGTGTGTTTGCGTAGCGCCTGTGTAACCGCGATACACCGGCTCGAGCCCGGCTGTTGGCAGGCTTCCAGCTGAAGGTGGCCACCTCAGTGAGAGTGTTTTTAGGAGAGCAGCAGCAGCGCTGAACCCGAGTCTGGTTCTCAGAATGAGGTTTCTGCTGGAGCCAGCGGGGTCGAGCATTAGCTCTGGTCACTGGGGGAGGGTTGTGTGTTTTTGTGCGCAGAGATTGATGAGCTTGCGTGTAATTTTGCTCATATGTTTTGGTTTGTGTGACGTCTTATCAGGATTAGGATGTGACAACAGCTGTTTTAGAGGAATCAGCAGCATTTCTTTAGATTTGGCACACAGGTATTTGTGTGTTTATGTATTAATCTGATTACTTTTGTATTGTGTGTCACCTACACCTTTTTTTTTTACTTGACATTACAGAGGAAATAAGGAGGTGTTTGTTGGCTGTCTAATGAGACCTGCAGCAAATAAGGACGCACGGGGAAAATGATCTAAATAATAATAAAAAAAGATTTTGAAGCACCTTTTTCTGTTTTTCTTTTTTTATTCTGTTGAGCATCTCCAACAGATGTAATGGCCAGAGAATAAAACGTACGTATGTGGGAGTGAAGTAGGAAAGTGATTTCTTATGGGGAGACAAAAAAAGGTCTCTAGGCAAGAAGTTGATTGAGAGTGATGAGGGGAAAATGAAACGATGAGAAAGAAGTATATTGAGAGAGAGGGAGACGGAGATGGATGAAGTACAGAATGAGAAAAGAAAGATGAAAACACAGATGAAAAGGCATATAAACGACTGATCTCATCAAGGCACAAACAGAACTGGAGTAATTGAGATAACGTGAAGAGCAAAGACACACAGGATGGGAAGGAAAAAGAGGAGTGGGATGAAATGATGTGAGCGAGCCGAGCGACGTCTGAAGTGGTGGAAAAGTACGACTTTGGAACAAGGGAGGAGGAGCTGGATGACAGAAAAGTGAGAAGAGAGTGAGCTCAGACTTTTAATATCAAAATATCTACTTTTTTTTCTCTCCCCCTGTCAGTTCTATATAATGACTTTTCCCATTCAGGCTTGAGGCTTATTATTACGGTGCTATTCAGCCAGCCTGCCCGCATGGGTCAAGTGATGTTGACCTGAATCCTAAGTACCTTGTGGATACCAACAACCTGGCTCTCAAAGTCGGTCATTAACAGGCGCACGGAGGGCTCAGCGGTGGCTGCGAGTGAGTGGATGACCTCATATACATCAGATTTACAGGACAAGCTGTAGCTGCAAGTTCTTAACAACAAAAACGGTCTGATTGTTGTGCGAGTTTGCAGCATTACTGTAAATCCGAGATGATGACTGAGCTTCATCCAAGCCCGCGGGGGTCAAACATCACTTTTGACATTGATTGTTGCTCCAATTGTGTTTTTAAGTTGCTGAGCGAGCGCTTCTGAGCCAGTAGCAGCCTGGAGATTTGAGGGTTTTGATGCTCAGATTGGTGCGTTTGTGTGGATAAATCGCAGAAGTGCTGACTGAATATGTTGGCGAATATTGGAGTTGTGCAAATGAAATGCTTTTGATACAGACAAACAGAGGGGCGCTTGGCTACACGACTGTGTGAATTGCAATTACCACGCCGCCGCCACTAACCCGAGAAAAATTTTAAACCGCCGATAAAAGCTCGGAGCATTCGTGAAGCCAAAACGAGACGCCTGGCCATTAACAGGTGTTTATATAAATAAGCAGAGAGAAATATACACTCGCTCCACAAAGCAATAAAAAAAGAAGAGTAGTTCTATATTGCAGTGTAATGAAGGGGATAATTGTAGTAATGATATGCCGTGTTTGTGCCCATGAAGCTGTTTACCTGCTTCCTTTAATGCAAACAGAATTACAGCGAACACTTAAAGTCTCATGCAAATTGGGATCATTCACACTACTTGCCACAAGATGATGTAAATGCTTTGTTTCTGTGTTTGTAATTAACTGTTTTTTTTTTTGTGTGTGTGTGTTTTTTTTTTAAACCCAGCCTAGAGAATCCATTTAGAGGGAGTGGAGATTTGAACACTTGCTTTTCTTTTTTTTTTAGCGACAAAAGCCCTCAGCCTACTTCCCTTTTGCCCCATCTCTTCTTTTAATTACAGTTTCCACTCTCATCTCCACCTCCCACCTCCTCGTCACTCCATCATCGGAAAGCGGTAAAAATACCACACCAGAAGACCTCACCGCCCCTCCTCCTCCTCCTCCTCCTTCATTCAATCCTTTTGGTTTTCCTAGCCCTTACATCGTGCCTCATTTCCTTTTCTCCTCACTCGTATCTGTCCTGCTCGCTTGCTACTTTTTTTTTTACACCACTAGGCCTATCTCTCTGAACAATCATCTATCCTTTTCTTGCTCTCTATTACTCTTCTGGTTTCCCCACTTAGTATCCCTCATCTCTAACTCTCCCGTTATCCAATTGCCTCTCTTTTCTTAAGCACAGCCTCCTGTTTCTCTTCGTTTTTTTGTTGGTAAGATGAGAGATAAAGATCTTTAATTAATCTATCCACATGCTGTTGCCGTCTCTGTCTCAGTCTTATGTGTCAGGCTTTGCTAGCTGGGAAAAGAAAGTCTTTTTTTTAATTTAAAGCATTTAATCTTTGATTTAAAGTGACAAAAACCACATTTTAGCAGTGCGTTTTAGATCTGCTTCTTTCGTACGTGTTTAATTTCACCTGTTTTGTGAATTTCATATGTGACACCTTGATGGAAGGTTCTCTCAGAACTACTTGAAATTAGACCTCGGGGTTTTTGATCAGTTCTTCGGTTTAATTTTTCATGTCAAAGTGATTAATGATGATCAAGATTTGACCTTTTTTCTTATATTCTGCTTGTTTAAGTTTGGTAAATGGCACATGGACATTTCAGGGAAAGCAGAAGGTGGAGTTTCTGAGAGGTCGTCATCAGCCTATAGGGGCCAGACGCGGTTTATTAGCCGATCCGTAACTCAAACAGCAACTCTTTGTTTTCTTTAAAATTGTTGACCAGTCTGACACTTGCATATAAAAAAGTGCATGTAATAGAATGCTGAAATTATATATATTTTGTACATTCATGGTCAGATTTGATTGACTTATGACTTCAAGAAGGAATGTAATTTTGATGCAATTTGCAGCAATCAGGCCCCCGGAGTGTTAAAGGACCTCAAGGGACTTCTACAGCAAACCTTCTGATCCAGCTCTACTATTTATAACAGGTGAAATGACAAAAAATCACTTTGTGTTGTTTCAGAATAATGCCATGATTGCCCTTCCCTTTCATTTTCTGTGTTTCTCATCAGGTTTCTCCCGCTGTGCCATCCTTTTATTTATTTTAAGCCCAATTTGAAAATATCAGCTTCACGCCATCAGTGCAGGTGAGAGCTGAGGGACAGTTATGACCTCACTGCTGTTTCTATGCAGATTTACCAACTCTAAGCCATAAAAAGACTAATAGAATGAGTCATTTTCAGTTCATAAATCAGGTCAATTTAAAGCGCATTTAAGTTACATATTAAATAAAATGCAATAAAAGTTTAATTTAAGACCTAAAACTATTTGACCATTTCCAGTCAATTGCATGGGGACCTGGACGTTTGTTTCTTTAGATTTTGCAATAGAATTATTTTAATAATTGTAAAAGATGCAGCAAAAAGTAACACTTTATTTAGTTATATGTCTACTTATTAGAAACATTATTGGTCATTCATTGATGAGCCCAAATTAAGATAAAAAGTCATTTTTCTAGACAAGTAAAATTTTTATGGCAGCATATTTTTTATTTTAATGTTAAAAAGGAGATCAGAAACTAAACCAGGGAGTTTGCAAAGGCCTAAAATACCCATAAGCATTGTGTGGTTATCTTGTCGTTTACTCAAGAAAAAAATTCCCTCAACTACAGTACCAATCAAAAACCAAACAAATACAGTTGGGTTGAGGAGTGCAACAGCTGATGTGTCCTCAGGTGATTCCTGACTTTTGACCTTTTTTTACTTGTTTTCTCCAAATTTCCACTTTTACTGGGAAATAACGTCAAAATCTTCCTTGTTATTGCTATTTCTCTGAGTCACCCTAATCATAGATCATAAATCCTCCTAATTCTTCAAGGATTCATCATTTTTGTGTGGCAAATACTCAACAGGGTCAGAAAGGGAAATCTAAGAATCGTCTCCCACACCTGCTGTCTGTTTCAAGCAGAGACAAAAGAGGAAGAAGCAATGCGACCTCTTTCATCACTTCTTTTAATTCCTTTTGGGCCTTTTCAAAATAAAAATTACTGTAATAAAAAGCATTTAATCTCCTCGGCAGTTTCTCGAACGGAGACAACCTCTCAAATAATGCTCTGATTTTATGAGTTTAAACTCATGACAGTCATTTAATGAAGTCAACAGACTGCAATAAATCTTCAGTTTGATTCCGTTGCCTGTCCTGAGAATACATGGGACATGGCGTAACAGTGGAGCGAAGACACTTCCAGCAGAACCAGAATCAGAAAAGTGATCCATCTGTCTGGATTGGCTGGATTTTATTCCATTAAAAAGAAAAAAAATCCAACTTTTTCGTTGTTAAACACTCAAATTTAAGTTTCATTTACACAACTGATGGCCACTAATCACACTTAGTGGCACTAAGTGTGATTTCTTGATGTCGGCTCATTCTATTACAGGTGGTTGTTTTATATTTAGGTCGTCTGAAGTGCTGACAGTAACTAGTTCTGAAAGAGATCCTTAAAAATCAACCTCCAATATGAAAGCCTTCTGTAAAGAACCTTTTTGTTGTTGTTGTGCTTTCTGGCTGACGCTGAACGCTGTATTGTTCTTGTCCTTGCCTGTTGTCACTGCGGTTCCTCAGCCTTTCCCTTGTTTCCTTACAGTTCCTCGTTGTGAGAACGGAGCTGTCAGCAAACACACGTTCACACAGATGTACACATTACAGCATCAAACACATGGATTCCCTGTGAACCATGATTGTCCTCTGCAGACAATGAGAGCGACGTCTGACTTTATGCAGAATCTCTGTCTCACACTGTCTTTCTGTAATCCCTCATCTGTCTCATCTGATCTCCTCCCCTCATCTACATCTGCTATCAGTCTCCAGATCCACTGTTCCAGGCTTTTTCTGCTCTCTTTTTTTATTTTTTTACAGCTGAATTTTTTCCCCCCATTCTGCATGCATGGTCTATTTTTCTTCTTTTTATTCCTTCCATCGTCATCACTTGATTTTTGTCTCTGTATTTTAAATTGTAGCTCTCTTTTGCAAAACATGCAGTGCTTTCTCTTTTTTCCATTTGTTTTTATCTGAACGTTCTACAGCAGGACTCTCAAACACTCAAAGGTCCAAATATGATTCCTAGATAAGGTTGAAGGTCCAGAACAACGATCACATTTTATAAAATTTGCTTAATTTTTTTTTTACCTGAAACTTAAATAAGATAATTTGTATTCCCCAACAAAAAAACATCTTTGTAGTTGAGGCCAAATTTGCAGATGTTAGTGTGAAACTGTCTGCCTTCAATGAGCTGCCTAAACCTTAGCACAGAAGATGTGGTCCTCAGGCAGACTAACAGGGAGAATGTTTTTTAAAATAACTCTGCTTTGAGTCACAGTGATGTCCGTCAGAACTGTCTCTGAGCGAATCTGACTCATGGGGTTTATGCTGGACTGAGCAACAGACATTTCTCTGTCCACTTATCTTTGAAAACTCTTTTTTAGTCTTACTTTTTTTGCACATTTGGCTAATGCCATGAAAATGTGACTTAAACCTCAACTTACTAATGTTAACAATGAAGCTGGATAAGTCTGAGGTGATTCAACGTTGCATCATCAGAACATTTAAATATCAAAAAGTCCCGTATTCTGCACTTTCTATCCACTCTGAATTATTTCTTTTACATCTCAATAACATGTAAAAGCTCCACATTGGTCAAATTAGCCCTTACTTTAGGTGCTGCTGCTGTTCTTCCACCTCTTCCTTCAACCTCCTGAAGCTAAACCTTTGTTTCAAATGGGCGGAGCAGTAGGGGAGTCTAGCCCCGCCCATCTCTCTTCTCCATGAGCGTTTGCGAAACTTCGGTGGGTCTTTATGGGCTCATAGATGAAAGTAGTAAAAATAGACTTTTATGCTCATTGATCCATCTACAAAGCAACTGCCGTGCTTTGCTTGTAGCTTCACCATGACTGTTTGCTAACGTTAGCGAGGATGCGCGCTCCCGTGGTTTTTAAAGGGCGGGGGTGGGCTCAGGTAGCCAAAAGTGCTCGTGATTGGCTCTGCCTTCTAGAGAGGAGTGGTCTTTTCCCTTCTTGACATCAGAAGGGGATAGATTTTGAAACCACCCGTTATAGCATTAGCTCAAAACACATTTCCCAAAAATGAGAATAGGACTGTTAAAAGATCTTTTGAAAGTGAATTTTTGCATAATATGGGACCTTTAAGTATTGTTATTATTTTAAAAAAGGTTATATTTTTCAAAAGCAAACAGTTTCATGATAAAAATAAACAATGCAATAAACATACGCTCCATTAAATCCTTTCCTTCCCTTTCACGGATCATCCTTTACAAGATATACAGTACCTTTGGCTGTGTGTTTACCTCTCCATTTAAATTAAATTAAATGAATTGGAATTAGTCTTAATCACTCTTACTTTGCTGGCAAGCATGGAGAATGACTTAATGTTACAAGGGCATATTTCACTTGTATAACAAAAATGCAAGACACTCAGGCAATATGTGTAAGTGGATAAACACTAATTAAATAGTGTAATTAGAAGACAGTGGAAAGTCGGGAAGATGGTTCTGCACAGTTAAGCACAGCTCAGCTCAGCATGGCACAAAACCAGATTGACAGATTCATCCGGTTTTACTTCACGGACATGTTTCATTTGATTTATTATGTTTAAAAGTTCCAGAGAAGATAGACGGTGGTTAGTTCTGAGCAGAAATGCATGTCAAGGCGCATTTAAACAAAAACAATCCAGATAATATCTTGGACTGAAACTTCTTATAATCAACAACAATGATGGGGGGAAAAAAGAACTTTAGAAACTTTTGTATTTGTCGTTAAGTAGCAGGTGTTTTAAACGAGATTGTTTTCCTCTGAGTCTGATATCGAATGGACTGATGAGGTTCTTGTTGCATGATTGAATTCTGCAGAACAGCATCTTTAATGAGCTTGTGGCGTCTGCTGATTGACGGGCGATCACTAATTGAGAGCTGGACACATCTAACATGTCTCGTATGGATACGACTCCACATCGCACACATGCTTCGTTTAACGTGCCACATGACAGTTTAAACATCCTGCTGATGATCAGAGAAACGAGGAACGATCTCCACAACAGAATCACTATTTTTATTCTATCGTTTAGACTGAGATTCATTTGTTTAACAACTGAAGACAAGCTTATTATAATGCTGCACAAAACTGCTCACAATCCTGTTGAAATAAAATACAAAGTGATTACAGAAGACAAAACTGCTGTAAGGAGAAAGGAGCTGGTTTTTCTTTTAAGTGCTGAGTCGTCTTCAATCAATACGGCCCTGTCTCGACAGCATTAAATGGCTTTTCAATTTTCAGTATTTTTGAATGTCTTATTTTACCAACATCTCAATAAAATAGATTAGCTTCCACTGTATTAAACAACGGATGTCAAAACGAAGGCTTAGCATATATTAATAATGTGCACTTCCTATTTTATGCACCAATCTCTGATTAATTATCCCTTCTGAGATTGTGACGCGGTGAAACCCTTTAGGCACCCAGAGACCGCTCCACCTCACCGAGCTCTGCTTATAGAGCCTGAATATTACAGCTTTGTATTAGAACATAACAAATGAGCACACAGCCTTTATGATTATAGAAAATAAAATAGAAACAGAAGTTGTCTCTGGTGTCTCATTTTTTTGTTTTGTTTTGCCGTCGGTCTCCTCTCTCTGCTGCCTTACTCTGTCAGCTCTGTTAGTGTGTCCACAGTCTGTGGTGAAAGAGAATTATTGGAAAGATTAATTGCAACCCACTGTACTGTGGTTACTGTCAGCAGTCCCTCTGGACCATAAAGAAAGAGAGTCTGAGATAGGGGAGTAAATGCAACAAGAGAGCTGTTAACAGACCGAGCTGGAGAGCGAAAGAGGGAATAAAGAAAATTAGAGGTAGTCTGTGAGACGAGAGACAGAGGGAATACAAAGGAAGGCAGGGAAAGAGAAAGAAAGGGGAAATGAGTGAGAGACATGGACAGCAAGTAAAGGAGGGGACTGGGGGAGAGTCGGTGCAAAAAATAGAATTGGATGCCACTGTAGCGTTGCTCAATCTCCATGGAAAAATAACGATATAGTTGGCTTCAAGACTGTGGGAGAGAGAGAAGCTATGTATATGTCTTTGTTGGGAGTTTGTGGGCCCCAATATTCATGGGCTTGCATGTATTCCCTTTATGAGTGTGTGTGTGTGTGTGTGTGTGTGTGTGTGTGTGTGTGTGTGTGTGTGTGTGTGTCCCTGTGAGAATGAGAGACTACATCATTGTGTAGCACTGAGGAGGTTGCAGATGCAGCTCAGTATAGTCCCAGTCTGAGGGACAGTGAGAAAGTCTGAGTGCCTGGTGTACCTCTCATTATGCAGACTAAACCACTTTTTACTTTCCTCTCAAACTTCCTGTGATTTAAAAAAACAAAACACTGTTAATGTTACCAGTTAAATTTAGGGTGTTGAGTTTTTGAGTTTTTTTCCTGCAATTAGTCCACACCATTGACATATATACTAACATCTGTTCAGTTTCTTGTTAGCACAAATAGCTAATTAGCCAATCACATGGCAGCAACTGTGTATTTATGATTCTAGAGAGAAGCCCCTGGCTGGGAGGCTTGCTGAAGTGAGCGTTAAGAGTAAAGAAGAAAGGAGAATTCAGTGACTTTAAATGCAACATGGTTAATGGTGTCAGATGAAACTTATGATCTGCTGGGGTTTTTACCCACAATGATCTCTAGGGTTTACAGAAAAGGGTCTAAAAGTGAAAGTATCCAGTGCGCAGCAGTTGTGTTGATGAAAAAGTTTTGTTGATGTCAGAGAAGAATGGGCAGACTGACTTAAGATGATAAAAAGACAAAAGTAGCTCAAATAACCTCCTCATTCCAAACAAGGTATGCAGAACATAATCTCTGAACCACACCACGCTGAACCTTGAAGTGGATGGACTACAGCAGCAGAAGACCACACCAGGTGTCATTCCTGTGAGTTATTGCTGACCATGTCCTTCCCTTTAAGACCACAGTGAACCTTCTAATGGCTGCTTCCAGCAGGGTAATGCTCCATGTCACAGTAATCAAACCAAATGCTTTCTGGAACATGACAGTGAGTTCACTGAACCCAACAGCCTCCACAGCCACCAGATCTCAATCCAGTTCAGAACCTTTGGGATGTGGTGGAACGGGAGGTTCACATCATGGATGTTCGGCTGATGAATCTGCAGCAACTGTGCAATGCTGTCATGTCGATATGGACCTGAACCTCTGAGGAATGTTTGCTGAATCTGTGACATAAAGAATTAAGGCACTTCTGAATGCAAAACGGCTCTAAACCATTACTAGCAACCTTATAAAGTGGCCATGTGTGTATAAATATGTCAATGGTCTGCTCTGGACACTTTTCACATAAGCCCCTTTAGCCATCCTTCTCTATGATTTCCCTATTTCCCCTGCACGGTAAATCTGTTCAATAAAACCAAAAATGACAAGGCCAGTAAAAATGGTAACGGTAATAGCGCCGCTACTGAAACATAAGCAGTCTCATATTGCAAACTACTTAACAAAGGCCACAACTGTAGCCGTCAATGTCCTAGGATTCTCCCGGCGCTGCCTCATCAATTACTTTGCTACTCAATAACAACTGGCAGGCTCAAGTGCAACAGTAAATGAGATTCTTACATAACACAACATGGGCCAATGATGACTTAGTAATCTCACTGAATGCATTAGGTTTGGAGGCCAGGTATCGCTCTTCTGCACTTAAATTGAATAAATGTCTCACACATGCTGGCAAATTCTTTCACGAGTGCGGCACTAATAAAGTTGCTCTGTGTTTTCACGTCACACGTTTTCATTTTGACCCCCCCACCCCCTGATATGAGGTAAAACATCAGGAGCATCATTATGTTCTGGCTGCTGGCTCGTAACACGTCTTCATCAGATGATTTATTCATTAACTGATCAGAAATGAAGTAAAACCAAGGCTGCTATAGGATACTGGTTTTGTTTTTCCTTTGTTTGTCAATCAAGTAATAACAGAGGGGTGTGAACAGCCATAAAATAGTGTTTGTGTTATTTAAAATTTAACGGGATGGTGACCAAAGCAGCTAGCAAATGTCCAAGTTTGGGAGTTCATGCAAAGCAAGAAAAAAAAAAGAAATCTTGCTTTTTGAAGATTGCTGATCTTGTCTACAGATCCAGATATTTCAAATAGGTTTGTGTCAACGCTGTGATTAAAATCAAAGATGCGTCAGCTCTTTGCTCTTTCACTCACACCCAGTCAACAAATTTGAAAGTATAATCGTGCTGCTGATCGTAATGACATGTTGAGATTTCCACCTGTGCAGGAAGCATCCTCTGTAACACTTGAGCACAGCTTCTTGCATGCAACTTTGATTTTGGGTGTACTGAGGGGCTAAAGGTGCATTTACTGTTCAGCGCGATCGTCGTCGTGTTGAATTCAGACCAAAGATAACATTCGCTTACGGCAGCAAAAGCACAAAGCAGAACCGAAAACAAAATGACTCCTGCTGCGTCAATTTGAGTGATGGCTGGCCAATAGTGATACATAAAGCAATATTATGCACTGCAGAGTGCTGTGGTATAGAGAATTCAGGTTGCGCGGGCTGCTCCAGCTGAATGGCTACGATGAAAACATTGAAATATAAGCAATCTATTGTTCACTGCCTGTGTAATTTGCTACCTTTAGTGAGGCCCGTGGACCTTTATTGACACTGTCAGAGCAGTGTTCATTAAACTCTGGGCCATTTCAGATTTTTATGTACTTCCTGATGATGCTGGGATGTAAGACACTGGAAGGTGTTATAGAAATGTGTACATTACAGGTTTGAAGCCTTCGCAAATGTTGCAGCAGCGATCGCACCGGATTGTCTAATGTTTAATGCATGGGCCGTTAGCAGCCTAACTAGTGGTACCACACAGACGGTCAACATTTGGTTCCTCTTAGCGAGTCATGCTGGTCAGTTTATAAATCTGTTACATTCTAGCGCTCCAAGCAGCCCACACAGGCTGGGCGCATTCCCAAAACTCATCCGTCTGGACACACGGTATGTGAATATGCATGGTGTGTGTGTGTGTGTGTGTGTGTGTGTGTGTGTGTGTGTGTGTGTGTGTGTGTGTGTGTGTGTGTGTGTGTGTGTGTGTGTGTGTGTGTGAGAGGGGCTTGTGTCTGTTTTCTAATCTGCTTCTGTTGCCTTTATCGTCCGCTGTGCATTTTCAATAGAATACTGGGTCTTTTGTTTATTCATAACATGTGACGTATGAAGTGTGTGTCTGTACTGTATTTGTGTGCACGTAGGCTCTGTGTTTGTTATCAAGTCTTCATGAGGCTGCCTGTGTGTGTGTGTGTGTGTGTGTGTGTGTTTGTGCCCGTCTGTGTGGGGCCTTTGAAATATGCAGAGGGTGTTGTCTGTCATTGTGTATCCGTCAGTCTTCCTGTCACGACCGTCAGGGTGCCAAGCCAATGAGGGAGGAGTGGAAGAAGAGACGAGAGAAAAGAAGGAATTAGAAGGAAGAGAGAGAGACAGCAAGTCGGTTGTTAAAGAGGAGCTTGAATTAGACAATTGTTTCTGGCTGTATGTGTTTATGTGTGGGTGGGGGGGGGGGGGGCTTGTTTACAGTATTCATGGAATCCTAAACTAGGAGTCATCTACATTTGCTGCACCCTATAGGTTTTAAGGGTTAGACCTTTGGTTTAGGGGTCAGGTTTAAAAATAATCTAGAAGATAGAGACGGCCATGTTGTCTAAATTATGTTGTAGTTGTTTGGATATTTGTGTAGACTTTTTTTACTTGTGTATATTGATCTGAATGAAAATGACAATTAGACATAAAATAAAAGGTAAAGACTTCATTCACACTGCAAGAAGTACCTTGCTACGAAGTAAATAGTCAATCAGAACATGGGCGTTCTTTGTAGAGTCTTGGTACTCAATTTAGGGCAAAATGTCCAAAGGAATGCTGCGTTGGTTTATAATTGTGGTAGCGGCATATTGTTGGCAGCACGTTCATAAAGTAGGGCTAAAGCATGGACTGACCATGGCCTAATGCTTAGGCCACCACACCATTAGTTTTATCCTAGAATGGCACAGGGATGGGGAACCCCTGGCCTCCGGGCCGTATATGGCCCATGGACTCCTTTTAACAGGCCCACCATGCAATTTCAAATAAATAATTAAACTCAGGGGCAAAAATATCAATGACCAATGGTGTTTCTTTGATAAAATTGATAGTAATTCACACACCCAAGCCTGGATTGAGTCAGCGAACACAACAGCAGTTGAGCATCAGCGAGAGATAGCGTGGCCAGGCAGTCCGCCATTGCATGTGGCGCAGTCCAGGATCTTCAGTACAGTAGGAGAGGGCGTGTCCAGGGTGCCATGGGAGGTTTCTGGAAATCCACTTGGTTACATTCTGAATGTGGCCCTCAGAGGACTTAAGAAAAGAAAAATTGGCCCCTTAGCAAAAAAAAAGTTCCCCACCCCTCCTCTAGCACATGGTTACATCCCGATGAGGTAGAGAGTCTTGCCAACTTTGGACCGTGGGAGTGGCAGAATTGTGGGTGATCATAAGAGGTTTGTTGTTGGAATGTGCTGCTGTGTCTGTAGAGAGTAGTGAGGGAGTGAGAGAGCATGAGAAATTTGGAGAGTACTTAAAAGCACAGCAGCAATATGGATGCCTTCTCACTAAATGTTTTCCAACTTACCACAACCCAAAAACATTCCAACAGAGTTTGTTCCCAAAGTTGGGGTTGGGAGCCCACTTAGGTTTGTACAACACCAAGAGATGGGTCTTCATGCTCTCCAGCTATTGAGTTTTAATTAAAAAGGGTTGCCAGCAGCACATTTTTACCACAAAAGATTGAAACACTAGTTTTAACTGGATAAAATTAGATATTTTTAAATGTTGGGACTCTATGGTTTTATTCTGCTTTTGTTCAGTTGGCTTATTAGTAATAATTGTGTTCTTCAGTCAGTAATAATTAGGTGCTAAGATTTTTTTTTTCCAGCCACATTGTGTGTCAGAAGCTGAAACAGTTGGGAAATATTGAGTTAGATGGTGGAGAGTGTTGTTGCAGGGTCTTAATCCAGTGTGAAAGAGCCCTCAGGGGATGCATTAGATCAAGTAAAGGATCTACAGAGGACGCTGAATAAAACTTTTTGCAATTTGAAGTGTTGGAGGGAAAAAAAAGACATTAGAATTGGAACTGATGATGAAAGGATCATTAGATTTTATGAGGTTAGGAAGTTAATCACACAGCCAAACAATAATGAAAAATTAAAGACTATCCTACTAAAGGAAGTAATAAATACATTTAATCCACTTCTTAATGTTTAAAAGGGAATATTGATCGCTTTTTGTGCATAAAACGACCATAGTGAACATGTAGATGTCGTTTCCCTAAGTTTAGAAGTTAATTGTGTCATAAACAGTTATTAAAATTAGATGTTTGAGCCAAATTTAAAGCAAGCAAAAAAGTTATGATTAGTTAAGTTAAAGGTTGAGGTTACATATTAATTAGCTGTGGCTAAATTTAAGGGTAAAGATCAGGTTAGACTTCATATAATGAAGTCATTGAAGTGTCCTAACAAGGAGATCTGCACCATTTTGTGTGTCTGTTCATTATACAGCGAGATAGCAAACACCTCACTCAAACACAACTGATAGAACGGTAGTTTACATCACATTGAAAATCCCTTCAAGAATAAAAACATAAAGATCAATTCATAAATTATGGGCTGCACATCTGCACCTAATGGGATAAAGAGGCCCCAATGACAACACTGATATTTGTCACTTTTATTACTATTATTAATGAAAAGCACGCGCACACACACACACCCACACACACACACACACACACATGCACACACACACACACACACACACTGAAATCTCAGCTAGACAGGAGTCAAACATCCTTTTAGAGATAGTTGGATTCACACAAATGCAGTAATGAGCTCTTCAAGCCGTGCCTACACACAGGCTGGCTCTCCCATGTGTATTCACCAAACTCAAACATTAACCCACTAAAAGATTAAGCACGCACACATATACACAACACCCCCCCCCCACTCTCGGGCACTGTGTCTCACCCACACACAAACACACACACCGAGCATATCTCCAGTAACGTGTCGGCTACACTTTAATTGGGCTTGAATCCGATGTCTCGGTGTGTTGTGTGTTATAAGTTTGTGCGTTCTTTATGCTGAGATTTGCGGACACGTGTGGGCTCAATCAACTATTTCTGTCTCGGTTTGAAATGGTCTTTCTGGCGCCGACGTCTCATGGTTTCTCCAGCTCAGCACTAACAGGTTCTCTTTGGGCTAAATCGCGTTGGTTTCTGGCCGTGAAAATCTTCGACTTTTGGCAGTTTGGCTGCGTTTTTGTGCTGCACCACAATATATTCTAAAACTGAAGTTTTAGAAATGTTTTTTCCCCCCACTGTGGTTAGACCGAGACCTCAAGTTTAAATATGTGTAGGGTAATAAAAAAGTTATGACAGTGTTTAGAGGGTCTAACTTCCCCATCACACACTTTAAATGTCAAACAAATCTTACAAAAAGTGCAGTATTTATTTAAAAACCACGTCCATTATGCACTGGTGATTTGATGGGCACAGCTATATAGAAGAAAACAATGACATTTTTGGGAACTTATATTTTGTTTGCTCCCTGACAGCTGAAGTTGTCTTTTTTAGGGGGGATGTGTCTGCTTGGCTGCACTGAAACAAAATATAGGTGACTGTGAACAAGAACGAACACCGAGCGAAGAAATGTTCTGTTTTTATTACTGCTGAGCATCCTTTGAGGAGATCTTGTGTCGGGCAGCAAATAAAACAGGAGGATAAAAGAGAAATTTGTGCCAGTCTTTTACATTATAACAAGTGACAAACATACGCCTGCGGGATGCTTGTTTATCTGTATGTGCACCTGAACGTGCGTGCTCTTATCTACATGTAAGCGGTGTTAGCGATGGGAAGCAATCAATCGTCCGACTATCCCATTAGGAGCAGGAGCGGCCTCTGAAATGGTGTTTGTTGGTGGTTGCTTCGGTCCTCTCTGTTAATTTGTGTCGGCTTATTTGCATGCACAACGCAGCCAGAAGAGGGGAGAGGAGGAGAGACGAACAGGAGCGCCGAGCAAAAGGGACAGGAAACAAATGGAGTGGAAGGAAAAACAAGACCCGTGGCAGAGAGAAAGAGGGACAAATTAGATGGCGGAGGACTAGAGCGGCTAAGAAAATGGGATGAGAGAAGTGTCAGAAGGCCAAGGAGTTAAAGTCAGCACTTAATCCTCTGTACCGCTCACAGGTGTGTGAGAGGGAATCACGTTATCTACCGTGGAACGCACAAACATTGTCACGCATATTATCTACTTAGCTTACAGACATCAGCGTCTTTGTTTATTTGCAAATGATTATTTTCCAGATATCTTCATGCGATGGTCCTATTAAGGAGGACATGTGGACATATTAAAATTTGAGTCCAACTTCCTGCAAAGCAGCTCTGAAATTGACTTCACAGGCTGTTATAATTATTTCATAGACTCCATCTCCCACTGATTGGCCTATTTTCCATTTTAAAAAGTATCCAGATGGGAATATATTTTAGGGAGTAGAATTAAGTCCATTATTTCTAACATTTTGCTTAGAAATGCAGCGTGTTAGTTTACGTTTCCCCGGCAACTTCAGCTGCATCAAACCATTATTTACTGCAAAGAGCAAATGACCTAAACCAGACCATTTAGTGCTGATCTCCTCCATTCCAGTAACTAGATTCTACTGTCTGCAGCACTTCCACTAGCATTAGCCTTCACATTCATTTCTTCATTACTTCTAGCACTAGCTCTGCTAAAGGCGCTAGCGCAGCCCTTTTAATTATGTCTGTTTTGAGCGCGGAGCGCTTCAGATCACGTCGGCGTGCTAACTGAAGCGGGGCTGCTCTCTCTTGCCTTGTTGCCTTCCTCATCACATGCCTGTTTCTCTTCTTAGACTTTAATTCTTTCAGCGCTTGCTTTCCCTCAGCTCGCATTTTCTCATGGGGTCACTAGCAAACCATGACAAACGGAGCTGTCTGCTCGTGTGTTGCATGCGTGCCTTGTGTTTTTATCTCTGAGAAGTTTTTAGTCTGATCACAGTTCTTGATATGGGAACGTGTTCAAGTTAATGTCTATTTTTTAGACTAAAGAGTAAAGTTGAGGTATGTTCAAACATGTAACGTTAGGATAAAGTTAATGCCTGGGGAACAGTATGTCTGTTGAGGGAAGTGCATGACATGATAGGAACATCGATCCATGATTGTCCAAGACAAATGGATAGTGATGAAAAAAACATGGTTAGAGAATCAAAAGAAGCAAACAAAGAGTACATTTGATTATCCTGTTTGCTGCACTGATTTCAGGTTCCAGGAAACAGGCTAGAACTGGAATCACCCAGTGCTCACCTCAACATCAAGTCCATTTACACACCGGAGCACACTGCAGGTAGTACATGCACTGAGTTGGAAGAGGTTGATTGCACAGTGGAGGCCCAGGAGGCTTGTTTGGCTGCAGGAAACCCATTTTGTAACAAAAACCACCACACCACCTGGCTGTTGCAGACAAAATGCTGTGACGGTGGACAGAGGACACGAGGAGAGGCCCAGGTGGTGGCAAACACCCATGAGCCTTAGAAGATCTAACAGTGAAGCTGACGTTGGCCGACATTCATATCTGCTGTGCACCAACCGTGTGCTGCCAAGAGTCGAGGCCTAATCTAGTTTCTGATAGAGAGTTTGATAAATATTCAGCACATTTTCTGTAAATTAAAAAGTAAAAGTGAACTGTGCAGGTGTGGCATGCACCTTGCATCCTCAGATGATGGCCTATCAGTATCACAGAGTTGTAAATTTGCTGATGTTATGACAGCAATACCTCGAGGCAAGAATTATGCAAACATGTTATATGATGATGTAGACAAGTGAGGGAAGAAAGGCCTGGACTACAAAGGAGACATTTCAAACAGCCCAGGAGCAGCGCACTCTGAAGTGAGTCTCACTGTGGAGTGAACTTTTGGCTTTGTCAGTTTTAAATGCACATAAAAGCTGCTTAAGTCACTTAAAAGTCTAAAAGCACAACTTTCTTTAAGTAAATACTGTCCTGTTTCAACGTCATGCTGGTTTTATAGTACGGGGTGTGTTGGCTCGTCTGCTTTAATCTGAATGAAGTTGTATATGTTCACTGTGCTGTGTTTGCATATTTATGAAAAGTTAATGTTACAAGGCCATTAAAGCCCCTGGAGTTGCACTGAATTGATGAGGGAGGCAAAGGAGGCAGAAGTGTATGAGCAGAAAAATGAGAGGCAGAGATAACAGGACAGAGAGACAAATTAAGGGAGCAAAACAGAAAGAGAGTGAGAGACACTGAATGTGAAGCAGATAAAGAGAAATGAACAAAGACAGCACAGAAACACCTCTAATGAAGATGAACAACAGCAAGAATCTGTCACTGAGGAGGAACGATGCTTGATAGATGGCGACGATAAACGAGAGGACGAGTCTTTAACTCTCACAGCACTCATCATGCGGCCTGCCCGTTCTGGACACACAGTGACATCATTGCTCCTTACTGTTGGGCGTTAGTGTCACCACGGCAACTGGCTCTCCTCCAGCTGTTGCCAGGCGGCAATCTCCATGGAGATGTACATGAAACACGGAGCGGGAGAGAATGACAAGGGGGCTAAGGGGCTATGCAGACACACACACACGTTTAGTTTTTCATGGTATTCCGTCATTGTATTCCCTCTTCCCTGCTTCACTTCACACCCCCATCTCTCTAACTTACACCCCAGCATCTCTGTAAGATGCCGGGGTGGGATGATTAATATACAATGCCACTACAAAGCAAAGTCACTCCACCCCCTACTTTTTACAGTTGCTGCACATTGTGTTTTGTGCACTTTACACACTTTGTACGTGTACACACACAGGCAACCTTGTTGTAAAGAAATACATTCGCATGCTGCACCAATACACCTTTTATTCCCTCTTGCAGTATAACAGTACATAATGGATGTATTAGGGAGTTAAACTTGTTTTTTGCAGCTCAACACAAATATTTCAACTCAAACTGATGATAGTCTTAGATCATTTAAAGAAACAGGACTCAATATGTGCATGGGGCTTTTATGACTGTGTGTGTGTGTGTTATCTGAACACTGCATTGCTATCATTTAGAGGGGCATGTAAAGATCTGGTCATCAGAATGAGCTAGAATCAGCTAGTGATGTTTCTAGCCGCCAGTTTGGTTTTAGTTTTAGTCTTTTGGACTAAAATGCTGATTAGTTTCATGCTGATTATAAACTCAAAAAGATTTGAGTCTAGTTTTAGTAAAAATAAAAGTTTTAAGCATTTAACAAAGTAACTCAGCTCAGTAAGTTGGAAATTAGAATCACATCAGTCTATTCAAAAGTACCATAGGCCGTTTTGGCGTTAAACAGGAAAAGTAATGAAAAACATCTAAAATGGATGAAACTACAAAAACCAAAGCATTCAATCAACACTATAAGTACTGCTCTAACATTCGGCCATAATGATAACAAAGACATGTTGCTGTTTAATGAATGAATTCACTTATCAGGACTTGAAGCTTGTTAGCGTAGCCATTAGCTCATCGGTGGGTTGAATAGTCGAATCTAGCGCCACATTTTTAGTCAAACAAGAGAAACAAACAAAGCAAACGACTCACCGTGGGGTTGATTAAACAAGGACACAACATGGAATCAATCAGCGGGGTTGTCACAAGCTGTCAAGAAGTGATCTTTAATGAGTAGCCATTTGATGAGAGAGCAGGCTGCCAGACAATCCAGAGTCATCGCCCCGGAACTAATGGAAGAGTTCATCCCTGTCACAATAAAAGGATGCTTGGAAGTGGTAATTGAGTATTTTTGCTGTCAATCATGTGAACTCAGAGTTCACCCAAATACCTTAACTCAACTCCACACACTAACGTTTTTGTCTAGTCGCGTCACGCCTACGAAGAGTCACATCTCGTCTCATTTTAGTCATCAAAGAGCCTCGTTTAGCTTGTCAGTGTCTCAGTAACATCTTTAAAAGTAAAGGTAAGTTAATGCAAAAATGTGTTAAAGTCTTTGTCAATAAAAACAACACTGTGATCAGCCAATCTGAAACTCAAAAATCTGTTTTTTTTTTTGGGGAGTCAGTGAATGCACCAATCCAAGATGCAATAAAAACATACTTATTTCCAGTTCGTACTTAACTGGATAATTTATACTTTCAGTTATTTTAGTTGTTTAAGGTCCATCCGAATTGGCACAGATTAGTATCAGCAGATCAGAAATCAGTATCAGCCCTCAAAACCAGAATCGGTGCACCTCCACTCTAAGTTGTTGCAAAACTCTCACAAAATGTCAATACTGAAAGAATTTCTTTAAAAAAAAGAAAATCAGTTTTTACCCCAAAGCCTCAAGTTTAAGTGACAGTAAAAGTTATTGTAAATCTCAATATTTTCTAGGCATCTGAAGCTGTCACACACTCCTCAGGTTATTTTTAAACTGAATCCCTAGCATCACGGTGGTATTTAGCCTCGGGGCCTTTGCGTGCATTTGTGTTTATATTTCCCTCAACATTTCCCAGCTGGAGAAAAATCAGGTTTTTCGTTTTCCTGATGGTGCTGCTTTTAGCGGTGATGCAAAAACATGCGTAATATATTCCAATCCTGATAACTAACTGTCATCTCTTGCAAGAGCTGGAAAGATGCAACATGCTTTCTTCCACACACGCTGCTTGTTCTGAGCATGTTGCAGAGGAAGTCAGTCGCTGTCCACTTGCTTGTCACCTTTCACTTGTGAGGTCTTGCTGTAAATCTAATTTGCACTTAGAGAAGGAGGTGTATCACCTTGAATTTGAGTTTTTCAAACAAATTTAGAAGCAGGTTTACATTTGTTCCTCTACCTGTTAAATTGAGGTAGTCCTTCAGCCTAATTTACAACTCATTAGGGTAAAATATTATTTTTGCAAGATAGAATATTTGTACCCACAGAGATCAGAATTGTTACTGAGCCTCCCTCGCTGGCCTCGATCTTCTGCGTCTAGTTGCAGTGCTGCCAGTTTTTTTCTGCCAGGCACTTTAATCAGCTCCTCAATGCTGCATGAATTCCCTATGTAGGCCTGGCCTCCTTCCCTTGTGCCTGGCAGCCTGTTATTTTTTTCCTCTCTGCCACATCCGCAACACATCAACCTGTAAGTGTCATTTAGCTATCAACACACACGGCTCCCTAGAGCTTTTTTGTTATTAAAAACGGAACATACTCTCTCCTGCACCAGGGTGCCAAATGTTTTGTGTGTAAATGTGTGTGTTGTCGTTCGCTTTGGCTACAGAGAGACACCGCTATTACTAAGAGTAACCCCGTGTTTCTCATGAGGAATCAGCGGATCCAGAATTACTTGTGTGTCTCCTTGCGGGCATGCTTGTGTGTGAGTGCCTCTTTTAAAGCCATAGGTGTGCACATTTACCTGTGAATGACTCGGTGTGCGCTGATTTAAAGGTAACTACTGTGTTTTGAGTTTTCAGAGCTGAAAGTTTCTGGAAATCTTGTTTTCCCTCCATCTGTGGATGTCAAATCTCAAATCCAATCTTTTTATCGCACTCGATGCCAGTGAAACCTCCACACGTTAACACAGATGAGTTATATTAGATGTTTTTGATCTCTGGGTTTAGATTCATGTAGGTGGACAGAACAAGCTGTTCCTGCATGTCTAAAGATGCTGTTTTAGGCTTTTTTTCTCCCCTTAAAAGTCTGACTTGAGAAAAAAAGTGTTTATGTCAGTGAATTATTAAAAGTGACACGTAGAAATACATTTACGACACAGCTGCCTGCCATTCCCAGTTTCACTTCGGATTTTACCAGCTCTGCAACTGGAGCACAACGAGCTGTCAGAGGAGGGTGCTCTGTGCGTGCACGCGTCTGTGTGTTCACATATTATATCTGATCAAAATGAAGCTGGTAGACTTCGCCGTGCACGCTTATGATCGATACTGAGCTGCTGTGAAAGTTTACGCGTCGCGTGTTTGTATGCCTGTTTCCAGCTCTCGCTTCGGCGTCGTTTTTCGGAGGTTCACTCTAACAAGCTTTACCCAAATCTGTGCCGTATTAGTATTTATATATTCTACTTCATTTTCCACTCATTTACACACAAGCGCATCAGTACACAAGGAGCGTGCACGCACACACACATTGAATACACACAATCAGCAAATGCTTTATTTATTTGAGGGAGTTTTTAAGCTAATTAGTTTGAGTCCAGGGGAAAACGGTAATTGCCTCCCAAGAGTAAAGGTGGATGACAAAGGGAAAAAGAGAGAGGAGGGAGGTCTAATGGGAGAAGAAGATACTGCAGACATGTGAGAGACAGGTACTGAGTGAAAGTTATGAAGTGGGAGGAGCCTCGCTGGGAGGCTCAACATGTTCAGAATGCTTGTTTTGACATGCAGCGTCTCATGACATGGACTTGTGTGTTTGTAGGTGTCTGCAAATTTCTTAGGACCCTCCACATTTGTTTGCCTCTGTTTGTATTTACACACATCTGTCTGCTCACGTTGTTAATCATATGAGTGTGTGTGTGTGTGTGTGTGTGTGTGTGTGTGTGTGTGTGTGTGTGTCAGCGTGGGTGGAAAGCGCAACATCCCTAAATGACAACAGCTCTGTACAGTTTGAATGCAGAAATGAGTGAGTGGGAGTAACATCACATAGGCCTGCAAATGCACAAAGGTAGGCAGGGAGAGGGGAAAAAAAAAAGAGAGGGATTGGTTCAAAGTCAAAGTCATGCAGTCAAGGCTGGAGGGGAGTGGAGTTCACTTGGGATGCAGCAGAGAAAAACACCAACGTTACAATTAACAGTCACTTGCAATGAACTTTGTTTCATACTGCTTAAAAAATAAAGTTGTTTTTGCACATACTGTAGGGCAGAAATACTAAACATATTTATAAGAGCTGTATTGTGGAACATAAATGTCTGAGTTTGTAAGATTTGACATTTTAAAAACTTTACTATGCCCTTTTCAACACCATTCAGGGTCAGATAGTGTGTATTCAGCTTTTCTTCCATGGGAGTTGTGCAAAAAAAGATAGAAATCATGGATAGCCAGTAGCTATTGTTGCTGTGGAGGTCGTGCCATGCAACATGTGTGCACGTAGACATGCCATTTTAAACCATAGCAATGCATGAGAAGGTGCTTTCTCTTTTTGCACAAAGTCTGAAATAGCAAATTTTCTATGAAAACCTGAAGAATATTCTAATTCATTATAAAATCGTCAGTGCAGCTGGTGATGTGTCAGGCCTCCTTTTACAGCTGGTTTGATCAGCTGTAGGATGACACCTGATCAAGACCTGAGCAAAATTAAAGTTTTTTATTATGGAAAATAATTTTGAACCATACATATCTTTCTATAATCTATTATTCCTTTGAATCTTTTAAAGAGGCCTTTCTTTCCACCTCTGGGGTGCTGCCGCAGGGCGTAATGAAAACACTTGGAAGTGAAAGGTGGGGGCGCTTCAACATGAACATTCTAATAAAAATGCCTGACTCAAGAGACAATAAGATTTAAAACTTCAGTCTAAACCAACACAGAAGTCATCAGACCAGTTCAAAGAAAAAGGAAGGGATTTTATTGGTTATGATCAAATTCACATAGCTTTCCTGGAACATGTTCAAAATATGGCGTACGTCTTCATGTATTTTCTTTTCTTTTTTGGCTTTATTAGTAATGAAATGAAAGAAAATTGTGAAATGTATATGTGCTTATAAATATTGAGTTGTGCATGGTGCTTTAAGGTTATTGGTTGGCTGATTTCTGGTTGGTTGGTTTGCTTGTTTGTTTGTTTGGTTGGTCATTTGGTTGGATGACTGGTTGATTGATTGGTTAGTTAGTTGGCTGGCTTATTGTTTGGTTAGTTGGTTGATTTATACATTAATTGACTGATATTTACATGTAGATATTAGGTTAACATTTACTCCCACTATTTATAATTCTTGTAGACCTGGCTCTGTTAATTAAAGACTCAAAGTGATACAAGTAGAGAATCAGAAATATACTCAGTGTCAGAGTTGGATTAAAAAAAGGAAGTTGCTAGGAGTGGCTAAAGGATGCAGGAATTGAAAGAAAGACTGGCAGACAGGAAGATGAAACCCCGAGAGAAGAAAAAAAGAGGATCATGAAAAATAGGGAACCTCAGACTTACTTCTCTTTTTCTTTAGGCCTACGCAATCAATCACTCTATTAATCTCAGCCTTTCCTCAAGCTTTCTATAAATTTAATCCCGACTTACTGCCTCCTGGATCAACACACTTCATTTTTGCCTGATGTCTCGCCTTGCTTCTGTTCCATTTGGTGGATAAAAGAAGTAATAACTTATCAGTCGTAGACATAAAACAACAGGATTCCTTCAGTTGTTTCTTAACAGAAAAGTATTCAACATAAACTGAACTGTGTGCACTTTGCAGCCAGTACAAATTGAAAGTCCCTTTACAAACATCCAACAACTTAATTATCAGCAAAGAAAACAAGGTGCCTGGATTGATATGTGCTGTATGTGATGCTATCTACTGAAAGATGAGTTTTATGCAGGGAAACAAGGGATCAAAAGCTGTCAAACAAACCTGAGTTGACCTGATTAGACTTTAAGTGTCTGTGAAATTGTTGCTCCACTCCTGAGAAGTTGTTTCTTTCTATTTATTTCTTAAGAGTTTCCCTCAGTCTTACGGAGTGAATTTGAACTTTACTCCTGTCATTCTGTTCAACATGATTCGCTGAGTTTTGTAGGTCAGCATTTGATTGAATACACCAAAACTACAAACCAGTCCAGAATATGTTTTACTTTGAACCAGTTTGGTCATTGATTAAATGATTTTACCTCCTTTTTTTAATTCATATTCTTTACTTTCATTAACCTTAGACCGTTTGACTTCTGATTTTTGTCATTATGGGGTTTGGACATAAATTAATGCGGACGTTTGTAATTTTTATATTATAGGATTAGGATGGGAGTTAAATTAATCTTGTAGCCAGAGTTGGTGAAAGCAGTTTTTTTTTTTAATTACAAGGATAAAGGTTAATTAGATTAACAGAAAACAGAAATTGGCTTTAGAATACAAACCTCCCCCAGAAATCAATACTGTCTTTTTCTCTCTCTGCTATATTTTTTTAAATGCTGCATAAAAATGGGTATAGATGCAAGGTTGCTGGTATTTACTGAGTGTCAACAGTTGGATTATTATCTGTGACTCCAACTTATTGTCTGTGACTCTACATGTCCAGTTCTCATGGTGAAACTTCCCAAGTTCCTGAACTTTCAAACTCTGTTAAGCAAAAACAAAAAAACTTGGTTTGTGGAAAAAAACTGAGTTGCTGGAAAGCATTTTCAGACTCTTGGGAATTGAGACAGCTGCCTCCACATTCTAAAAGCTAAAAAAATGATTTCACTCTCAAAACACAAAGAATAAAAAAGTAAATTGACTAACTTGTTTCAATAGAACCTTGTCAAAAAATATCAACAAGCCCGTACCGTCAGCTCTCCGCCACCATGGCGGACTGAAACGTCTGCGTCGAAATGCTGTTTTTATTTCATTATGCTCAGACATGTTCATGTTAGTGAATGATTCAATACAGCCTCCGCTTAATATTTTGAAGATATTAGCTTGGAGAAATATAAATTTAGGCTTATTATTTAAATAAATTCATACAGAATTAAGAACACAAACATGTTTTGAGTGCTCACATTAGTGCCGTCTGTTCAAAGGATATTCTTCAAGAAGTCTTCTTATTTTACCTGAAATTACTTGGTTGTATACACACACACACACACACACACACACATGCACGCATGCACACACGCACGCACGTCCTTATATCTTTATTGTTTTATTGGCTTTGTTTTGCCTTGTTGGGTTTTGCTGTACATCAGTTGTTGTGTTTAAATTTAAGACCTTTTGATGACCAGATGAATTTATTTAAACCACCAGTAACTATTATATTCTTATAGCGTGCTCTTAGGTATTTAGCATGAATGTGCACACCACTCTAAAAAGTTTCACGATTTACACAAAAATCACAACATTTTCAGTTCAAAATTCTCCACACACAGAAAAACCTGCAGCAGAATATCTCTGGTCAAATGCTTTAAAGTGATAATATGCAACATTTTCATATTTTTAAATCTTTTCCTTGAGCCAAGGCCAATGACCCTTTGCAGAGTTAATGAAAAGTCACTTAGCCCCATCTGGTGATTACAGCCGGAAAATCACGATTGCAAGATCTCCGTCGCCGTCACGGTACCCAGGAAGTCACGTGTCTCACGAGGGTTAGGCTAACCCAAAGTGGCTAGCTGTTATGCTAGCACTGGAGAGTTTTTAGCTCATGATTCCTGATTTTTTTCAATCTCTCCCTGCTTGAACACAGCTGATTTATTTGAAGGAGTAAATAACCGCTCCTGTAGAAAGCTATGAAGGCTGAGGAGACATTTCAACAGTTAGATTTAGGCGTTTATAAGCTGAAACAATATGCTAACTTGTGTAATGCAGTGATTTAAAACGGACACCAGAGGGAGCCAAAAACAAGCAAAACTGCATATTATCACTTTAACATGACATCATCTTGCAACATTTCAAAATAAATTCAGGACTGCAATGTTTTTCGCCTATTGACTAAATTTCCTGCAATTGTAACAATATCAAAGAACAATGTGCAGCTCTCAGTCCTCTGATGACCTGTTTTAATGTCCACCACATCTTACATGTTATTGCCTATATTGCACTCCAGCTCCCTGTGCTACACCAAGGTATTCAAAAGTATAAATATTGGGTGAAAAAGTGATGTAATAAAAAGCAGCTGGCAAACAGAGGTTATTGGATTTAAGTCTGTTCCAGGTATTTTAAGACCTCTTCTTCTCTAGTCTGCAGCATATTGTAATGACATTGAAAGTGTACAATAATGTCTTGGTATGATATGATTTAACAAAATCCAAGTGGATTATGTTATTCAGTACAGCAGAACACCGTAATCCACCATCTGCCACGGTGCCAAACGCTGAAAGCTCCATCTTGGTTTACATTGTAAGAACATATGCCTCTTTGTGCACTAAAGCATGCTCCTTGTTCCTGTGAAGCAGCAGCTTTTTTAAAATGATGAATCAGAGGAAAACGGGTTTTAAAATACGGTGATATTTGTTTAAAACATGAAAAATCCACTCATTTCTTCATGTTGTATGAGAAGCTACTGTAGCACCTAGCTGTAGTGTAGTTTCATCAATTCTGTCTCACTCACTCCACAGCTTCCTGGTGTTTTCTTTCTGGAGTGGATGGGTCCGGCTAACGGCTCTGTACCCGTTTTTGTTTTTCTGTGTTTCCATCAGTGGCTGCTCTCCTGCTCCATGTATGTTTCGAGGCCATTAGTCACATTGTCAAAAGGGTCATCGCAGGTCACACAAGAGTGCAGCTTGGTCTTGTTTACTCCTCGCTTTCCCCGAGCTTATCTGTTCCATCTCTCTGTCTGTCTCTCTGCTTAGCAATCTCATCTCCTCAGAGCTGTGTTGTTCTCTTTGAATGTCTGATTGCCGTGCTGGTGTATTGCATCACTTGTTAGAAACACTCAGCTAGTCGGGAGGTATTCCTTACCTGATCTTGATGTGATCTATATGAAACTATCAACTCACATCAACAGAGGAAGCTCATCAACATGTTTATCAATCCATCTCTAAACTCGCCTCGACTCGCTCTCCTTATCTGGTTCACAACGGCTGGAATCGATTCAGGACGCTTTGCTGGCATTGTCAAATCTTTACTTGTAGATAAAAGTAGAAATCACATCGTTGATGCATCTCATTTAAATTATCTAGGCAGGAAATCAAATTCATTAATATAAAAATGACTTAGTAGGTAACAAATCGTTTAGGTTGTGGGGAATCTGAACAGCGTAGCAGTGTTGTTTTAGACTCAAATCAGGCTAGAAATCACCAGATCCATACCTCTACATCAAGTTCAACACGCAGCAAGTAGAGCATGCAATGAGATGGAAGCGGTGGATTACATCGAGGGTAGCGAGGCCCAGGAGGCTTGTTTGGCTGCAGGGAACTTGTCTTGCAATAGAAACCACCACACGTCACCTATGTTGCAAGCAAACAGCTGCGGTGGTGAAAATAGGAGGAAATAAGTAAAATCGCAGGTGGTGGCAAACACCCATGAGCTTTGGAAGATCTCACGGTGAAGCACAAGGGAGAGCAGCAGAAGGCGAACGAACCAGGAGGACAACAGTCAGTCAGAGCTGGTTTTAACTAACGAGCTCAGTTTGGGGTCTGGATCATCTGAACAGCTGAGGTTTAAAGAAAATGATGAGCAGGACTCAACCATGTGTGGTCCAGATCCAGGACTTCATTCTAAAAATAAATATTCTAAATAACTTGAAAAATCTTTCAAATAAATAAAAAAGAATATGGATAATGCCAATAAAGTGTATTTATTTGATAATTAATACTTACATCTATCATATTTTTGTAAGATGAGACTATAAAAAAAGGATCTGTTTAATCATCTAAAGAGAAAATACCTCGTGAGAGTTCCACATAAAAAAAAAAATCACCATTTGTACCAGCCCCCCCCCCCCCCCCCCCCCCCCCCCCCCCCCC
>SSNR01000025.1:1703667-1777715 GCA_006937965.1 Callopanchax toddi | reverse complement strand
CCCCCCCCCCCCCCCCTCACTCTCTCACCTTGTTTCAAATCAGTTCAAACTCTTTATTAGCATGATCCCCCATTCCTCACGTCGCTGAGGTGGAAGTGCAAATTACATTATCAGAACGATTTAAGTTATGATTAATTTATGAGCAATCTCACCTTGACAAATCATGCAAACACGCGCTTTAAAGTTATCAAAGTCCCTTTTTTCTTATTGTTTGGAGTCTAATGTTTACTCGGATATCTATTAAGGTTTATTCATAACGTGTTTTTCCAACAATAAATGTGCCGAGCGCAGCGCTGATTATACGATGCGAGAGCACTTTAGGAAGCGTTACAGAATGCTAATGTGTCTCTTGGAGACTTGAAGTGGAAGTTTGCAACACACAAATCAAAAAATGAGGATTTCTCCGTCTGGTCGGCCTCTTCCTTCAGCGCTGATTTCAAAGCTGGCCCTTTATAGCTCTCTGTCTTTCAGATTCTGTTTCTTCTGTCCTACTCTTTAACTCTATTATAAAGCCATTTCCCTACAGTAGCCACTCTGTCTCTGAGCCTCCCCTCATACCCGCTTCCCCCCCTCCCGCCGCTTCAAATCAATGAAACTGCGCAGGCCCCTTCCTCTCCCTGTGACTCTTTGAATACTGTTCCTTCTCCCGTCATCTGAATACTTTACCCTCCTGCTGTGTTTTCTCCCTCTCTCTCTCTTTGAATACTCCCCTCTTTCTGGCTGTGTCAGAGTTTCTTGCCGTCTGTCTGTCAGCCCTGCTGGACAGTTGGGTCTCTTTTCATAAAACTTTCTGTGTGTTTTTGCAGTCTGACTTATTAAAATGTCAGATTTGAACCAAAGAGCAGTATATACTTTTGATGCACACAGGCTTGTTCACAAACAACCAAATGCAAGTAAAGTAAGCACACACACACACACACACACACAAACACACACTCAAGCATTAATGAATGCTCTCTCTGCTCGTCTACAGATAGATGTACATTCTCTCATCCTTTTCAGACGTATTTCTGCATACACACACATATATATATAAATGTGTGTGTACTGTATGGTGGGTCATTTTGATGGTTAAAGCAACCTTTTAGTGGTGCACAAACACACTAACAATACACACGGCGTAGAGTTCTGGTGATGTCGTCTAATTTTAAACCTGTTGACACGCCACGAGTTTGCCGGCCACTAATGAACCCTGTAAAGATTTCAACCCTTCAGCAGCCAATTACAGCAAACATCCCGAGCACGCCGAGGAACTCTCCGCAGCAGCAGACGTGTACAGACATGGACGTGTGACACTTGTTCGCTGTCATTTCTTCTTTTTTTTTTTTACCTTTGATAGTATTTTATTTTCGAGCAGGGCACAGGGAAGTGGAGGTGACTTTGCCATATTGTTGACGCTAGAATGTAATTTGTTTTCAAGTGGAAGGAGCAAATTAGTGATGCTAATCTTGGTTATTGAGAATTTGTTTAATTGGAAATCCTCATAATGGAACAAAAGGAAAAAAACAGAGGGAAATGCACTTTTGTGTCTGGTTAACCACTCAAAAGATTTTTCAGGATGTCACATATGAAAAAGCAGTTTAATTTCACAGCTACTTGAGGATGTCTTTCTGAACGTGGGTGTGTGCCGGGTGTGTAAGTGGTTTTGTACGTGTGTGTGTGTGCGTTTCCTTGTCTGTTTACTGCCTCTTAATGCACACTGTGTGTGTCTGTTTTGCCTTGGATGTGCGTTCTTAGTCGAGCTATGTGTGTGTGTGTGTGTGTACGTGCTGTTTGTACCGGCACAATAGTTTCTTGTTATAGATTGTCAATAAATGTGGTTAAGTTGTTCTGTGCAACTCGTGTTTTTACTCGTGTTTACCAGCAGCTGTGTTTGTCTGCAAAGGAAACCGGTGGAAGCTCTTTGTTTAGTTGCAAATAGGGTGCAAGTGTGACTCTCATTCAGAGAAGGAAAGAAAGACATACAGTGGCAGCTTCTTTCAGGAATAGGGAGGGATGGAAAAATGACGAAGGAATAGAAAAATGTTTGCAAATGAGAGAAACAGAAAGAGCAGTTTGACTGGTGAAAGGGATCTGTTTTCAAAACAGCTGCTAAAGAAAGAGAGAGATTCTGAGTGAAACTATTACTGGAGTGAGGGGAAAGGGTGAAAAGAGTGAGGAGAAGAGATTGAGCTAAGTAGTTACCACATGGCTTAGTTAGAAAGGAAACGAGAGACAAATAAGAAGGACAGAGGAGCGGACAGGGTCATGCCAGTTTCCTCGCCACCGTCAAAGTCAAATGCTGCCGGTCGCTCGGGAAACATGCAAATGAGATGCAAATGTGTGGAATCTCTGGAGTTGGATTGGTTTTTATGTTGACGTTGTCATGGAAATGCACAGTGACAAACACACACACATGAGAGTACTGGCATGTGGTTGGATAGATGGATTGGTCAAAGGATAAAAAGAGCAGATAGATGGAAAATGGAAATGAAAAACTTCTTATAGGTGAGAAAAGAAGAAGAAAACAAGTGGCTTCTGCAAAATGCAAAACACTTTAGGAGCCCTGTAACCAATTTAATAAGGGTGAAGTGAATAATAGACAAAGGTAAACAGCTGAGGTTAGTGGCGGAAAAAATGAAACGAGTATGGAGAAATTCTCAGTCTGCCCATCTGTCTCCTCCTCTGTCCTTCAGGTCGCTCTTCCTCCTATCCATTTAAACATCACTCATTATACTTCATAATTTCATCTCAATACTTTCTCCTTGACGCCTTCTCTTTACATTTTCAAGGTTCATTCTCCGCGCACGACTCTGCAAGACGAGCAAAGCTGTTCTCAGACGTGGCATGGGGAAGAAACGTGTAACATCAGAGGAAATGTAATTAATGATTTCATCAGTTTGTTTAAGGGATGGAGTTCTCTCTCTCTCCCAGACATACAGTAGGTCATTTTTCATGTTAATGTTCCTCACTGCTTCATCTAAACACACCCAGGACAGTGATGGAGAGAACCACGGTACGAGTGCAATGCATTTCCACGAGATTGTGTTTTCATCAAACGAGGTGACGTCAGTCATTTCTTTCATGTACGGTGGCGGATCATATTAACCACAGAGGAATGTGATGGTTGTTAACACATGAACAGCGCACTGACTTGTGCACGATGCTAGGTTAATAATAAAGGTCAAATATTTGTTCCACTGAATGGAAGAGCTGTTGTGAAAAGTGAGGCGATTGTCTTCAACTCCAACCTCTACAGGATATTTTTACGACCCTTGCAGGTCCAGCTGCAGTTGTTTTTGCTCTCCTACTAGATAGTTAGTGATGTGGAGATCAATGAGAACTTCGTTACTTTCCTCTATAGGTGCTTTTAGATCACACTTCACAGTCCTTATAACCATTTCATGGCTTTTTGTGTGTGCTTTTACTTTGGTGTTACTGTGGACATTCATAATCCTTATAATGACATTTATCAGGTCTTTGTTGGCTCCCTTCTTGGTGTGTGTGCGCTTTCTTAGCTCAATAGGTACTCTAGTGATGTAAGGCGATGTGAATAGGCCATACAAATTTGTACATTGACCAAACAAGCTGAATGCTTTCAGCACCTTCACCGTTAGAATAGTATTTGCATTGCTAAAATAGCAGCTACATCCCTTTGACAGTGGTCTGCTATGGCATGTTCTTCTGTGAACGACACAAAGTCGACCAATCTGTTTTTTAGATCTTGGTCCATACAGGCACTCCTTCTGAATGTTTGCAAAACCCTTTCAAACATTGCTAAAAAGTTAAGCAAAAGAACTATAACTCCCAACCACAGCTAGGGCTGGAATTATTAAAGATTAAAGTAAGTACTTGAGTATTCTATGAAATGATCCACTGAAAAGTTTTGTAATCGGATAAACATGTATGCCAGTTGTTTCCACCCTTCATATTCTGTAACCGCTTCACCCCAAAGTTTCATTAATCCATCAGTTTTTGACTGCTTATCCAACGTTGGATTGTGGGAGTAACAAGTCCACACATCCCTCTCCCCAGTGACACTCCAGGTTAGAGAGGATATACAATCCCTCCAGAGAGGTCTGCATTTGGGCATTCCATTGAGATATGCCCAAAAATCTCCAGAGGAAGGTCACCAGAGTACGTAAGATGCCTGGTCCATCATGGAGGAGCAGCAGGTCTTTACTCCCCTGGATGACAGAACTCCTCATGTTATCTCTAAGGCTGAACCCTTAGAAGCTCATTTCATTCTGTCCAAGATCTCATGCTTTCAGTCAAAGTCCAAACCTAATGACCAGACCTAAAGCAGAGACTCCCTTCCAACCCAAAAGGAGCATTTCACCTGTTTCCAGGTTGAACCTCTAACTTAATATAAAGCTACTCTCTCATCTCAGAGCTACAGTCATCTCATACACATGCGTGTGCCAGTGTAGCACAAAAGATCAATTCACCTATTAATAATTTACTTTTTAAAATCACTTTCAAAGGGCTGCATGGTGGCGCAGTTGGTTAGCACTGTTGCCTCGCAGCAAGGAGGTCGTGGGTTCGCGTCCCGGCTCTGCGGCCTCTCTGCGTGGAGTTTGCATGTTCTCCCCGTGCATGCGTGGGTTTTCTCTGGGTACTCCAGTTTCCTCCCACAGACCAAAAACATGACTGTCAGGCTAATTGGGCTTGTAAATTGTCCTTAGGTGTGAGTGGGTGTGTGGTTTATTGTTTGTCTCTGTGTGGCCCTGCGATGGACTGGCAGCCCGTCCAGGGTGTCCCCCGCCTCTCGCCCCCTGACCGATGGAGATAGGCACCAGCTCCCCCGCAACCCTCTGTGGAGGATTAAGCGGTTTCAGAAGATGGATGGATGGATGGAAATCACTTTCAAAACATGTGTCTTTCTATGAAAACCTTTCATCCACTGGATCTTTCACAGCTCTGTCCAGGAATTAGATGTCAAGGTGTTTGTGTCAGACTCTTATCTGATTTAATAAAACATCTTTTCATACCGAGTGAATCTAGACAACTCAATAGAGCTAAATGAGAGCATTACCCGAACCTCTGTGTTAGGTCTGCCCGTGTGCACCATTTGTGCCCTTTGACACACTAAACCTTTTTTCCTGTGTTCCTGTGGAAACATTTCTTTGACACTGAATCAGTTTGAATGCAGGTGAGTTCTTTATAATAGCTGAAGTAAGTCTTTTATGATGGAAACGCTGAATTCCAGCAACTTTTGATTTGTTTAATAGGAATGTGTAGACATTGGTGAAAGGGATTTTAGCAAATCAGTGCATAATAACACTTTTGTTATCATCATACTGTAAGTCATGACAGGTATGTAGTGCTGAGAGTGCACAGACTGACGGCTTTATGATCAACATTTTTCTCTCTCTACTCACTTTAAGCACAAGGATTCAGGATGCTGCATCTGCTCACTGGTCGCATTGTAAGGAGTCATTGTTTTCAGAATCAAAAATACCAGACATGTTGTGAAGTTCAGGCCTTTTTCCCTCTGAGTTTTACTTTTTATTCTTTCTTCCTTCCATCACACAAAACTATGGCATCAGTACTTTGTCCAACATCAATAAACGACCTCACGAAGCACATGATCACCGAACAGTTTGAAGCTGCGTGATTCAAACGAGGCATCAAATCTAATAAAATTGGCTTGAGGATTTTTTTTTGTAACCAAATGATTTGAGTCAATCAATGCATCTTTTGTCACTTTATTTAAAGTCAGAAGGAGGAAGGGATGAAGCTCTTTTCTAACGGTATTTCATCGTTTTATTTTTCAGTTCCCCGTCTTTCATCTTGAGACTGTCGTCAGGTCGTCATAAAACTTCAAAAATCAAGATTTTAATTTGGACGCCCGTGAAAGAGAAACAAATTTATGGCCCGACCAGTCAAATATATCCACGCACATTTTAACAAATGGCATACCTAAAGAGCGAGGCTGGCCTTATGAATGCAGCTGACTTCTGGCTTCGAGCCAGTTTATGTCTCAAGTTGGCACAGAGGCGGTGGGAGTGACCAATAAAAAACACTGACAACATATTTGTTCATTGAACCAAAAAGTTTAATCAAGGACTGGCGTCATGGTTAAGAGGCTTGTCTGAACGAGAGTCGCATCTGAAAATCTTTCCCCCAGATCAGTTAGAGATACCATAAACAGTGCGGTTTATCTTCATATTTTATTGAAGTAAAGCCACAGCAATAAACTGTTAACAGGTTGTTACTTGAAAGTTTGAGTGACGGTGAAACAACGTATTTTTATTATTCTCTGCACCTTTCTCTCGGGAGCGGAGACATACTGAGAAGCCAGACACAAAGTATGCAGTGTAAAGTGGAAATTTAACAGTGACTGCATTTTTATCTGTATATCAATATGCTCCAGAGTGCAAAAAAAAAAACACCAAAACTCCTTAGAGTAAAATCTGTAAGAAGCTCAACGAGATCCCCTCCCCAAAAGGAGAAGCTTTAGGAGATGAGATGGAGATGGTAGTGCAGCGGTCACAGTGGACCAAGAAATAAGAGAGAGGAATAATGAAAAAGAAAAACTACGTAAACCAGAAAGGGCAAATGAGAGAAATAAAATTAAACAGAACAACAGAGGGAGATAAACAGGCAGAGGGAAGATGCAGAATGCACTGGAGGTATGGAAATGAGAGAGAGGTTGGGGGGAGAAGCGATGCGAGGAGGAGAGGGGGAGGACGGATGAGGGTGAGGAGCAGTCGTGCAGGGATTGGCTGTAAGGAGACGGAGAGGGCTAACAGAGGACCATGTTTTACAAATTGCCATTTGAGATGAGCCAACAGAGGGGGGATACAACAACTATAGATGAGCTGCAGATTGCGCACAGCGAGAGATGTACTCAGCCACCTCTAAACACTGCCTCATGCACACATGGGTGATCACTTCCCCTCAAACACAATGAGTCAGATACAGGTAGACCCAAATCACAGATACACGGGGACGGGATTTAATGGGAAATTGTAGGAGAACACTTATCTTTGTATCTGAACTCATCCCAACCTCTCATTGATTACCCTTATTCACTGATCCCTGAAACATAGCATTTGTCAGCTCTCACACACAACACACTGTGACTGAGAGATTTCTTCAGCTCCGACTTTCCTTCAACCACAATCTTATTTTTAAAAATACAAGTGGCGTTTTATAAATCCTGCTGTTTCTGCCTATAAATATCAGCTCAAAGCACAACTCTATTAGATATGAGCCAATGTCTTAATGAGGATTAAGGAGAGTTTTTGTAGGGACAATCAGCCAATCGCTGGTTTGGTAACTCTATTCCTTTCTTGGAATATTTTGAAAGATTCTGTCACGTTGGTATCCAAAATTATGTAAAAGGTGGCTGTACCCTTCAGTCTTTGGACGCTTGTATGATATGCAAGGTAAGATACAAAAATACGTGTTTTCGTCACCATGGAAGTCGCACGCTTGATGTCAGCTGCGTGACTAACTCTTGTGCACGTGGGAGCGTGGTTTTAATTAAGTGTTTTGCAGCACCTTGCTGGTGCATTTCAACTGGAGGGGAAAAAAATGACATAAGGACCAACATTAGTCTGTCTGCTTCATATTTCAGTGTCTGAAACTATACTTCGCTGCATCGTTTTTAAAGGAACAAGAGCTGAAACATGGCAACATGCTGCCAAGAACATTTATATTTGAGTGCATACTTGTCTTTTGCATGGATAGAAATTACTGATTTGAAAATTTACATCGCAGCACAAGTATTTTTTTCTAGTGAGCAATGTCAGGGACTGCTGCACATTGGGAATTGGGTCGTTTTTTACAACAGTAATAATGGCATCTTCCTAAATGAGAAATAAATGAGAGACTATCATGACTTAATTGACTCATTTACATAGATTTAAAATTGAACTATTGTAAATTTCAGATTTTTTCCCCCCCATCATTGAAATGATGGCATTTTTCCAGAGGGGTAAAGTATCTCCTCGTGCTCAATATTTTACCCGACTCAGTTATTTTTCCTGCAGGGCTACAAATGACCAACACTTACTGTATGTCATTTTTAAAAGCAAAATTGGATTTCATTTATAAAAGACAAAACAACTTGAATTCAGTTGTTCTAATGTGTGAAAAGACACTTTATATACTGTAGATGGACGACGTAAATGCAACTTAGCAGACAAGGAGATAAAAAGTAAGAGGTTTCATGAACTGAATCAGATCTTTTGAAGAGGATTCTGTAAAAAGTTATTAAAATCAGTATCTCCCATGTTTCAGGTGATTCTTTGAACTGCTTAAGTTTGGAGACGAGTTCTAATCAGATGGATGAGCTAATGGCTTATTACAGAAGAGCTAATTAGCTTATACCATCTTAAAATTGTAAAGCTGTAATCTCAAAATTGTTATGCCGGTTTATAAGTTACTTAAAAAATCACTGGAATGTCATACATTTTGTTTTGCATGGTTAGCATATAATTCTAGGAGGTTTTGTGACACAAATTAGCAACAGAGCTACTGTAGCATGTCCGGTTCAGGATGTAATTTCACCATGTTTCTGCCAAAAGAACTATGCCATTGACTGTAGGATATTTGCATGAAATGCTATAATTTTTTTTCATTAGAACTCTTTTCAGAAGCCAGAAATCCACATTGCAACACTTAGCCGTTAGCTTCTCTGCCTGATCAGAACGTAGCTGTATTTCTCCTTAATGAGGTTGTTTAAGGAGCTTTCAGCAACAGATTCAATATCATTTGTTCGTAACCTTTTCGCAGACACCCACTTTGAAAGATGTGACATAAAACAGGGCTTTAGTTGGCACAGCGTATGAACAACAAGAAACGATGAGGATTTTGACTGAGCAAAGAAAAGCAGATAAATCTGTTGTGAAAGTCATGTCACAGTGAATCGGTTGATACAGAGCAGGTGTGGCGATGAGTCAGAAACCTGATGTGAGTCAAGGACAGGAAGAAAAACGAGCAGGAGGGAAGCAAAAGAAGTAGCAGAACCCTCTGTCTGTTATAATACAGATCTAATATCACCTAAACCCGGAGATTAGGAACCAAATGCAATAAAACACACTTTATTTTTGCATTTGTGCTCTTATCTGTTTTATGTTTAACTCCATCGGCTGTTTGAGCTAGAATTTAAGTGATTTACATTTTCGAAAGCTTTTCCCTTTCGGTTAAAAACTACTTTGCACACAACTAATGTGCTGCCAACTTAAAAAACAACATCCTGAGTAAATCTTTCACAGATGCCATTGTGAGAGTTTTTATCAAATCTGTGTATGAATTTAAGAGTATAGATTAAAAGGAACAACACACACAGATTGACACAGTCTGCCCCGCTCTGAGAAAGAAGCCCTTCATGCCCATCTTACTCTGGAGCGTTTCCAGCAACCGACCCTGCTGATATTTTCTATTTCTTGGCTCTTCTTCCAGCTCCATGCTCCAGGAGCACACAGTATTTCAGAATTCCCATCAGCACAGAACCACCCTTTTGTCCTATGTGGTCCTTCCAAACTCCTATTTCACTGCTTTATCCCCCTTTAAATTGATTTTACTGCCACACAAGACTATGAAGACAGAAAACAAGATACTTGTGCTTTTTTTTTTTTTTCATCTACTTGGGATTTTGTTTTAGCCTGTAATGAGTTTTGCATTCAACCCAAGGATGACCTTTCCCCCCCACATCTAACCAACTAGTTTGTGAGCCCAAACTTGAAAATGAGAAGTAATGAGGTGAAATGAATAGAACAGGAAAAGGTCGTGTCCCTCCAGGTCTCCTGGTTGGAAGTCTTCAGTTTGATGCATGGCTCCGCCACGCCCATGTCCTCTAAATGCCGACTCTGTTGCTGCTTCATACCAACCTCATATTCAAATGGCCCGTGAGTCATTTAACTTGGATTCCCACGTGGTCAGAGTTGATAATCCATCTTGTCATACGTGAAGTTGTGCGTTTGTAGCCGAGGCATTGTTGTTCAGGCTAATGTGTTATTTATACACGCTACTACAACGACAGGCAGGGTTTTGAAGTCAGTCAGCAAAGCTTTTTACCTAAGTGATTTATGTAACTCCTGCAACACCTGTTGTACAAAAAAAGTTGAGTGTTTCTTTGTTGAAAAAAGGCTTTTCTCCACTGAAAAGAGGCATTTACTTTTCTAGAACATGAAGCTTGATTTACCAGATCTGAACTGCAAGTGCTTTAGAGACTTGAAAGATTGAAGTTTGCTTTAGATAGACTGTAACACAACAACGGTTCATCTAATTACAGCACGTAACAAATATATTACAGAGCAATTCAAACTCTTACTATGTGACTGTGATTTTTATGATGCAGCTGCTACTAATGTCCAAAACATGTCTTTATACCTTTTTACATTTAAAGTATAATTAAAACTCACCACCTATAGGGTATCAAAACGTGGTGTTAGCATGTAATATCAGCTATAGGTAGTATATTAGTGGCCCTTAAATTTTTATTTTTTAAGTATTTTAAATACTTTTTTATTTATCCAACATTTTTAATTCCTTGTTTTCTGATTTAACCACTTTTCCCCCTAAATTTTTATTTCAACAGTTCAATAGAAAACAACATTATAATAAACACAATATTTCATGACCATTGATGAACTTTAACAAAAATGATGCAAAAAATCTAAACATTCTATTCAAATATTTTATTCCTTTTTGTGGACTTAAATTTTTTTTACCCTCTGTATAGCTTTCAGCTGCAACATGGAGTTAACCAGCGAATTAATTTGTGGCAACACTTCACCTGAATGGGCATTGCTTCATTATTTTTTATAGCAGAACATCACACTCTGTGCATACAGGCTTGAAAAAACTCCCTTCTGTCTTCTGCTGGTGTGTTTTCATGTGGAGGAGTTAGCTGAAAGTGAGGCTAGTGCTAGCTCACTTCCTGTCTGTGTTCCTGCAGTTCTGGTCAGTTGAGTGAAAACAAAACTTAATGGAAAGTCCAAAATCATAAACATTGCTTGGATATTGTTCAGCTCTGAATGTTGTGATTAGAGTTAAATGTGTAACTGCTGGCATCCTGCAGCAGACCTCGTCTCCTCAGCTCCCCATAAACATGTCCCTCTGCTGTCTCTGCCCTCCCCCTTTTTGTCTCCTTCTGCACATCACATGGACAGGCTGCAAATGTAAAGTGTGAATGAGATTAAGACAATGACAGAAGTTTTCCATGTTTAAATCCCATTTTTAATGTCAAATTCTATGATTCCTTTCACAGTTTCAGCAGAAATCACAGGGCTCTAGATGTCACGTACCCTTTGGTAAACTGAGGTTTAAAGTTACGTAGAATTTATTAGTCTTTGTAAACCTTGGAAGTTCTTGCACTTTCAACATCCCTGATGTTCTTGAGATCTTTTAAATTTCACACCTCATGCAGGACAAAGTTTACAGGCTATTTTTCCCTTTTGTGGTTCATATTGTCTGGAAGACACATTTCTGTGGTTTTCATGTGGTCAAAGTCATAAATTGTGTCTGATAAAGCCGTTTATACAAGGAGACCTTTTACCAGTCACCATGTTTTACTGTGTTCAATCTGTTCCATTTATTTTCCCTTCGCTAACTTGAAAGACCTTTTCTAACTCGTGTGTGTCTGTACTTCACAAGTACATTTTCCCCTTTTGTACTTCTTTGAAAACCACAAACGTAAACTTCTTTAACTTATTTCTCTGTACACCTAAACTCAGGGTTTACAGATCTAAAGGTTGAGATAAATAGAATATCCCCAAATGTCGGTCTTCTACTCTTTCGTTCTTAAATCTTCATTTCATGAAGCAGTCCACATTGCTTTATTTGTTCAAACCACATCCATCAAACTCTGCATTTGCTTTTAGATCAAGAGAGTTTTTGGATGCATTTTGACGTGGAGCTGATTTATACAGTGAGACGATCTCCACAGTTGAACCAAATTGCACCATAAAGTGGAGGGTATGGCGTTTTGTTCACTGTGTCATTCAGGTAGTGTGAGAACTGTGTCACACTGTTCTGTCTCATGCTTTGACAAGGTCCTTCACCATTCTGCTCCATCAATACAGGGCAGATCCACTGAGGGACCGGGCTGAATACATGAGCCATTTGGAGGAGAGGCTTTTCATCCACTCACTGTCTCAGGGGGGGTTCAGAATTCTGGTTGTGTTACAGAGACATGCACTATGTGTGTGTGTGTGTGTTTAAGGGTCAGCAGTCGTGCAAGGCTGATGACAGACTGACGTAACAAAGCCCAACGATGAGAATGAACTCCTGCTTGTTCTGATTGACACATTAATGGACAGAACCTCCAAACGTTGAAACTTGCTGTCTTGTGTACATAAACTGTTGCTGTTGCATAAAAGTTTTACATCTCCCCCATCTTTTGTCAGTTTTTCCCATCTTTTTCATGACATACAGATTCATTATGCTTAGTTTTGACGTAAAATGACTCATAATGAATGCACATTTATTAAGAAATCTAATAAAAAATTGATCAAATGAAATGCTAATGAGAATCAAATGATAAAAAAATACAAATTTTAAAGCATTTTTCCTTCAAATTCTTTACATGCGGATGGATTGCAGGTTTGGCTGCTGGTTGCAGAACCAAAAGGAGCCAAAGCCTCTGTGTGAAGTGACATTAAGATTGCAAAATGAAATGGCAGAAAGTGTTTCTGACAAAATGGGGGGGAAAAAATTGCACAAACATTCTCTTTGAAGTTCCCAAAAGAAAGAAACCATTGTGAGCCTTCAAAGGGTTGGTGTGTATTTGTCCCTGCGGGTTCTCTGTGGGATGGTTTGGTTTTTTCGCTCTGCAGTCGTGTCACCGCAGTGCAATAAGGGTTGTTTCAGTCTGCAGGTGAAATTTTTAAAAAAAAGTTTACACCTGTGTGGCAACTTGACCACCAGAATTGGAAAAGGAGGGCCCGCTATATCTCGTTGTTGCTCGGCTCCCCTGCACAACCAGGATTCTATTTGCATTTTATCCTTATTGGTTGTCATGTTTTATTACTCGAGCAATTTGTGAGCCACCCTCTTTGCAAAAGGACCTCATTTACTGTAAACAACAAAAGTCGGAGACAAGAAAACTTTTGTGAGTGAGAAAAGATGTAAAAATCTGTTGCAGTAAATTAGGTTTATTTTAATAAACGTCGGCATTTTTCAAAGAGAACGCACAACAGAATGGAGAATGTGAGTAAAGCGCTGGCTTCCTCCTGCTGATTTGTGGAGCGATGGGACCACAGTGGAGATAAAACCTGGGACTTTATGGAGGCTCTGAGTGTAAATACGGCCCAACACCTCTGCTGAGTGTTTACTGTGGTTTTTTATTGGTCCCCTTATTAGCTGAGCTCCAGTGTTTCAGCCAGCAGGGGGTCAGCCGGAGAGGTGGCAAACGAGGGTGGTTTCTGGCTGCCTGGTGCCAGGTTTTTAATTCCGATTTTAATTAAGTATGCAGACAGGAAAAGTGGAGAAGACAATAAAAAAGGGAGGGGAAAGTAAATAATTCTTGTTATTTTACAGTTCACTGTGACCTCAGTGTTTCAAACGCCAAGATGGGGCTGCGATAGGCGGTGGCGACAGAAGTGACAGATGATGCTGCGGAGTGCTGTAAGTAGTAAATAATCCCGGCAGACAGAGAGACGAGTGAGGACGAGCAGAAGGGAAGAATGGAAGCGATGTGGAGGAGGGAGGAGGAGTGTGCAGAGGACTGGGTTTCACCAAAAATGCGTGGCTTCCTAAAAATGCAATGCGGTCGCCAACTCTCCGCGCGAGCACAAAGAGACGTCTCGGGGTGACATTTAAACTGGATTTCTCTTTTGTCATCTTTCTTTGACTTGTATCTGTTTTGCAAGTGAAACACAAGTAATTGTTTTGATGCCTCGTGTGTTTATGCACCCTACTCTTTCGCCCAGACTTAAAACCTCGCGTCGTTACTGTAGCTGCACTGTGCTCTCCGCCTTTCTTTTGTCTCTCCTGGTGAATAAACAATAACTCTTCTTTGTGACGATGAAGGTTGACATCCCATCCTTCCCATGAGCATCTTCTTGTGATGAATCGCCCTCTACACAATGGAGGGGCATCACACTCTCGGCCTCTCACCTCTCCTTCCTCTGTACTCTTCCTCATACCCTCAGACCCCCTTTCTCTCTCTCTCTCACTCACTCTCTCTCTCCCCATCTTCCTTCCAGGAGTCAAATTCAAATTGTGCCGGCTGCTTGATGAATCTATTGTTACCGAAGCACTTCACAGAGAGAGGGAGCTAAATGTGGGCTGAATTAATGGGGCTCAGGACCAAAAAGCTTTCAGAACGCAGCTCTTCTATTTTGCTTATGTTCATCCCTCGCTTTGCCCCCTTTTATTTTTTTCCCTCCTCCCCTCCAGGACTTGGATAAATACTCTTTCTACCTCTTCTCTTTCTGATGAAGATCCCCCCCATCCCTCTGCGTGACGTCTTTCATCTCTCGTTGTTTCTGTGTTTTTATCTATCATGTTGCATATCTCTGCTCTTTCCTCCTGCGTTCTCTCTCTCCTCGTCTACCTCTTTGTTTTCCATTTCTCATTCTGTCATCACAAATTACCTCTCCTCTCAGTCTCTCCCTCTCAGCTCAGCACTCTCTCTGTTTGTAAGTCTCTCTCATCGGTCTCCATCTACCATCGGCTTTGTTTTTTTGTTTTTTTTCTCCCTCTTTTGCATTCGTCCCGCCATTCTTCTTACGCTCCTCTACGAGCGGCGGGGAGTCTACAGTCCTCCAGGGTGTATTTGGTGTCACACTGAAGCTTGTCGCGTCGCCTCAGGCAGCTTTTATCATCTGCTTTAAAAGAGCACATGCACACGTTCACGTGCACATGCATGAATTGTGAGATGCTGACTTGAAGCAAGCAGTGGTTGATCCTTTAGGGGCAATTTAGGCCCAAGGGCTGTGACATTATCAAAGTGCTCTCCTCTCCCTGCAGTAAGACTGTGTATTTGTGTGTGTGTGTGTGTGTGTGTGTGTGTGTGTGTGTGTGTGCACGTGTGTGTCCAATGTGTCCACATACTCCTCACAGACAACATCACTTATTCTTTACTTCATTTTCCTGCTCTCTGTGTGTCCATGGCAGAACGTTTTCGGTGAATTTATTGCAGGGGGTCATCACATCCACGTTGCATTTCATCAACGTAGCTGTAATTTGTGTGCATGTGTGTGTGCGTGTGTTTGTCCCTGTTGTCCGATATTATATAGGAGCCATCATTTTGAATTGTGGGTTTTCTGTGTGGGTGTGTGTGTGTGTGTGTGTGTGTGTGTGTGTGTGTGTTAATGCATTCAGGTACAGTATATCTGCTCCCCTGTCCTCTTGTTGAACTCTGCTCCAACATTCAGCGCAATAACTGCCGCGCACAAGGACCGCATCAGTCAGATTATGGGAACACACGCAGACGTGCGCGCGCAAGGTTACGCGATTTGACGATTTTCAGGGGAAATGGAAACAAATTGGAGTTTTATTCTAAGGAGAATCTCGTATATTAAAGCAGATTTTCTCTTGATTTTTATGCTCTCGCACATTGAAAAGCACTTCTTTATTTTTTTATTTTTTTGCTGCTGACAGAAAAAAACTGTTCACCAGTTCGTCGAAAAGAACACAATCTGAATAATAAACATGAACAAAATGAGAACCAACATCGAACTTATCGGTGCTGCAAATTGCATTTGAATAATGATGCTAATTCGCTTCGTTTTAAAACTCGTTTGGAAGAATAATTTCCTTCTGAGAAATTTCCTTCAGAGGACAAAGCCACATCCACTGCTAACGTACTTAGACTATACTGAGGAGTGAGCACGTACAAGATGGAGAAACAGACAGGGACTCGCCATGAAACTAATATACCTGCATTATTTAGAGGAGATAAAACACAAAGAAAGAAAGAGGGGATTATGAATACCCAGCAAGACACATGACACTCCGATAAGAATTACTGTGATACATGGTGACATGAAGAGGTGTAGGGGGAGGGGAAAGAGGTGGAAATAAAGGTGAGAGTCAAGGCGAAGTAGCACGCCGGAGGTGCCGAGGTCAGAGGAAGACGACGAGAACAGCAGACGGAAAGAGAGAGAAGGACCGGAGGAACAAGGGGGAAAAAAAGGGGGTGTTGTTGAAGCAATGAGGCGAAAAAGCACAGCACACCAGGGAGAAATAGAAGTGATGGAAGGATCGCAGCTGAGGCACTCGAACAAATAGAGTGATAGAGAAAGGCAGAGGGAGGGATGAAGGCAGGAGGTTTTTAGTGTTTCCTGTCACCAGAAATGATGGGATGACACTGTAACATAGCAGTCAAATGTTTGACGGGTTCTTGTAGCCGAGGCTCTTCACACTGACGTATTAGCATGACGCTTATAGCCATTTAATACCAACCTCAAAGAAGCGCCCCAGGTAAAATAAAGGTGCTTTTATTGTGACCTTTAAATAAATTTGGCAAATCATGCTTTCTTTATTCAAGAAGATTAATTCTCAGAAGATCTGTGAAATCACACTTTAAAGGAAATAAACCTGACATGGAAATAAATCCGTTATCTCACCAGGCTGCGACTGATGGTGACCAGTTGGAGACACGAAGTTGCAATTTCTTTTTTTTATAACGTAGTCAAAGTTGCTTTAATTTGATCTCAGTCTCTTCATAGTTTACAATCATTTTATTTGCATTTTTTTTCCACCAGTCCTTTGCAAAGTTTTCCCACATTTCTTCTTTTTTCTTTAATCACAGGAACTAAATTAAGACTGGTTCAAACAACTTTGACTATTTCGAGAAGGGATTTGTCACGCAGATCTTTGGAACACGTTCAAAATCAGAGCAATGCGACAGCAGGGCCTTGCAACCTGAGACATTTTGTAAACTCCCTAGTGAATGTCATTGGCAGTTTGTTGCCAACATTTGCAGCCGAGTTGTATTATGTCCTCAGTTTAAGTTATTTATGGTTCAGTCGTGTTGTTTCGGGATTACAGAGCTGGCAGAATCCAGTTTTAGGTGCAATAATAGTCAGGAAGGATGGTCAGTTTAAAACTTTAGAATAAACCAACAGGATATAATCTTAACTAGTCCCAGCTTGATCTAACTGAATGAATTTAAGTAATAATGGATTAAAAATGGATTGAATGAGGCTTGAATTTCATGATAAATGGAGATGGACAAACAGTTTATCAAATGATCTTCTATATTTGATCAAGTTTCCCTCTGTTCCATAATTCTTACGTTCGTTTCAGATGGTTTTATTTCACAAACTGACTCCTCAGGTTCAAACCAGCCACACAATGGAGAAAAATCCAAGCTTGTTTAAAAATCTGAGCTGTTGCTGTAACCTCTGGCCTCGTGCACACAACACAGGCTTACAGTCCACAAAAAAACATTTAAAAATGCTTTCCAAAATGAAGAATATAAAAAAATGATGCATCAGTGTGGATGGTGAATAAAGCTTCAGTGATTAAGCAGCCGGTAATGAGCGTTCCCTACGACATGAAGCCACTTTGACGAGATCGATGCTTGTCTCTGGTCCTGACCCGGTCACCACTTTGTTCCTCTATGAAATGGTTACTAACTGAGCAAAAACTGTTACCATTATCAAAGAGAAAAAAACAAAAAATGTTTTGGGAGTATCTCTAGCAAAGCTTGGAATGTTCTTTCTCTGTATTTTGATGTGTAGTTAATGAGGACATTCTTGCTGCCTGCTGGTGCAACTTGGGTATTTTTGTTAGAATAAAGTGAACACAGATATTTTATGAATATAATGAAAATAAATCAGAAATAACTGTATCTGGTGAAGACGAGGTCCTAATCAAAAAATGTGCCGCTGTTCCTTCATTTGATCTGGATTAAAATACAAACGTGTCACACCATAACTGACCTCTTATCGTGTCGTAAAACATGTTTTAAAAAAAATGTAACACTTTTTTTTTTTTTAACATTTGGAGAGTTATTTTAGTTCCTATCTAACCTTAGGAAATGTTTCACCCTTGGTCATCTCTTTGCTGCCAATAAGTGGGAGGTTTGTGTCAAAAAACTTGACAAGCCAGATAATTCTTCACGACAAGACACAGAAGCACGAGAAGAAAGGAGGTGCAGCGTGGAGCAAGAGAGATGGAGAAAAATGGGTTCAGGCCTAGACGGAGCGAGGTTGGTGGTGTGCCAAAGGATTACTGGGCTGATTTGCAGCAGATTTGCTCACCTGTACTGTTTGATCAAAGTCTTGATCTGAAGCAGCGGTCAGACTAAATTTATCTGGTAGTGAGACTGAGGAGGTTTAATGCTCTAACCCTGTGAACTGACTTGAACAACCTTGGTAATATTCAGTAAAGTCACGACCCAACATTAGCAGAGATCTCCATCGAAACCTTTGCTGTAAAGATTTTTTTAAACTCTTCTTTAAAACAGACCAGATCAATCAAAAGCAGAGTTTTGTACATTTGGGTGAGATGTAGAGCGTGCTGCTTTTTTTTTTTCTTGTAGTTTAACTAGAATTTCAAATATTCTGATATAATTTTGGAGTTGTATTGCCCATAATTAACGAAGATTGTTATAATTTACAGTTTATTTCTTATTCTTTTGTCATAATTGAGATATTTAACATTTTTCCCACCATTAGTAATAAATCTTTCTTTTTTGCTTGCTATTTTTGTTCCACATGGAAAGCAACTTGCACGGTACAGAAAATTACCAAAGACAGAAAATCCATCACAGCAAAAACGAAGCTTTGATTCGGTCCTGTTAGAGTTCTGCCTTATTATTATCTCATTGTGCCAGAGAGTCCCAGGTTGAGTGCTTTCATATCACTGTGTTGCATTGTGCTCTTTCTGTCAGTCTCCTGACAGCTGCTAGAAGAAATAAAATACTCTGGCGGGTCATAATCCCTCTCCAAATATGCAGCATTACAAACACAGATAATCTTAAATAGTGTCACGGTGATGTCTTCTTATTTAAGGCTTTTATTTACTTTTATTATCACTTTGCAATATGAAATGTTTGATGAAATCCGAGAGAAAAACAAAAAGCTTCATGCGTTTATTTTTGAATGGTATTATCTGTATTTCAAATATGTTAATTTTGAAAAACTGTAAAAAATGTTAAAGTCCTACTAATTTATACATCAGTGTGGTAAATATGCAAAGCATGTTTTTGCCTTTAGACTCATGAAGCTCTTTCTATAAACGACAAGGTGAAAGACCTGACGAGAATCAGCTTTGAAGCTCTTGACGTGAATCAAAGTCTTAAAAAATCATAAAAACGGCTCGACAAACTCCAAACTCGACAGAGAAGAGAAAAAAACGTAGGTTTGTGCCGACCATATTGAAGTTTTATTGACTAAACCCAAACCTCTTCTCTTGATCACGTTAGCTTGTCCCAGGGGAGCAGCTCACCTGATTGGCTGCCTTTCGGGGGCAGGCTGCGTAGGTCCGGAGGCGCACATGTTTTCTGATAGGCGGTTGCTAGGCGATGGATGTTAGTATGAGCAGCTGGGTGTGTAAAAAGGACCAGCTGCAAAGGGTGATTGTGTGTAACTCTGTGGGCGTGTGTGCGATTTTGTGCATGCATGAGCGCTTCGTCTACCCTTCTAGTTCCTTCCAAAATAACTTCATGATTGAACTGCTGAGTTGCACATGTATCAATTAAATGGTGCATGCGTATGTGTGCGCGTGCATATGCGCATGTGATAGTGTCCTGCAGGCAGAGCAATGAAATAACTATCATTACCAAATCCGGGGCTGAAGTTCTTTTTTTAAAATAAAAGGAAATTAAAGGAGGCCTGCTGTTGGAGCCATAGCAATCATAAAACGCTGTGTGACTGTGTGTGTGTGTGTGCTTAACACACACATGAGTACATATAGAATACAAAATGCATGCCTTAAGTCAAGGGATTTTCTGAGGTCATCTAATAAAAATGAAATGCCCTCTTCCTTTTCTCTTGCGTACAGCTATGTATAGGTGTGCAATGCCCACATAGTGCCTTGTTAGGTCTGTTTGTACCTCCTGCAGCTTAATTTCGTCCCCTGCTGGGAGTGTTATTCTCCTCATTAGAATTATCAACAGGTGTATTGTGGGCCGCAAAGATAAAACACTGCCTAAAAGCATCTGTGCTACAAGTGTTAGCAAGGTTAGCTGGGATCTTGTTCCTCTTCTTGAGGTAAATCTCTAAATACTCCTCCAGGTTCTCTCATGTCATGCTTTTAATCAAGCTGAATTAAATGTGAGGTGTGTTGACTTTAGGAATACCTCTTTGATTGTTATGTATTTGATGGAGCCCTCAGCTAAGGCTCGACCCACTCTTCCTTATCCAGAAGTAAAGGAGAAAGATGCACGTTCGTGTGCTGAGCTCACCGTGTTCTGAGATCGGCTCATTAAATCAGTTTGAACAAGTATTTGCTTGTTAAGGCAAACGGCGTCCAGTCGCCCACCGCACAATGAAGGTAGGGGTGGAAAGGAAGAAAGAGAGCCCTGCAGATGAATTGATCTTATTTTCTTCACCTCGTTCAAGATGGATACAAGCTGATCCACATTTTGCTTCTATTCTCCCCAGCTGCAGTGGACGCAGTTACCGAATGGCAGCCTTTTGTAAGACGGGTGGAAAAAACTGACCACGTCTTTCATTAGTTTTCTCCCTTTTTAACCCAAATCGATCCGTGGTCTAGTTGAGAAACAATTAGCAGAGAGGAGAGCCTATTTTAAGGTCCGTCAGCATCTATGTGCGAGTGTAAACTTTGCCCTTTTTATTTATTAAATCGATTAAATCTGCAGATAAGTCCACCTAATAATTACCACACAGCCGTGAATGTGTCTGGTGTTTATCTGTCTTATGTTCACTTCTCAGCCAAGTGCAAGCGAGAGCTCTAAAACCTTATTATGCTGGCGAAAACACTGGTGGCCGGTTGCTATATATGAATAAAAAGACCCTGAGGATAGTTAGGCCTGAAAGATGTAAAGGAGAGGAGAGGTGGAGGACGTGAATAAAATGTTCTGTGTCGGGGTCACTTTTGTGGAGGCAGAGAGGTGCTTTTGAACATGCCAACACATCGAGTACAGTACAGATACATGTGGGCAGCGTGTGGAGTGTCGGCGAAGGAGGGAAGGAAAATATATCTTGTGTGGGCACAAGAAGTAAACTTTGAACACACAAAAGTACTATTATTCCTTTGGGTGCTAATAAAAAACTGAACATAAACAGTACAGGCGGGGAAAAGGGCATCAAAACAACGAGCAGAAAATATGAAAATCAGATTGAATTAACACCTTTTTAAAGGTTCATATTCCCGGACTTGATTGGGCTTGTTCTGATTCAATAAATCATACTTTGCTTCTCTATCACTAATCGTTACTACGGCCCATTCATCAGCCGCTGCCTCTCAAACCACGATTGGTAGCTTCATCATGTGTCACAATTAGTGACATAGTAATTTGTCTGCATTGATCATCGTTTGTCTGACACGACCATTTAACTGAGGGAAGTTCACCAAAGGATTTCAAAGTGCTGCAGACAATGAGAAAGCTGTAGATGGCACATTAAAATACACAATAAGAACGGGACAAGAATTCAACTGAGCTCCAGTGGTTAGATGATCAGCAATGATTCTTTTTTTTTCCAGTGGATAATAGGGATATCATGTGCACAGGAAGTACAGCCGTCTGCACATTTATAAAGATAAATTCGGATCCGGATTCGGATTTTAATCATCAACTTTTATATTTTTAAAAAATTGAAAATATAGTTGTGTTTTTGTATGGGTGGCCTGTAGACTCCTCCATCAGTGAACAACTCTTCTTCTGGTGCCATTCCTCTGTTTAGCTGTATCATTTACTCATCGGTGACACCTGCTGTTCATGAGGAAAACTGGAGACAATGGAGACTCCAAAGAGATATAAAAGATTATATTTGAGTTTATTATTTAGAAATATATTTCCTGCTCACTGATCATTTACTAAATCAGTGTTATCTCTTTCTGACAGGATTTTAAAATCTGCACCAGGCCTCATTATTTTTGGGGTTTTTTAGTCAGCGTCTAGGAAAAAAAACAACAAATTGTGAGTAATCATGTCTTAATTAGACTCAGTAATTTACATAGAGTCATTCTTTTGCTTTGATTCATCATCATATTGAGTCACACCGCATTGTGATTAAGGCCTGAACTGGTTTTTGCTGCTCATTGGTTTTTAATGTACTGGATAGATGACAGTGAATCAAGATACTTTATGTATTAGAGTTGGGTAGTATTTATTTACTGTTAGTTTTCCTAAAACTATACCCTAGTATAGAGTAATACAATTAATATTAAAGGGCTGGTAAAATTCCTAAAACTGTTTGCAATTCATGGCATTTTTAAGGTTTCTAAAATATTTTTCACCTGCAGGAATGGCAGTAGAAGAAGAGTTTCCTTTCTAAATTGTAAGTTTATTTGCACATGACAGGAAAAACGTTTGGAACATTGGTTTTGAGCACATTATTCAAAGCAAAAGGATACTTTGGTATACTACATGTCACAGACCAACATTAATTCCTGTCATTTTGGCCACAGACCAACACAACTGGGGTTCAAATATATTTGTAGCCCATTTTAAAAGCAAAAATAACACATTATTAAAACAGAAGTCTGAAATCCCTGTAAAAATTAAAATGTCCTAATTAATTCTCACAGTATTACAATTGCTGTTTTGTTTATTAATATCTCAGTGAAAAGAATCCACAACAAGAATTCACATTTAAAAAAAAGGAAGCACTTTAAGCACACAGAAAGGAGCAGACGGAGGAAAAAAGGAAAGTTCAAGAAGCAGAATCAGAGGACCTGCTGTCACAGTCACCTTGTAGGAGCAGTGAGTGTCCCAGAGAGGGATGTTTGGTACAAGCTAGAGGGAAGGGAAGAGAACACGGTGGAAGAAAAAGGTGATAGACTTATACAGGAGGTGGAGCACTTAAAGCAGAGCTCTGTCAGAATAGCTCTTAGAGGGACAGCTGTCTTTGTTCGAGGCGACTGTTACAATCTGTCATGAGCACATCAGAAACGCACGCACATTCAAACTGCCTCACATTTTGATTTTTCATTGATGCCTCAAGCTACTGTTGTCACATTTAGTCTGAGATCTCTGTTTTGACAAAGAAACCTCTGCAAATACAAGTGACAAGGAAAATGTTCTAGAATCGAATTCAATAACACCCTGCGTCTTAGCGTTTTGTTGACAAGGTGCAGAAATGTCATTTCCTAAATTAATGAAGTTGTTTCTAATAATTCCACAATTTGTGAACATTGACCGAGACTGTTCAACTTCAAAAAGAAAGTAGATGTGTGATGAGATTAGGTAAAGATTAGTATCAGAGTGTCAGATCCTGTAACACAGACGCAACAGAACCTGAACATTACTGATGGTGCATCTCACACTGTAAATATTTGGTCAGTTAGACCCAAAATTGTGTGGATAAAGTTAGAACATGAGGTTAAGGTCATCTTCAGTTCAGAAAGATCAACTCAGAGTTTGTGTGAAGTGAATCCGAAATTATAGAGGTTTGTTTTTTTTTTTTGTAGAACTCAGATCAAGTTGAAATATATAATTTAGGTGAGGACTATTTACCTTTAGGGCATTTTCCAGCCAGTTTCCTTCTAAAAAGTCCTGATAATCACCCAGTGAGCCCATCTGTGGGTGGAATCTCTAATCGTCTAGAGGCTCTGCTGCAGGCGAGCACAAGCGCCGGCGATGTTTGCAGCTTTGTGTCTGTCATCATCACAGATGCTTCCAGATGTATTTATACACAAAAGCAGTCTTCATTAGAGATAATTCTTTGCCTTGTCTGCCATCCTTGATGTGCTGTGAACAAAACAATGTGATTTTCACAACACACTTTGGCTTAATGCGTTCACTTATGTAAGCTGTTTTCTGGCTCAGAATGATTCTGTGTAGTGTTGCTTGGTTTTAGACATAAATACATATTTATTCAGTATAATGATAATGATTGGGGATATCCCAATCATGGTTTATTTTTTACACTGATACAGATTAAATACGTGTAACATCAACTATATGCCAGTATTCAGTCTCAGTCTGATACTTGCTTATTTAGCTTTTGTTTACCTCTCAGATTTGCACTTTGCTTACTATAAGTATGTTCAAGTTATAAAACTAAACGCATGTTAGACGCCTCAGTATTTCTTCATTCCAATAAGGGAAACCCATGTTCAACCTGTTCATCAAGTAGTTTATTTATTGGGAACAAGAGGGGAAGCCATGCAGTTCATTTCTCCACTTTCACAAAGCACACCATGCATTGGCATGGATTTGGCATGGGTGGAGGCGACGTGTCCCCACCAATACCCAGCTATCTCTAAATTGTCCCCACCTATAATTTGATCCAAGGGTGCAGAACTAGCGCTGCATCCCCACCAGTAATACGTTGTGCAGCCCAGTGGACCAGGTGCAGTGCTGCTGTGTGCAGACGGACCTGTGTCCATGAGAAAGAGGCTTAAGTGTCTGGATCGACTGATGTGAACTCCTCCAGGATGGCACCTGCTCTGGGTCTGGACGTAGATTAGGCTGGACTGGCCGTCGGGCATTTTGCCGGTGATGGTAGCTTTGGGTTAGCCTAACTCTCTCTGACCCTGGACTGATCACGTTAATCTGCACTTCCTGTTTCGGCAAATCTACACTATTGACGTCGTGTAAAAATATCAATAGATGTCCTCTGAAAATAAGATCTTGGACCACTGAGCAACAATCCAGTGCTTCTTCTCCTTAGCTCATAGGGCACTTCTGCTGTTGTGTGGTTCAGGAGTGGCTTGACATCATGAATGTGACATTTGTAGCCCATGTGGAGGATTCATGTGTGTAGTGGCTCTTGATGTGCCTCAGTCCACTCTTTGTGAAGCTTCCCCAAATTCTTGAATGACAATCCTCTCAAGGCTGCGGTTATCCCTGTAGTTTTCCACCTTTTCATACCACTTTTTTTTCCTTTTATTCAACTTTCTGTGAATATGCTTGGACACAGCACTCTGTAGCGTCTTTAGCAATGACCTTTTGTGACTTACCCTCTTTGTGGAGGGGGTCAATGACTGTCTTCTAGACATCTGTCAAGTCAGCAGTCTTCCCCGTGATTGTGTAGCTATTGACCCAGACTGAGAGACCATTTAAAGACTGAGGAAACCATTTCAGGTATTTTATTTTGAGTGTGACGCCATTAGTTTATTAGTTTAGTCAAATTTCTAGTTTACCGAGACACTTAATTTTGTGTTTTCATTATCTGTAAGCCAAAATCCTCAAAATTACAACAAATAAAAGCTTGAAATATTTGTTATGAATCTATATAAATTATGTGTTTCCCTTTCTAAATGAGTGGCAACATCTTTTTTTAGATGAACCTGTACATTGCAGCTCTGCACTGACTCTTTTGACCTCACGTGTTTACAAGTAAAATGGCTCAAACCCTTTCATAAAACGGCAAGTGATCATATCCACCCAGGGAGGGCAAAAAAGAAATCCAATGATGTTTAAATCAGAGGTGAAAATACATTAACTTCAGGAATAAAATTGAATATTTTTACAGCCTGAGGGGATTGCTTATCTTTTACCTAAAATAATATGCACAACACTCATGCATGTTATGTGTGCAACAAGCACTCCTCATCACAGAGGCAGACAGGCGTGAATGAGCTAATTAAACACACTTTTTCCAACTTAGACACTGCTGCAAGTCCACAAAACAGGGAATAATTGAGTGCACATACCTTCAGTTTATAAATACAACTAATGTGCACAGAGGGAACAGACCCAGATGAAACGAGGCCTGAGAAGGAGAAAAAGAAGCTTGTGACAGAAAAAGAAGAAAAAAGCTGGAAACATTTGAAGAGAGCAGGATGGAAATGCATAAGAAGGAAAGAATGGAAAGGGAAAAGTGGGAGTGTGATAGTGAAGCAGTGGAGCAAATCAAAGTAAAATTAAGTACATTTACATATTTAGATGAGCGCTTCTAGTCACCCTGTCTAATTATTTCATCTCCATTTTTCATTTGCACGCCGTTTGATCCAAAGGCAGCAGGCCGTGAGGAAAGTTTCCCCCTCTCCCTCCTTGCCATGACTTTATCACATTCATCCTCACCCCTCTCTCGCTCCGTCTCTGACTCCCCACCTCTTGCGGGCGGCTTTCCGTTATCCGGGTCATTACCATATACTTTTTGTCCATTTGCACTTGTTCTTCCTATCTCACTCACACCCCCTGCTCCTGCTGTCTCTCACTATGTTTTATACATACGAGGATACTTGCAACCAGAAATGTGTTTATGTTTAAAAGTTCACAGCTAATGCCCTTTCATAACCATGTTTTATGCATTTTGTTGCATGGGCAAAGGCATGATGAGTGTGTGTCAGCGTCCAGTGGATGCACATGTGTGTGTGTGTGCACTTCTATCCACCACTAAACCCTTCAAATTAGCATGATCCCTGTCGGAAGAAGCCAAGCCACATTAACCATCTATGATCCACCCTCCACACTTCCTTCACAGTTCATAACACCGTCTTTTTCACATAGTTGCAATCTTTTTCTCCATTTTTCTTCACCTCTTTCTCATCACTACCTTGCTTCCTCCTCCCTAATCCACCCTCATTAGAACCTTGTGTATTTGTCTCAGGTTTAGGACCTGGATTTAAAATTATGTGACCCTCCTTGCTCATAGTTATTTGTCAAAATGGATGCAGCAGATAAATGTTACATTCCTTTACATGCATTTTAATACAGAAGTGCTTTGTGGTGGTGGTGGGGGGTTGCAGTGCATGTGTGTGTGTGTGTCAGCGTGTGCACACAGGCACGTTTGCTGGCATAAAAGGTTGTTATGTGCTTTAGGTGTTAATTGGCTGAGGAGCTTCGTTAATATTCTCCTTGCGAGCCTGCTCGTCAGGAACAGAGCCGGCAAACTGATGAGTGTGTGATTTTCCTCCAGAGAGAGAGAGAAAGAGAAGGAGACAAAAGCAGGAAGAGTAACGGGAGTGAGTCCGTCCGGTGCGGAGAGACTCTTTAAGGTCAGAGCGAGAGAAGATGGATGTGAGAAAGGGTTTGGGAAGATGCAACACAGGCGGAGAGGGCTTGCAGGGGTGAGAGTGACATTTGAGCGGGGAGGGGATGGGAAGGGGGAAAAAAAACGACTGAGTGAGGGAGACAGAAAGAGATGAAGGTAGGGACAGAGAGATGTGATAAAAAGCCATAAAAGGTTCCATTGAGGCATTGGGTGAAAGGAAAGATTATATCATGCGAGGGTGAAATTACTCCATTGTTAGGCATTTGTGAATTGGCGTAATGGGGGCAAGGCGTCTGGCAGGGCTCCCTCCAGTGAGGTGGCCCATAGCTGCTCAGTTCTAATCACCCACCTTATGCCACGACAGCATCCTGCTTCCAGCTACACACACACACACACGTTGCAGCGTACTTAGCATCCCCCTGCAGAGCGCACAGAAATGAACCATCATAAGCTGCGGCCTTGGCAGACCGATAAGAACTTCAAAAACACATGACATGGCTATAACCGAAAATCAAAGGGCGGGAAAAGAGCCGGCGCACACGCATTAGTGCATGGTGACAACTCTCCGTAAGCACATCGGGGAGCAAAAACACATACAACAGGAACACAAAGACGGGAGACTGACACGTGCACAGCAGCAGAGAAAACAGTGAGCAGAGAGTCGTAGCCTGTCACTAGGAGGTGTGATGCCGCATGGATAATGAGTGTTACTCCCAGCAGGTAGCTGTGTAGCATGTGGCTCACAGCGCACACAGACACACTCGTTAGGAAGCTCCGACAGAACGTTCTCAACTTGGCAGGTAACACTGTTTGCGTTTATCTTACTGAATAAGGGATGACTGAGTTTAGCATTCTGTTGCATCCCAACAGGGAAGGACTTGCATGAAGATGCATAAAATATCCCTGTAATGCATTCTTCTAGTTACACTGTGGATCCTTTTTTTTAATTTTTTTTTTTTTATCAGAGCAGACATTAAAACAGCCTAAAGCCTGGAGCAGCGAGTGTCATGTCTGTGTTAAAACCTTCCAGCCTTGAAGGTCTAAAAAGTCTTAACACCTTATATCCTGCGGTTTCCTTCATCTGAGCAAATGAGGAGAAACTGCAGCTGCCTGGATTCCTGCTGTATCTTCCTTAAATGCTGGTGTTACAGGTATTGTTTGCACTAGCGAGAGCTGTTGCCTTCTGTGAAGCACATTTCTCACATGCAGTAAGCACTGTGGCTGCCTGTGTTCACTGTTCACAAGTGCGTCTCAGCTTTCAGACTAAAGGTAGCTTTGTCTGTGGGTTTCAGACTTTCTTTTTTCTTACGTTTCCTCATATGATTCAGCTACTTAGAATTCAGTTATTTAGAGTTTTTTTTTTTCTGCAAAAAATAAACCCCTTTGGTATTATTTTAGTACAAAGGTAATTGCCGCTAGGATTTAGTTTTTACTGCCACAGAGTTTTTTTATTCTTCAGCTTTTAAAGGTTGATTTTCCTGTTATAGCACAGCTGAAGGAGTTTAGGTGTTTAGCATTCTAAAAAAGCACAAGAACATCAAAGATTGGATTGTGTGTTTTACAAATTATTGTGTGTGTGTGTGCTTCGGTTTCAGTGCACAAAAACACTTGGAGCTACAGTTATTACACCACAGCTTGTGCTTGACCTTGGTTGTTGACTTTTTAAATGTTTAACCACAAGAACACAGACTTATATTAACTTCACACTGCATTTAAGCAAAACCACAAATGAACAGCAGTCAGTTTGCATTGCTCTCACCCTCCACAAACTGAAGGATTATGGGTATTCAATTTACATGCACAAACTCGCTTGCAGTCTTCCAAAAATAACAATCCAGAGCTACTGTTGTTATTGGTAATCGTACACAGATCAAACTGTAAACAATATAATAAAATACACAGAAGCAGGAGGACTCCTACTTAACTATAAAACAGAAATTATGAAGGCACAGAGATTAACTGACCAGTGTTGGCAAGTTCTCAGTAAGAAAAGTAGCTATTGGCTATCTTAGTTCTTAGAAGTGATGACATCATCACATAATTGTCCTCATTGACCGTGTGTGTAGAGGAATAATGTTGCGAGAGACGGTGTTGGGCGAGTTACTTCAAAACTGTAATGCATCATTTATTACTTGTTACTGTCATTTCAAAGTAATTTGTTACATTGCAATATTACTGTATTTTAAATGTAAGGCATTACACTACTATTGCATTACTTTTATGTTACTCTCACCAAAATAACTGCAAATATGGATTTGACCGTCTAAATCATGACACTCAGTGAGCTCATTGCACATCCAGTGGCAGGTGATGTGATGGATATCCAACTATCTGGATAGAAATTCATCCATTCTTCTGTATCTTAACTCATCCATCCATCTCCATATATTAATCCATCATATCTCTATACAGTATATTTAAATCTATACGCATATTTCTCAGTGCACAAGCTCCCATATCATTAGTTTCACTCCTACCGCCACCTGTCAGCACTGACCCCTCCACCTGTCTGCTTCGATCTCCTCCACCTGTGTGCTCCTCCAGCAGCTTCCTGCTGCGTGGCGCGCTCCGTCCTCCATGCTCAAGTTGCTAAGTTTGTCGTTTTTCTTTTAATGAGACGCGCTAAAGGAACTCGCTAAATATAGCAACAGAGAGTTGTTAAGTGGCCAACACTTAAACCAACACCAGGCTGTCTCCAAGTAGCTACAACTCACTACAACATGTAGTAATGGCTCTGAGTGTCAACTATGTTATGTAAAACTTTTTCTTACTTATTTTTTGGAATGTGATGCAGAAAAGTAGTTTAGCCCTCTTTTGGTCAAATTGACCTGAGGAATACCAGAAGGTTCTGAAAGGTCCCAAAAGTTAGGAGCGTGCGAGGGTTAAACACTTTTAAAGCACCAAATGTTTCCAAAGAACAGTGAGACACTTTAATTACATTATTTTAAATTAAACCTGCCAGTTCAGATTTTCCTCCTGTTACCCATAACTGAAGAAATTAATATGAAGTTAGAAAAGATTAAATGCAGCAGATGTATCGGAGGGTCTGCACTTTGTAGACGGTCCCTTAACACTCATCCCACATCTGGCTCCAAGTGGAGACCAGTGGTATTAGTTCAGCTTGTGAAATTGCTCTTTTTTTTTTTAAATTAACTCATTTTATTCCTTAATATTGATTAAAAAGGGCATCATTCATGATTTAATAAAGCTTGTTGTGTCAAGCTAGATTTTTCCTGCCAGTGTCAATAGTAGCTCCGATTTGTTTTGGTTACATTTGAGCAACTAAAAGTGAATTTTTAAACAAATGCTGTCCAATTAGGAGAAACTAAACTGACTGAGAGCACTTTTTTTTTTGCAGTTAGCTTGAGCTAACTCAGTCATGTGGCACCAGCCATCAAAATTATTCTCCATCTTCACTTCCTGTGTTCCGTATCGTGCATGCTAAAATGCTCATTCGCTTTTCTGCCTGGCTGGAGAAGAATAAGCCATAAATGGCTCTTTTAATGCACATTAGATGCACGGTAAATGCATAGTCGGGGGGGGGGGACTAATTATAGGATTTCATAGTGTCTTCCAAAGGGCCTTTAGGTCTTTTCTTCCACCTTATAAGCTAAAACAGTGCCAAGTCCTGAACTGTTTTCAATAAAAGGATGTAAATTGTTATAAATGTGCAAAACCCACAAAAATGAGACAATGTTCTACATATTTTCCCCCATCTGTGCAATCTTAGAAAGTTGACTCCTAGTATCTGTTTTGTATTCTTGTTAGCTTGTCATGTGGAGAGCAGTATTGACTTTTATTTATATGCCAGACTTCTCCACTGTCAACAAGCTGTGAAAATAAAGGAAATCAAAACTTTGTAATCCTAAATTGTGTGAAGTAAGAAAGGGGGTGGCACTCGAAAGCCGTCCAAGTGATCAGGCCGTATTGATCCCTGTGCCCAGGAGCAGGAGGTGAGCTGGAGTAGTGCCTCCAGAAAACACAGTAACTGACGGTGTCCATGGATTGGGGAGCTGTAGCTTTTCTAATTAGGGAGTTTGTAACTGAGTTGTAATAACTTGTAAATGGCTGTAGGCGAGCTATTAAACCCAAGTGAGTCAGACAAACATGAAATCAGAAAAATGAGTGGGGACAGAGCACAGACGTCCAGGGGAGGCCAGCAGAGCGTGGCGGCTCTGAAATGAATCCACTAAGATATGGGTCAAAACTCTGGACTTTTCCCTTGTTAGCATTCAGGACAGTGTGTGAGGAGCTGAGCTTTCTCATTTTATAGTGTCATAAAAAGCACTTTCACATTTTGTGTATTTATTTTACAATGAAGACCATTTCACACATCATTTTCTTATTATGGCAACAAGTCTGTTAAACAAAGTTTAGACTTAAGGTTGATGAAACTTATTGGATATTTGTCCTACAGCTTAGTAACCTTTGGAGTCAATTTCAACAGATATTGAGCAGATCTAGCAACATCGCGTGAGATTGAGCCAATGGCGTAGATTTGCTCTTGACATTGGTGGGGACCAGGATAGGACGTGGGCGGTGAGAGGGGGTGGGATTTGAGCGCGCACCGGAACAGGATCAATTGCAGGCTGCGCGACCGGCCAATCCCAGTTCGGACCGGCCCAAAGTTACCATTACTGGAAAAAATGCCCAGTGACCAGTCCAGACCGATCCACATCCCACAAGTGCCATCAGCATTGGCAGTTCGGCGCAGGTCTCTGTCCAGGGGCAGGGAGCGTGTCTGGGAGCATGGCGTGCGTCCCGGAGGTGCTTGCGCTGGTCAATCCAGACACGCCTCCTTCCTCTGGACACAGGTCCACGCACACCTCGGTCTGCAGAACTGTATGAAAGGTGGGGATGCAAGGTCTATTTCTGCACCCTTTGATCGAGTTATTGGTGGGGACACGTCACCTCCGTCCATGCCAAACCTTACACCCATGGATTGAGCACAACTTTGCTTTAAGTTTTGATCAAAATGACTAAAACGCCATCACTTCTCAACATTAGATTAGCTTAGTTTATAACTCTGGCAGGAAAGGTGGTGGGTGACATGTTCCTCCAAGGAATGATGGGCCTATCATCCTAATACAGAGTTGGTTGCTTGTTTTAATGTTGGCATTTGCTTCCAGAGCCAAAACTCCCTGCAGCTGATGCATCAGGATGAAACATAATGCCATGGGTGTTTGTATCACAGCTTTTGGCTTTGATTAAATGCCAGTATTTATTGTCCCTGGGACAAGGGTTAGTTATGAAATCTGTATATGTACGCTTTTGCTTGTCTACATGAATCTGTCCATGCTAATGCTTGGATGTTCACTCCTGCTGAACCACCCTTGGGGAGGCGTTCATTTGATTTATCATTACCTTTCACGAGCACATGCCCTCTTTTGCACTCTGCCAGCTAATAAACCCCTGGGATTCTCATCTACTCAGGCACACAGACATGTACGCTCCCCTCCTTCCTTTCATACCTAGGAACACAACCACATGCTTACACACACCCACCCACGTGCATACACACACACACACACACACACACACACACAGTTCTACCCGCTTACCCGCAACAACCTCAAGGGAGACATAAGAAATAAATTCGACACTTCCGCTAACCCAAGAAGCGCCTTAAGGACAAAGAGAAATTTAATCTTGGATAAGCCTCCCGATAGAATCTCTGCATTAGCCCTCTGCTGCTGGTTCACAGCTATTCCATCAACCCTTACCTCCCACACCTTGGCCCAATTCCCTCGTATCTCTCCTTTGCTACATTGCTTCTTTCTTTCTCTTTCATTTCTTCCCCTTTTTTTCCTCTTCTCAACTACCTCACCACTTCTTCCCATTCTGTCTTTTGTCATTTCGGTCTGTTCTTCTACCCCGTTGCATTGCTTTAACCGTCCCTTGCGTCCTCGTGCCTCCGCAGCCTCTTTCCACTCTACCAGCCAGCCTTCATCTCTCCATCTACTCCCAGTTGTGGTACACATTGTATGTCTCTATATTTCTGTTCCTCTGTCTTGTCGGAGGGCTTTAATACCATTGATATTAAACGCTGCCACGACCTCCTCAGCATACTTAAGCAGGCAGGGATCCTTGTAAGGCTGTTTGAGTGCTTAATATTTTCAGCACGCTGCTGACTTAAGCCCCTTAAGTGCTTTGGCAACACTTATTCCACGGTGGCACCAATGAAGCCCATTAAAAATTTGATTTGGTCGAGAAAGAGAGGGAGAAAGTTTAAAAAAATAATAAAAAAAGAGGAAGGAGGGGATAGGGGACACGATTTGCCATTGCTTCCATTCCTTCCGCACACACTGCGACAAAAACAAACACAGCCATCGGGGGGGCTGCTCACACAGGGACTTTTCACATATACAAATACACACATCCTTCCTAGCCGTGCAATGATTTGCAGTGTGTTTTCTTAGTGTCTGTAATTACACCCTTTGTCTCTTTATAAAACACTTTGGGACGACCCTATTTTGTTAAAAGCACTTGCTAAATGAATTTGACTTTATTTGACTTAATAATAGGGAACATCGTGTTTCAGATTGCATAAAGATGTTTGTAAATGCAGCTCGCGGCAAATGAGGGCAGATAGTTTATGATCAGCTGATTAGGAACAAGCACAGGTGCTAATATAAAAGCAAAGCTGTGTTGCCGCTCGCATTTTACAGGATAATGAAAGTCAGAGCCTGGTGCGATCGCCTTCCGCTATTGGCGTTTGTATTGCCGGTTTTATTATCAATAGAAATAATCGCCGTGCACATGGAGATCCACTCCAACAAAGGAGCCACGTTATGCTAGATGTGCTGACAGAGTGATCAAGCTGTTTGCACTAAATTCCGTTTCATCACTTCAAAGATGTGAAGCAGATTCATTTTAATTTTTATTCACATCCACTTTGAAGTACAAACATGTACAGATCATGTGAGTCTCCCCCCCCCCACTGCTATAAAACTGTCCATAAAGAGGTGCTGTGAAGATTCCCTGTGTGGCTGCGTGGATAAATTAAAGGGTAGTAGACAGTGAACATTCAGCCAAATGTACACTGCCTCAGCCAACACTGGACAGTCAAGCACATTCACTCACACACACACACACACACACACTGCCACTGTTTTTCGACCTGAAAGGCGTCCATTGTCACTGTCCACAAAAACGCATCTCTAACCTTCACAAACTCGAATTCTAAAATATGCAGACACCGAACCCACACTGACTCGAGCACATTTTCTGAGCGAGGGGGAGGGAGGCGAGGCTTATATAAACAAATGGGGGGGGGACAGAAAACGGACAGATGGATGCGATCGGTGGCGTTCACGCGTTGGGATTTTAACAGGTTTCGCAGATTAAAAGGAATGAAGAGAAATAAAACAAGGATGCACCTTTGGGAACTAACAAGCTGCTACGAACTGGAGGATTGAAGGAATAGGACTAAGAGAGGGGGGGCTGGGACAGATAATCTAAACATAAATTGATGGGATCAGTTTGAACAAGTGAATACATTTTGTTTCCATCTGTCTGCTGCCAGGCCTCAGACCAGACGCACCAAAGCTGCCGGTGTACACCAACAGAAAGTAATTTTCTCTGCGTCAGCCGGCTGAACGATGAAGTAAGCACTGCGGAGAAGACTTGTGATGATCCACTTTCAGCCTTGCCAGACGTGTCAGGGCCATCGCCGTTAGAGCTCCCTGTGTTTGCAGTGGGACGCTGAAAGAGAGCAAGCGTGTGTGCAGTAATGCAAAAATGACACCCGCACTTTATTCCACCAGATAGTGCTCAGTGAGGTGTGCGCTTCAGCTCCGTCACGCTTTGTTTCTACGTTGCTCTCACACATAACAGACCTGCACACCTCCGCAGAGCAACGGCGCATCAGGTCCTGACAATCATCAGAGCTCTGCCCGGACCTTAAACACAGCAGGTTTCAGATCAGTGCGTACGAGTAAGTGTGTATCTGGAGTGCACCTAGGCTCTGACTGAAGCTACTGGAGCATGTTGGATAGGAAGTGTTAGACAGGTCGATGCTGCACGATCATACCGTCTGATAACCTGTGATTATTCTGAGGAGCCTAAATTACCATGAGAAATCACTCTCCATTCATGCTGCAGTGTGTACATGATACTGTATCGACAAGATTCCAGCATTCAAGCGAATAATCGTTTGTACCTCCAGGGGAAAATGGCAGACCGAGATATGTAATATCTGAAACTAAAGTGTCTGACTGCAGTTTGCTCTGCCCTTTGCAAGTTGGCTATTCTACACAGGGCAAGCACTTTCACTCTCTATCTTTACAGAGCAGCACTCAGCGTGATGGATTTTATTTAACCTTAGCTATCTCCAGATGAGTTGCAGCGAGATAGTGTCTCTGTCTCTCCAAAGGTCTGCTTGGTTTGGTTATAGCTTAAAGGAACATTGACTCCTGATTGCTGACTTGTTGTGTGAGAAGTGCTGAAAATCCTCGTTTGATTTATCATAATGCAATATGTTTGAGATTGAATTTGTCCTTGAGGGCATGGCAATGTGTTTATTTTGAAACTTAGCATACAGTTAACAGCTGTAGAGATAAATTGGACTTGCTTTGGTTTCTCAGGTGGCGTCTGACTAAAAAATGGTGTTATTGATGTTTTCTGTTCCATGGAGCAGTGTGGTTTGACCTAAATAAGACGAGCAGCCTGTTTGCTGTTGTGGCTAAGTGTGCATCTGATTGTTAGGTCTCATTCTGCTTTGGATTTACGTAGCTCTACGTTTGAAATTGTGAAAAGATAATTAGGTTGTCGCTCATTTGGTTAGTTGCATAGATACCATTGTTGGCGAAGACCGGAGGACTGTATGTCTCCTTAAAAAGAAGCGTGTCATTGTTCTGAGTTGATTAAATGGGACTGAGTTTCTGTATTGCTCCCTGAGTTCAGCACTAGAACTTTTTATGAGTTTAGAACATAACTTATGGTCACTTCTTACAAAGCAGCTGAAGCTGCTGCAGTAAACAGAACTGCTACTCTAAGCTCATCTCTGGGTGCCTTGTGATATAGTGTCTAAATTACTGGTCCCGTTACCACCCAGAGCTCAGATCAAACTCCTGTGCACTGCCTCTACAAGTCAGTCCTAAGTGAATTTGCAGCGAAATCACTGTGCAACACTTAAGAGTTCTTTCTGAGAGCGTCGTCCCCAAACAACTTGTGTCTGACCACTAAAGTAAAGCTGAGCAGTCTGCACGTGTCTGCAGCATTGCAGCTGAGCACAAATCAGAGAGTGTGTGGGTGTATATGTGTGTGTGTGTCCGGACTAGTTCGTCTATAGCAGTTCAAGCCGGGTTACAGAGGAGCCATTGATCAAACGTGCAGAGCTACTCACACACACACACACGCACAACTTTTCTCCACACAATGAGGACTGTCCGGAGCTCCGTCCTCTGCTGCCTCCTCCCTGCATCTTTCTCTCTCGCCCCGCGCTACCTGATCCTGGCCCTGGTCCTGCTCTGCATACCCCGTAAGTTGTGCACACATGCAGTCACTCACATGTACATATGCACACCCGAAAGCTGAATTGAATGTTGTAGGGTTGCTATATCTCTCTCTCTCATATTGCACAAATATATTTATTTTTATTATCTGATTGTGGCAATTTCTGGTGAGCGTTGTTCTTTTGAATTGAACTCCCTGCAGATATCACTTAAAATGCTCTAATGTTTCTTTTATCTGAAGAGAGAAAACAGTTGTAGTAATTTGTGTAGCATGATACAGAATTAGATGGAGGGCAGTGCCAAACACATGATCAAGGGGGGGGGGGGGGGGTGGGGTTGCTCATGATGGAATCATGAAAAGATCTTCTGTATTGTTTAAAATGCTTCTAATTAAGTCAGAACAGATCATTAAGATTCAGAAGTGAGAGATCAAGAAGGGAGTGTAAACCCATGAGGTAAAAGAGGAACAGGAAGATAAAGAGATGGTTGGACTAAATGAAAATGCCAGCCAATGAAAACGGAGACAGAAATAGTTATATAAATATCTCCGAATATTTTTTTTTCCCACAGCTACTTTCAGAAAAATCTAATAAAGGAAAGTTTGACTCCAGAGTGGGAGAGATATAGTGAACCAAACGGAGAGACTGTTAAACAGATAGAGAATGAAGTGGGGAAAAGTAAAGTGCAAGAGACCAATTCATAATAGGAGAGAGACTGATTGACACAAAGAGTGAAGGGTTTGGCCAGATAGTGTGTGTGTGTGTGAGGGAGGGAGGGAGGGAGGGAGGTGGGGAGCAGCTGGGGCAGAAAAAAAAAGAGAAAAAGCAAGACAGAGATGGAGAACAGTGCATTCAGTGTGTGTATGGAAGAAAGACAGAGATGGAGGGGATTGGTACAAAGATAAAACAAGACACAAGGCTTCTGGGAGAGGGGCCGAGATCTGAAACCAAGAGTCAGAAACGGATTAAACACAAAACAAGAGAAGGGAGGTTTTTTATTAATACATATTGTCATTATTATTGCACATTTAATCCTGGAGAAAGTTGTTTTTTTGTTTCCTGCTGCTTGTTGGCAAACAAGAGAAGAAGCATCGCTGTGCGCTTTTTTCCCCCCCTCTCTGCCAAAGTCTCAATTCCCTGTTTGTTTTTGTGTTGATGTCGGAGGAGGATGCTGGATGGGGGTGACAATGGGAGGGTGAAGGAGAAAAAAGGAGTTTGTTTCTTGGCAGTCAGCTTGGTTATGTAATTAATGCCAGTAGGACAGTTTTGTTTGGGCTTGAATATCATCCACCGACATACTTTCTCATTCCGGCTCGTGGTTTTAGATGCTCGCTCCTACCTGCATGTGTTCCATCCATCAGCATCGTGTCGGGATGACCGCCATGTGGTGGATTTTTAAATTGTTCTAGGACCAGTGCTTTTGGCAGTGCTGGATCTCCAGTGTGGCTGCAGTTGTGTAATAGCCCTGTAAATTTCCTTTAAGCTGCTGTTGTGGGGGGGGGGGGGGGGGGGGGGGGGGTTGGCTTTTGTCGCAGGGTTGTTGGGGCCGTGACAGAGCCGGTCCATAAAAATGCTGCCCGGTAGACAGAGCTAACCAGCTTTGGCTGTGAGAAATTTGGGAGAAGGAGAAAAGAGAGTGGGGGGGAAAAAAAGAAAGATGTGAAGGGGAAGGGAGGAAGAGTAATGGAATGGGTGGACAAAGGAGAGAGGGGAGCGCTCAGGCAGCTACAGCCAGGGATGAAAGAAGAGCGGGATGAGGTGATTGTAATACGCCATGGGGCAGAAGAGACGTAAAGATATGAAGGTCAAACTTGGAGATGTGTGGAAAGGTGCTAGACATGAAGGGTAGATGTGGTGATGAGAGGAGGACAAAAGATGTCATCGGAGAGGAGAGTGGTATAACGTAAAAAAACCCTAAAGTAAATGTTTCAAACAAGCGGTAAAGAGTTAAACACATTTTTTAAGGCAATTTGAGCAATCGGTGACAAAAATCCAACATTATATGAGGTGGTTACACAGGAAAGCTCTCAAGTTTCTGTTGAGGAGACGTAAAGTAGGGACAGGACTATATGACAGACAGTTCAAAGAAGTAAAAGTAGAGACGAAGATGAAAGAGGGAAGGAAAAGCTGCAGCGTTCAGTCTCTTCTTCCTCTCGCTCTTTTGTCCTTCCATCCCATAGACCACTTCCCTCTTTTTCTCCCCATCATGCCCTTCCCCTCTCTCTTCCGCTCTCCCGGCATGCTATAAAAACAGCACGATTATCCTGCAGACTTGAGCTGCAGAACAAATCACTTTAGCGGAGGAGAGTGTGGGGATAGAACCAGCAGAGAGACAGGAAAAGATTCCCACTGAGTCACTAAAAGAGAAAGAATGCGAGAGATTGCGAGCGGAATGAAAGCAGTCTGAAAGGGGGAAAAACTACGTTAAGAGAGGAAAAAGGATGAGGGACATGGGTGAGGAGACATCTAACCGGGAGAGAGGAGAGACGGAACAAATCTCTTAAGGCCTCAGAGAGAAAGGAAGGAAGGTGGACTTTTAGGACGGCTCTAATGAGGAAGATGTGTGATGAACGATGCAATAAAAGATAGGGGAGATGAGGAGGAAGAAGGCAGGAAGGTACGATGAAGGCTGGAGAAATCAAGAATTAAATCAGGCAGAAGGTGGGGAGGAGGCAGGAGAGACTGTGGGTTAAAATAAAAAGAGTAAAAGGCAGATGTGAGAATAAGATTAGACACAAAGGCAGAGGAAGAAGAGAGCCATGAGAGTAAATGCTTTAAAGAAAGGGAATAAAAGCATAGGAGGACAGGAGAAGTCAAAAGAACAAAGGTTAATGAGAGCAATGACAGCAAACGGATTATGTTTTATTTATACAGGGAGATTTCTTTTTTTTCTTTGCCTTTTTTAAAATTTGATTGGCAGAGTTGTGGCTTCTCCGGGAAAGATGAGGTGATAATTTTAGACTGAGAAGAGAAAGAGAGGAGAGGGGTTGAGAGAGTGCTGTAGGTCTACAGAGAGAGTTATGGAGGAGAAGAACCTCAAAGTCAGCTATTTCATAGAGTCAGTACACCGCAAAACTCTGTGATTAACCTAGAGCAAGTGTTCGTGTACACACATGCACACACAAACATCACAAACTTCATTTGCATAGATACTGTGGAAGCGGGGCCGCTTTGCAGACTCGGGGGGGGGGGGATAACGGGGAAAAAAACGTACATCCAGATGGGAAGAGATGGGAGAGGACGCCAACGGACGACCCCGTTTGAGTGGAAACTGGAAGCTGCTGTTATTGTTTTAATTAAAGCAGCAACAACATAAGGGGGTTAGGCATTGTAGTCGTCCGCATTGATTTTCTTGTAAGTCCATGGCCGGCATGCAAAGAAAACACAAGCTCCTGGCCCACCTCCAGCTGAAAGATAATGACAGATAATGAATGGGGTGACAGTGACTCTGCTGATTCAAGGATACAAGGGGGCTTGTTTGGGGCAACTGGAGACAGTTCATTTTCCTTTGCGGGCTTGTCTTCCTTTGTTCCGTCTTCACCCCTCTCCACTCTTAGGGACGTGGACGGCGCACAGCGAGGTGGTCATTTAGCCTGCTAACCCTGCACCGTGTGAGGTACTTTCTAGAATTTACCGTGAGCCAGCAGTCAACCTGGCCGCCATCCATATCCCCTCCCTTTTAACTCAATAAAACTCCCCCTCCCACTCTTTTGTCTTTCTCCCTCTCTATCCCCTCCTTCCCTTGGCTTATAAGTCAACACCATGCTGGGACCATTAGGACAGGCCCCCTAACAGTCTTATGAATTTGTGTTCGTATTTATTTGTGTGCGTATTTAGAAATGACGACCTCTCCCAGATGTGTGTTGACCTAATAAATAAAGGCTCCTTTTTCCCAGGGTTGTGACAGAGGGGATGGGGATGAGAACAAGTTCACTGCTGTGAAATACTGCCCCCGCTTGGCTGGAGAGAGAAGTGATGATGTTTTGTGACCCCTTCTGATTTTTATTTATTAGTTGATCATAGTCGTCAGTGCACTACTGCGATATCGATTGCTCCAGGCATTCTCTCTTAATACGAGCCTACGCTTGTGGAGTATTTTATTATGGGCAGAGATTTTAATGGGGGTGAGATTAATACCTCTGTCACAGAGGTTGATTCGCCTCCCCTCCCTTGCGTCCTTTCTGCAGATTGTACTACGCTGGAGATCAGAGGCGCAGGCTCATGGCCTTGATGTGAATGGCAGCCTATAAAATCTACAGTCAAACCAAAGTGCTGTACCCAGCTGGGTTATGAGCAGAAGTGGAGGAATATGCGTCATCTCTCGTATATTTTGTCCAGCCCCCACCAGCTGCTTTATTATATCCGAGCCATCACTTCCTAACTCCCTGCTAGCGTTTCCTGGTTAGATCCCCAGCCTCCTCGCTCCGTCTCTCCCTCTCCCTGCTCCTTTCACCCACATTGATCACCCACCGCCAGCCAGCAGGTGTTCCTGGGTGGCATCTCTCAGCAGGCAATGGCGGATATCACTCGTCACGACTGAAACAGCCGTTAATGCTTTTAAATTTTTTATTTCTCTTTGCCGCTTTCCTTCTGTGGTGCTTTGCCACTGCAGCTAATTTCTTTTGAAGGGGTGACAGCTGTCAAGAGAAATGGGAGTACAGTGCAAACGGACGGCTAATTAATTTTTTTATGGCATCGTCTCAGACACAAAACTTTTGGTCACTGTTTTTGGAGTGGCTCTCTCCTCTTGATGTCCTGTTTAATTTTTGGGGGGTGTTTCTGATTGGTCACTAATCACACACAAACACTGCACCGACTCTGTCAGGATGCGCAGCAGCACTACTACAATTAGCATTGTTTAACACAATAGATGCAAAGCCCTGCCCAGTTGCTATGGTGTTGAGTAATAACATCCATTAGAGGAATAATTGGGATGGCGGTGGCAGGCCCGATGGCCCTTGATATGAATCACAATATTGATGCAGAGAATGGGAGCAATAATGGCTTCAATTAGTGGTAATTGTCAAGATTTTTTCTCAGTTTCACAGAGCGCTAGTGTCTCCTTTGTCTTTATTCCCTCTTGGTTTTTTTGCCTTCTGTGTCTCCTCGTTTCCCCCCAATGTGATGAATATGTAAGCTTAAAGTATTTAATTAAATGAGATTAAAATCAAGAAGGGAATTGGATTTGGATGAAGCTGGGCAGATCAGATGATGTCAAACAGCTTAATTGCAATATGCCAACCTCTGCGTGTGCTGCACTATTGTACACACACACACACACACACACACACACTTAGAACACGTTGGCCTCCAGGTATAGACATTTATTTTGGCCAGAAGCAGTCAAGTCAGCAACTCCTGCCATGGCAGTCGCCATCTGTTTGTCTCATAACACTTCCTTCTGAGTATTTTCCAGATACACTCAGCGGTGATGCGTATACAAGTTGTCCAATCGTCTTTATCGGCTTTTCTTGTTGCCTACGACATCGCTGCAGCTCGATATCGATGGCATTCTTTCCTTCAATCTTTTCCCGCCTGCAGCCAGTGTGTCGCCAGAGAGGGAGGGAATGCAAACGAGGATGCAAATTGGTAAATGCAAGTTTGTGAAAGCCAGTGAGTTTATCCTCTACCGAAGACGATCGCATCCCACCCCTGACTGAAACCATCTGACTAATTGCTCCTCAAATACTTTATATTCAAACAACAGCCCTCGGTGTCCATCGAGCTCAGCGGGAGGCTACGTCCTGTCAGCAGGTCGACCAACAAACACAAAGGATACAAAAATCAAAGAATAATCAACCTCTTCATTAATGACTTTTGAGATTTCACAAACATCAAGCAGCCCCCCCCCCCCTGCTATTTCACAGCTCCCATTGTGTAGAACTGCCAGGCTTAGGGATCAGTTTGTTTAATAGATTATGCAAGAAAAATACCCGTTAGTGTAAATGTCACTCTGCGTGAATGTGCGATTCTGTCTCTGTCCTCATTTGCAGGTGAATACTTACGAGGAGCATGTGTTCATAAAGGTCTCTGTGTGTTTGAGAACTCATTTGCAAGTACCGAGGCTGGTGCATTATCCTGCCACTCTAATAAGAACCATTAAATTTGAATAATGGAATGTAATCAATTGGTTTAGCTTCCACCTGGATGATGAATCGCATTATGAATGTGTGATGTGCATCCAAGGCTTCGGTCTCAGAGCTCTCCACTTCACACACTCAGGCAATAAGTCTCCAACTTAACTATTTATATAGACGTAGGTCGCTCCGAGGTCACTGCTCAGCGATGCGTTCAGGTGCCAATGTGTTGGTTAAAATGTGTTTCTGTTTGGATGCGTGTCTGGATTCCAGCAAACCTTTTAGCAATTTAATAACGCTTTATAAATTCCAAAATGCGGTGATTAATTCTAATACCAGCCAAAATTACTGTTAATGTTTTAGACAGTAAAAGATGAATGGTAATAATATTTTCATTGCTCTTAAATATGAAAGTGCCACTCGGAAGGACTTTCTTTTACTTGTGGAGTCCTTAAGTGTCATCTCTCTGGCTTTCAGGGTCTTTATCACTCCTTGCTCCTCTCTTTTTCACTGTTTATGTCTCCTTTTCCACTTTTTTCTTTGTTGTGTCCGTATGATGAATAGGACGTAAATGAGGGATGTGTTAAGTACCTTATTTTGAAAGTTTGCATCTCCAGAGAGCTGTGAATTGATCCTTTTTCTTGCATCTGTTCGCTTTCTTCTTCTTTCTCTCTTTATTCCCCCTCTTCATCATGCAGTCTCTGTATCTCTATATGACCATCCATCTTTCTCTCCCTCAGCTCGTTGTCAAGCGGTGCAAGCGGAGAATGTGACAGTCCTGGAGGGAGGCACGGCCCAGATCTCCTGCCGCCTGCAGAAGTACGACGGCTCAATCGTGGTCATCCAGAATCCCCGCCGTCAGACGCTGTTCTTCAACGGCACACGAGGTGCGTAGCTGCACGCGCGTTCGTCTCTGCAGGCAAACTTAATCCATCTCTGTCGATGCGTTTGCCCTCAGTGACATTTGAAGCAAGCCTTTTTAGGCGCATTAGCACCGAGACACCAACCCTCCCGCTTTACATTACTGTTACAAATGTTCTCACTTTAAAAGAAAATTCTAAAAATTCCGACAAGTTCATTCTAGAGATGCACTGCTCTGACATTGTGACTTGAATAAGTGTTTAAAAGAATCATAGTATGAAGCTTTCTGCATAATCCACAGTTAACCCCATGGTCGAGATCAGAGCTTATTAAAGTCCTCATTAGAGAATAACCTTGGTAATGTTTTTTTAAAGACAGCTTCTTGGCAAATTATCATTGTAACCAATATTATAATCGAGGCTGATTTCATTTAGGGCCTCAGGTTAGGCAAACACTAGATGTTTTTGCTTGCTAATTAAATGCAAGGGCAAGTTGCTACCTTCAACACATTCTAAGTGCTGCTAGGAAACCTTTCAGCAAAGGAATGATCAACAGCGTTAAGCATCGCCTTTGAAACTGTACGTATGGCTGCTTAATAGGAGCAAAAATAGCATTGTTTTGCAGAGAAGCAGAAGGTATTTATTTTTCTCATAATCCACATCATAAAATATTAGCTAGGGTTTAAAGGGGATGTATTATGAAGATATTATTTGGTGCTTGAGGGCTTATTTGGGTGTCTGAAGCCTTATCCAGCTAAAAAAAAAAAACGCAGTTACATCACTTCCTTATCATTTTATCTCAGTCTAACTCCAGCTTTGGAAATCCAAATTATTTAGTGTTCAGATTTTAGTTTAACTATCAACATGGGCTTGTCATCAGCTGTTATTTAGGTCAATTAAATTAACAAAAAACATCTGTTTTATTTTTTAATCTGTATATTTACTAGACTAAATGACTCATTATTGTTCCTTAATTTATTTTTTTCCCTGCTGGAAAGTTTCCTATTATTTGAATGTTTCTTATGATGACAATTTAAGTGCATACACAGAAGCAAACAGAATAAATTAAGATGCCATTTAAATGACTCCAAACAAGCAACAGCTTTTAGCATCAATCTCTGAAAGCTGACTCATTTATAGAAGCGCCACACAGAAAGAGATGTTTCTCTTCTAAATGAAAGCTGGATCATCATAAATGAAGATTTGAATGTGATTATTAGTGTCCCAATTTTACATTTTGACGTAACAAGCATTGCTTTAATATGTTTTGTATTATTGCCTTACAATAATATCCCCTAATATAAATGTATTAATTATGACTGACCCAGCTCCAAACCCATCATGTTGAACAATGTTGCAGCAGCATAATGTTCACAGCGAACTCTCCAGACCTGTTCATGTCTGTCACATGAGCTCAAAGTGAACCTGGCCTCATCTGTGAAACGCACAGGGGGCCAGTGCTGGATCTGCCAATTCTGGTGTTCTCTGGCAAATGTCAGTTGAGCTCCATGGTCTCGGGCAGTGAGCACAGGGTACACTAGAGGATGTTGGGCCCTCAGGCTATCCTCCTAAAATCTGTTTCTAATGGTTTGGTCAGAGACATTCACGCCAGTGGCCTGCTGGAGGTCACTTAGTAGGGCTTTAGCAGATAGAGGTCCTGCTGATGGGTTAAGGATCTCTGACAGCCTTGTCCGGCTCTTCTAGACTAACTGGAATCTCCTCCATGTTCTTGAGACTATGCTGGTCGGCACAGCAAACCTTAAGGCAGTAGCAAGTATTGATGTGCCATCCTGGTGGAGTTGGACTGCCTGTGCAACCTCTATAAGGTCCAGGTATTGCTTTACCAGCAGTGACCCTATAGGCAAAACTGTTGAAAAGCAGTCAAAACCTGCAAAACCATTCCTGTTCTTGGGATCGTCTCATTGTTCTAACTGCTGTAATGAAAAAATAAACAACCTAAATAAGATTATAAACTTTAGTTGACTATTATGGTCACTAAAATGTACATGGAAATATATTCAAAATGTACTTAACCCTCCAATAAAGTAAAGTAAACTTTCTCTGTGAGGAAAGAGGAACACAAATCTGTGTGCACTCTTTTTGGAACACATTTTATTGTTATGCATAGTTTTTTCTCGTCTTTGCAAACAAAATTTGTTGCATTCCAGCGTAGAAATAATCTCTAACAAGTTGGCAGTGCAGCCAAGTGGAAACCCCAAACCCCTGTAATAAAAAAACAGCACCTGCTCGACTTGCAGCTCACAATCCTGCAAAATTCTTAGTGCTGCTGCTTTGTTTTTCATTTTAATTTTAAATAAGCACATACTCTAATTTGATTCCTTTCTCCCCCAGAGGGTTGGAGAATTCTGTCTCTTCTGTGCTACTTTACCCCCTAAAATCTTTTTGATTGATTTTGATTTGTAGGAGAATTGTTCTGCTGCTTTAATTCTGTGACAGGTGGTAATTTTCCAAGCTTGATTCAGGGAGAGAGAAATGAAGAGTCTGGGTGTTTTTTCCTGAGCGAGCTTCACTCAAGCTGCTGTGGCTGAATGTTTCTCACCTCTGAATTACTACGCACGTTATTTCATCTGCTGCAGTTGCCATTTGTTGTGTCACTCACATTGTAATATTTTATTAAATCACTGGAGTTAAAAAGTTGTGGTGTGGATGAGATCCGACCTGGGTATCTCAAGGCGATGGATGTTGTAGGTCTGTCGTGGTTGACACGTCTCTGCAACATTGCGTGGTCATCGGGGGCAGTTCCTGTGGAGTGGCAAACCGGGGTGGTGGTTCCCATTTTTAAGAAGGGGGACCAGAGGGTGTGTTCCAACTATAGGGGGATCACACTCCTCAGCCTCCCTGGAAAGGTCTACTCCAGGGTACTGGGGAAGAGGTTCCGGTCGATGGTTGAATCTCGGATTGAAGAGGAGCAATGTGGTTTTCGTCCTGGTCGTGGAACTGTGGACCAGCTCTTTACCCTCGCTAGGGTGATGGAGGGGTCATGGGAGTTTGCCCAACCAATCCACATGTGTTTTGTGGATTTGGAGAAGGCTTATGACCGTGTCCCCAGGGGCACCCTGTGGGGGACGCTCCAGGAGTACGGAGTGGATGGTCTTTTGTTAAGGGCCATTCAGTCCCTGTACCAGAGGAGTGTGAGTCTGGTCCGCATAGCCGGCAGTAAGTCGGACCTGTTCCCAGTGAGGGTCGGACTCCGCCAGGGCTGCCCTTTGTTACCGGTCCTGTTCATAACCTTTATGGACAGGATTTCTAGGCGCAGCCGTGGTGTGGAGGGGGTGGAGTTTGGTGACAGGAGAATCGCGTCTCTGCTTTTTGCGGATGATGTGGTCCTCCTAGCTTCATCAGGCTCTGACCTTCAGCTCTTGCTGGGGAGGTTCGCAGCCGAGTGTGAAGCGGCTGGGATGAGGATCAGCACCTCCAAATCTGAGGCCATGGTTCTCGACCGGAAAAAGGTGGATTGCCAACTCCGGGTCGGGAGAGAGGTCCTGCCTCAAGTGGAGGAGTTCAAGTATCTCGGGGTCTTGTTCACGAGTGAGGGAAGGAGGGAGCGGGAGATCGACAGGCGGATTGGGGCAGCATCTGCAGTGATGCGGACGCTGAACCGGTCTGTTGTGGTGAAGAAGGAGCTGAGCCAGAAAGCAAGGCTCTCGATTTACCGGTCGGTCTACGTCCCAATCCTCACCTATGGTCATGAGTTTTGGGTAGTGACCGAAAGAACGAGATCGCGGATACAAGCGGCTGAAATGAGTTTCCTCCGCAGGGTGGCCGGGCTCAGCCTTAGAGATAGGGTAAGAAGCTCGGACATCCGGGAGAGACTCGGAGTAGAGTCGCTGCTCCTCCATATCGAAAGGAGCCAGTTGAGGTGGTTCGGGCATCTGGTCAGGATGCCTCCTGGACGCCTCCCTCGGGAGGTGTTCTGGGCATGTCCTGCCGGCAGGAGGCCCCCAGGTCGACCCAGGACAAGCTGGAGGAAATACATCTTCAGTTTGGCCTGGGAACGCCTGGGCGTCCCAGCTGAGGAGCTGGTGGACTTGGCCGGGGAGAAGGTGGCCTGGGCTGCCCGACTTGGAATGCTGCCCCCACGACCCGGACCCGGATAAGCGGAAGAAGGCGAGGCGAGGCGAGGCGAGGAGTTAAAAAGTTCACCACAACTTTAGCTGAATATTGATAAACGATTAAAAGCATTAGGACCTTATTGGTCCTCTCTGACGGATTGGATTTTCACAAATGTTTCAAACAACCTTACATTTTTATTGCTATTGTAGGCAACAACTGTTTTCTCCAGGTAAAAAAAATAATTTTCTTAACTGTCAAGGTAAAGAAAAAGTCGATTGCTGCTGCATCAACATCTCATATGATGTAGATGACGTCAGAAGATAATCTGTGATGAATAAAAACATGGTAAATGAAAAATTCTTGAAATTCCAATACTAGCATCTGCTTACATGAAGGTATAATATATCCAAAAAGTCTTTTTTATTAGCAGAAAATAAATAATACAAGTTTATCCTCCACAAAGGCAGGTTTTCTGTTAGAGAACATTCTTGACCTCCTATTTTTTCCATCTTAAAGTACAAATATTAATTCTCATTTTCCTATTTCTTATACATTGACACCTACAGTGTAGCATTTTAAAGTCTTGGTCACATAGGTGATAACCATTCTCCATGTTTGAAGTTGAAAAATGTGTAATAACCGTTAAAGGCACACTATGTAACTTTTTCATATTTTTTTACACTGCAAAAACTGATTTCTAAAAAAAGTAAAATAGTCTTGTTTTTAGACATTTTGTCTTATTTTTGTCTATAAAGACAAGTCTTACAGCCTTTCTTGAAACAGGCCAAATCTTCTTAAATATGGTCAAATTTTCTAGATTTGAGCAAAATAATCTGCCAATGGGGTAAGCAAAATTTGCTTGGCTAGATTCCTTAAAACTAGCAAATTTTTCTGCATTTAGAACAATTTACTAGTTTTAAGGAATCTAGCCAAGCTAATTTGGCTAACCCCATTGGCAGATTTCTTTTGCTGAAATCTAGAAAATGTGACCATATTTAAGAAGATTTGGCCTATTTCAAGAAGGGCTGTAAGAATATATTTTCTTTATAGACAAAAATAAGACAAAATGTCTAAAAACAAGGCTATTTACTTTCTTAGAAATCAGTTTTTTCCAGTGTAATCTTTTCCTTGTGCTAATATAACCCTACAGGGTTAATTAAAAGTCACTCAGTCCGGTGCTCTGAATCTCACAAAGTCACGTATCTTGTGAGGGTTAGGCTAACCCAATGTGGCTAGCTGTTATGCTAGCGCCAGTGTGTTTTTAGCTCATGATTCCTGCTGTTTTTTAGATCTCTCCCTGCTTGAACACAGCTGATTTCTTTGAATGAGTGATGAACCGCTCCAGTAGAAAGCATAAAGCTGAGGAGACATTTAAAGAGATTTAGGTGTTTCTGAGCAAAGACAATGCTAACATTTTTACGACATTAATTTAAAACGGACACAAGGGGGTGCTGTATACCTTTAAATGAATGAGGATGGCTCAGCATTCCCACGTAAGTTGCAGAAGGGTGATGATGTCACACTGCAGGACCTCAAATTTGGCTGCAGACACTGATAAAGGACAGTGGCTGCCTTCAAAGAAATTTCGACCACCTATCTATTGCCCTCAGCTTAGTTCACTTCATTTCATGTCTGACAGCAGGAGATCACCTTTGCCTGTAAAAATAAAACATCTAAAATGACTCAACATTGTGGTAGAACAGAGCACAGAACTCCAAGTTCCAGACAGTAAAGCTTCGTCGGGCTGAAAACAGACATTTTATGTCACAGCACACGGTGTTACTGAAACTTGGAAACATTTTCCTGATGAATCCTAGCTGTGTGCATGAAGGAGCTACAGGGTGTTCTGGAGTAAATGCTATCACAAATGTTATTGTTCAGTTAGGAGTCTTAACCGGCCATGACCTCACTCTTTGGCCAAACCTTCACGTATCAGAGATAAAGACATTAAATACAAAGAACAACAAACCACCAACAGAGTGTTTGCTTCAGACATCGAGCCACTTTGTCAGCAGAGCTTAAGTGAAACTTTGCAAGGACCTGTCACACTATTCACTTGTAAAACAAGCAGGTTAGTTAAACTAGTTGTGTTTAACAGCTCTCAGCAGTCTGGACAACAACACTGATGTGAATCATGGTCCGGAACAATACTCGGGTAGTGATTAAATGATGCTCTGCTGGTACCAAGTGGCCCTAAGTCAGCCCAGAAAGCCTCCTCTCAACCACTACACCACCAGCAGCCTGAACCATTGATACAAGGCAGGATGGATCCATGCTTTTATGATGTTGACACCAAATTAAAGCTCGACCATCTGATAGTTGAAATAGAAGCTCATCAGACCAGGAAGAGTCCATTTCTTGTCACGTTTTGATGAGTCTGTGAATTGTAGCCTCAGTTTCCTGTTCTTGATTGACGCCGTCGTCTCCTGCTGATGAAGTGTTTTCTCAATTTCTGATGATTCTCATTAAACCCTAGAGCTGGTTGTGGGTGAAATCCCAGCATATCGTCAGTGTCTGACGTACTCAGACCAGCCTATCAGGCACCAACAGCCGTGTCACATTTAGAGTTACTTAAATCCCCTTTTTTCTCACTCTGATGCTCAGACTGAACTTCAGCAAGATGCCTAAACACCTTGAGTTGCCATGTGATTGGCTGATTAGCTATTTGTGTAAACCAACAGGCCATCCTGTTCGATAAATGGTTGTTCAAGTGACCAGTGAGTGTATATCTGTGAAAATTTGTTCTTGAACACAATTCAAAGCTTGTAATCACAAAAAACCCCAGCAAAGGTCATTATTTTTGATTTAGCAATCAAGGCTATTCACAGCACAACCGTCTGATCAGGTGGAATTCATTGTAGATTCTCAGAACAGAATGCTCGAATTAGAGGAGTTAAAAAAAAGTTGCACACTTACAGTTAAACTGTGCAGAATATTTTTCGCTCTATACGTTTTTTTTCTCCACACTTCTCAGTCACCTCGATCAAGAAGCAGGTTCAGTTGGACAGCTGAGGTTGCTGCTGCGGGCAGGAAATCTAACTTTCAGCTCGGCTCTTAATTCTATCAGATCAGCACAACCTTAAGTTCCATTAAGTATTTAAACAGAGCTGCCGTGTCCGCTCTCCCCTGAGACTTTGACTCGCACCCTTCGAAAAGCACGGCAGAGACTAATCAGAACACGGAGGAAAGAGGGGTGTGAAGCCAAGAGTGAACGAGGAAATGAGAAAGAATATAGAGTAGGAGAGAATGAGAAACAGGGCAGAGGGTTAAGGAAGATGCACCGGCTTATAGAAAGGGAAACGATCAGGCAAAGAGGAGAAAAAAATCCAGCTTTAGGAACTAATCCAAATTTTCGAGAAGGTATAATGTTTATATGGCTACGCATAACTAATTTGGCTTATGAATGTCGGAGAAAAGTCTCACCGGGGACGTTTTCTGGGAGGGCAATTTACATTTTGTTGGCTCTCTCCAACATTTGTCCGTCACTTGTCTATCGCCCATCTGCTGCTCTCACTCTAAACCGCAGCCTTTCTCTGCCCACCCATAATACATAATACGGCTGCTGCAGGATGCACGGTAAATTGGCTAACATGTTATGCAAGCAAGCAACCAGCCGGGGGTTGTGTTTCATGAGAATGTGGGGACAGAGCAGTGGAACTAACCAAATGGAGCCCCCCCCCCCAGTGATCCATATCTCTATTTCTCCTCCTATTGCCAGCTCTCATCAGCATGCAAATGAGACAGGACAATAAAGGTGAACTTGGACTAGAACAGGAGTTTGACATTTAGTTGCCATTTTGTGCAGAGAAGGGGAAAATACTTACCTATCTGTGGGGAATAACTCTGACAATGCCATTCGATGAAGATGAAAAAAAAAATTGGGAGGAGAAATTATGGTGTTGTACTTTTAGGAGGAGTGAACTAATCCGTCCCTCCAGGCCGCTCGCTCGGTCTCCTGTGGATTTTTGTCTTTATCTACTGTGTATTATTTTATCCCATCTGGTGCATTATGTAGTTATATGAGTCCATTTCCTCCAGCCTCTCCCCCACTCCTCTGCAGACACACACACTCCGTATTTCTCTCATTTCACTATGAGGTGGCCTGGTGCTACATCAGGGAGATGTCGGCTTTTTATTCCTTCTTCGTGAGCAAAGGAAACAAGAGATGCAGAACAAAACCGAGGTTTCACAGCTGACTAAATGCAAAAAGAGCCTTAAAGGTATTCCTGCCAGACTGAGGTCAGACACAAACTCTTATTCAAATTATTTGTCATTACCGGCATTTTTCTTTTCATTAATTTTACCATTTTTTATAACAAAAGAAAAATTGTTGCAGTTCTCACCTCTTCTCGTTCCATTCACCAGTTTTCCTTCTTTTTTTTTTTTTGTCCTTGCTGTAATATTATGAAAGTTTTTGCAGCTCAGTCATCTGAGGATCAAGTTTGACTACAATTGTCTAATTTAGAAAGCTGGTGTCAGAATTGTAACACAGCAGTAGTCTTTAGTCTGTCTCTCACTCTCTTAAAAGGCTGCAATGCTCATTTAAATATCTTCACTGTGTGATTTCTTGGTTGTGCAATTAGCCTTTCTTTTTTTTCTTTCTTGCACGACACACAAATGAGTAACTATGTTCTCCACTGCGTGGAAAACAATACTGATTAAAACCCTAATAAGATTAACAATAAAAATCCTCTCGCTAATTAGAAACGGAGAAATAAAGCAAGAGAAACAAAGCCAGTCAAAGAGAATGGATGAGTTCATTCTGCTTTCGGATAGTCCTATCAGCGCTCAGGAAAATGAGCAGGAGGCTCCCTCCAGTCAGGAAATGAGAGAACCAAGGAATCTTTTAGGTTGTATCAACGTACACACTGGAGCTGCTCCATCGAGACTGACTTTGCAAACTCTCTCTGAAGTTTTTATATCAAACGCAGCTTTAGATTTAGTAGCACTATCAATTCCGGGGCGCCAAATCATCTGGGGGGTGCTCACAGCCCATATTTCTCCCATGTTTTGCAATTTTCTTCTGCCGAAGCTCTTCATGGGAGTGACATCACAAATTAGATGGTAAAAACTCCATTCTGGCCCTGCACTTAGTGAAGCTGATGGAACTGAGTGTTCTCTGATACAGAGGAATCTATCAAGGAAAAAAAACTGGTTCTAAAGCTGAAAATGTCTTACTGCTCAATTAAAGTAGCTGCATTTTAATTTGCTTGCTAATTAAAAGGTTTTTTTTCCATTTTAATGTGTTTTTTAATATTTTTCCTGTGATGAACATATAAAAGATTCAAACAAGGTTATTAGTAAAATTCTTGCAGGCAGTGTACGGCTGCCATGCAGTAGCAGAACCAAAGTGTTTGCACATTTCGGTCTGGAGCTGTAGAGACACATTTACAAAATTAACAACAGAAAGAGCAGCTGCTGCATCCGTTTTCTTCCTCCCCTCCTAACTTTTCTCATTGCTCCCCCTTTCTCTTGTTTCTGTCCATCTCCAGCACTCAAGGACGACCGCTTCCAGATGGTGCTCTTCACCTCACACCTGGTGCTCATCACACTGACCAACGTCAGCGTGTCGGACGAGGGCGGCTACTTCTGCCAGCTGTACACGGATTCCACGCACCACCAGGTGGCGACGCTCTCTGTGTCGGTTCCCCCGGAGGCTCCCACCGTGGAGGTGAAGCAGGAGGCCGTGGAAGGTGGCGAGGCTGAGCTCACCTGCGTGTCGCCGCGCAGCAAGCCCGCCGCCACCCTGCGGTGGACGCGTAATGGCCGGGAGATCCCAGGTGGGAGACGCCGCCGCTGACACTCGGACTGATGGATGTTTAGATGATTATGAGAGATAAATGAGAAAGTTAATGAGATGTTATACGACAGGTGAAATGGAATGGTAGGGCTATATCACAGATTGAGTGCTGAATAAAATAAGAATAAATGGACGGGTGATTGATGGGTTGACAGGATGAAGAGAGATGGTTCAGCGATAGAACGCTGGTACAGATGGGTGGGTAAATGGATGGAGAAAATGGGGATCTGAGCGTCAGGGCTGCTGAAATCTCCCCTCCTGTCTCCTCCTCTTTGATCTAGCGCACTTTTCCGAGATCTGAACCGTAATGATTTTTTGTTCTCATCACTTTAAGAAGACATTATCAGCTCATAACATAAAAAAGCAGGCGATAGATCAACCAGCGTAAATGTTTCAGCAGGTGAAACGTTGCTCTGGAGGGTTTAGATCAAGCAGCTGGCATGGCTGCTGCAAATTCATCCTTTTTTCGTTTCCATTTTATAAAAAATTCTCTGGATAACTCATGCATTGCAATATGTTTTGGGCCGTCGGCTATCAGCGCCGAGAAGCTTCTTCCGATCATCACCGCTGACTGAGAGCGAGCAGATAGTCCAAACTTCTACTGTACACTTTATAATTTATATGTCTGATTTTGTTGTTTATCACACCATCGGTAAACACTGAGCCGTCACCGCCGCCTTTATGGTGCGTGCTTTTTGTTCATGAATATTTCAAGCCTTCACACTTTTCTCCATCCTGTCACTCCGGTACAGGTTTTATCGCTGCTTCATCTGAGTCAAGAACTGTCTCTGAACTAGTTTTTAAAATCCTTCAAATTTAGACCAAATCTTTAGTATTTATTTTCTCAGTGCTAATAAGTATCTGGCCTTAGGATAAACTCTGTTTTTGCTCTTTTTGTACTTTTATTATAATAAGACATCTACTTCCATAGGAGTGTGGCTCCAGTTCTGCAGACATTCAGGTCTTTTCATGCTTCCAGACACACCACCGTGTTCTTCTTTTTTTTTTTTAAGTTATTTTCCCAGAATGTACTCGCTGTTGACTTGTCTCCCCCTGATGCTCCAGCTTTCTCTCTGATGGATTGGTTGTGTTATTGCTGATGGACTGTTTCTCTCCCTTAACTGCATGTTACGCGTTCTTCGCAGCAGCTTTCAAATGCAAATGCCAAACTTCAAATAATCTCCAGAACCTTTTACCTGCTGCTGAATAAATAATGAAGGAAGCGCCTGGACCTGACATCGAGAGAGCTCTTGAGTCGGTCGTCTGGTTATGTGTGATCCCTGAGGAAAAAAAAGAGCATCCTGTAAATGATTTTTGTCCAGTCTGACTATGAAACGCTTCAACTGAAGTGCCACTTTCAGCTTATTTTTGTTATATAATTTGACCTCGTTTTTTAGATTTTTTTTTTTTTTTTTGGGTGAACAGCAAAAATAAAAGTCCAAACATTCACAGCACACCTCCCTCCCGTCTTTATATTTGTGTCTATGAAATATTCCGTATCTTATTTGCACATAATCTGACAAGCAGGAGTCTCAGGCAGAACACACTTTACATTTAAATCTTTTCTCTCTATTCATTCTCTCGAAGGCAGATGATTTCTTTCAAAATCCTCTAACTTTTCCCACTTTGCTTCTGAAAACTCCAATAAGCCGTCCATCAGTCGTCTGCCTTGATCTAGACTCCTTCAGAACTCTCTTTTTTCCCTGATTTCTGTCTGTTAAAGGTGAGCTTCACTCACCTGAGATGTGTCCTCCTTCAGCCTTTGGTTCATTAAAACCTTTTAGACTCTTTTTGCTCTCAGCTGCTCGTCATCATGTTTAAGAATTCCCCTTAATTCTTTAATTCGTTTTACAGAGTGAAAACTAATAAAAAGCTCTCAGAGATTAAGTCACTCGAAGGATTATGGGTATTTTCTCATTAACAGCTTTATATGTAGTAGTAATAGTTGTCAGATTGGGTGTAATTTGGGATAATCTAACAGTTTGTGGACATTTGTTTCTGACTTTTTGAACTTGGTGTCAGCTCTTTGTCTTTCTCTCCTCCTCTCAGCGTCTCTTTGATCATGTGTCTTCACTTTATCTCTGTCAGAATACACCTGTCTCATCATTTTGTGTCCTCCCCCTTTACTCCTCCTCAGTTCTTTTCCTCTGATCTTCTTCCTTCTTTTTTCTTTTCTTTTTTGTTTAATGTCGTTACAGACAAAGACACGATTCTTCACAGTGGGTTGCGAAAGGTTTTGAAATTTAACAAGAAAACAGGCTGGTGGGCTTTACTTTATTTTGTGTCCCATTGTCTTTCCTTCACTCCAGTTTTTTCGTATTTCTCTCCTCTCCTTCTCATCTCTTTTGGCCTTGAGTTAAATGAACCGTGACACTGAAGGTTAGAAGCAGATCCCAGCTGATACAGGAAGCACTCTTTAATTAAGACACTATCTTCCCACCGTTCCCTTATTCCTGCTCATCGGAACACGCCGCCGCCGCCGTCTCCCATGCTTCGATTAGGCCCACTTTCATTTGCTCGGCGGCAATAATTGAAAACTCAGCGCGATAAAAGTAATATTGCATTCTGCCTAAACAAGCACAAACTCCTGATACGTGACCATGTCAAGTCCCGTTAGCTTGGGCCCAGCTTTTCCTCCTCCCCTCCGTCTGTCTCTCCTCCTCCCTCCCCCCCCTCTCTCTCCTTCCATCTTTCTTCAACTCTCATTTTGCTTGGCACTCTTATCGTCCTCTTTCATGTCTGCTTCCCCTCAAACATACAGAGGTGTGTGCACATGCACACACACACACACATCAATCGTGCTTGTATTGCTTTTCTTGTTCTCTGTCTATGGGTCCCTCTCTCCTTTGCTTTTCTTCTTTCACACTTTCACTGTGATGTCCTCCTCCTCTCCTCCACCCCACCCTCATGTCTGGCTCGGTTAAAATCACAATCGGTTTATGCACATTCCCTCTTTTATCCCTCGCTCCCCACTTTTTGCTCCCTTCCTTTCTGCTCGCACACACAGAAGCGTTTAGTTGATTTTGCTCTCTGAAAACAAATTGTGCTGCTGCTTTTAATTGCCATGAAATGTAGATGCAAATTACTTTTTTCTCCTCTTGACTTCTTTTTTTCTTCTTCTTTCCATCCTCTACTATTCATCCTCCTCTCCATAGGTGCCCGGTGAAGCTCTAAAAAAGCTCATTCATCTGTCGCTAACTTCTACCTCACTGCCGGCGCACTTTTTCTGTCCCCCTCCCTCGCTGCGCTTTTGGCTAAAAAATCTCCTCCCTGCTGCTTTACTACCTGTTTCTCTTCAAAGGTGTGATGTCCCAGCTGAGAGGGAAAAGAAAAGAAAGAACCGGCTTGTGTTTTTTTCTTTTTTTTTTGGCTGCTAACTGCATTTATTCCCTCTGCCTCCCTCCAGGTGTTGTATCCCAGCAGGAAAGCGGAAAGACGTTCAGCGTGTCTAGCACCATCCGCATCCCGGTGGAAAGGAAAGACAACGGGGCGGCGCTGAACTGCGAGGCGCTCCACCCCGCACTGAGCGGGCAGAATAGGGTTCGACGTTATCGATTGGATGTGCATTGTAAGTCTCTCCTTCAGTTAAGATCTCAGCGTCTTTGTGAGACTAGCTTATAACGAGACCTTTTTATCATCCATCAAGCGAATGATTCAGCACAACCGTTGGTTTCTGCACATTCCGAAGGCGCTCGTTAATATTCCGTCTGTGCTCCTGCCAATTAAGTTGTTGCTTTAAGATTATTCGTGGCATCGGTTTACTCACGCAATGTCATTTTTCAAACAATGAACGCTTCGTTTTCAGATTTAAAGCTCAGCGATAGACGTGTGTGATCTGCAGATCTGCCCTGTGTGAGACCTGCTCTCATTAAGGCCTAATAAATACAAATCCTGTCACGCAGGAAGCTGGCAGGAACAGACCTGTGGCCAGGTTGGGGTCCTGGCCCGCGGTTTAGAGAGCTTATCAACATCAACTGGAAAAAAGAGAGGAAATACTTGGGTGAGATTAGCATGTACGATGATCCAAGTGCTGCTTAGGGATTGATCCCAGCTGGTTTATTTGCACAAAGTGGTGTGAGCTAAAATCTAATGTCCTTCTTATGGGAGGAAGTGCATTCAAGTACCAAAGGCAGTTTAAACTCATTAAAGTTGAGATTTACTGAGACAAACTGGGCTTTTTTTTTTCTCAGCGTTTGCACAAATCTGCAAGGATCAGTGGGATTAAAGCATAAAATGTTTGTCAAACAAATATAATTTATCACTTGTTTTCTAAACTAAACATTTGAACTCGCTTAAGAGAATGTTTGTTCATTTTGTTTCTTTCCAATTTGTGCAATGCATGTTGGAGCTTTGATTTTTTTGTGTGTTTTTTATTCTTATAGAAAGGCATTTTGTTCAGTAGAATTATTTAAAGAAAATATGTGTATGATGCTTAATATATACCACAAAACTGCATCCTAGCATATTTCACCTCCAGTATTCCTATGATGTGTTTACCACACTGAGTCACTGAGTTCCTTCTCTTCCCATATCAGGGCTCCTGGCAGTTCTCCGTGATCCTTATCCCTCAATATGTCCCTAATTCGGGATAGTCAAACACTCCACCGGCACGTTTAAATATTTACATTCGGCGATACGATTCCTATCCAGTGAGTAATTCTGCGTCGGTCTTCTAGAACAGTTCATTTGCCACGTGTCTCTACATGTTTGTTGATAGATCAGGGTGATTAATATTTATCAGCTCTGACATTCCGGTGGTTTTTCCGGTCAGGGAGAGACGGCGATAATGGCCGATTGTGTGAGTGGATTCGGCGTCCCGTTGCTGCGTTATTGAAGCGAGCGCGGTGCAGCAGCTGGTGGAGCGATGCGCTGCTTATGATAACAGGTGTCTCAACCGTATTGTGTGTTGGTTGCCGTGGAAACAGATGTTAAAGACTCTTCCTTCTGCCACTTTATCACTTTTCCTTCTCTCCTCTTTTTTTTGGTCCCTTCCTTTTGTTCTCTATCTCTTGTTCTCTTTATATTTTCTGTCCTGGTTGTTGCTCTGTTTTCACCTCTTTTTGTTTTCATGTTGTATTTCCTTGCTGTCTGGTTTGCTCACGTATTCCCTCCTTTGTATCTCGATTTTTGTTTCTCTCTACAGTTGCTCCCACAGTGAGAATCATTCCTCCTCCAGGCATTTTGCGTGAGGGCGACTCGCTCATCCTCACCTGCTCCATCACTGGGAATCCTTTGTAAGTCTGTGTTTGTATTCCTACAAAATATATTTTTTATGGTAGATTAGTTCACCCCCTGCTGAACACATACAGTATTGGCACATTTTTAGAAAAGCGCTTTTTCTGTTCAAAACCCACCAATCCATAAAACAAAATTAAGTCGGATCATAAATGAACTCTGTTTCACCTCTTAGACGACATAAAACTGTTTCACTGATCATCCTGGTGATGTTCAGGTGGTTCTGCGTTGGTGAGAGTGCAGTTCCTGCAGCTGGGTGCTGAGTCGGGACGATCAGACTCAGAGCAGGTGTCTGATTTGTGTCTCGCGTCACCTCTGAGACTTTCTCCACACACGGTAGATGGTTCACCTCAGCTAGCAGCAGCTGAATCAAAGGAGATGCTGAGCTGCACTTGATGTAAAACCACTCTAACCTCAAAACTTTTCTCAAGTTTTCTTAGAAAACTGCAAATAATAGCAGAGATTGCTTCATATGGGGTGTAAAAATGGTAAAAGAAAACCTTCTAGGACAGATATTTACAAACAAATACATAAATGCCATCATTTGATTCTATTATAATGTAGATGTAATGAAAAAAGACATTTTTGTTCATTAAAATCTAGAAGGCAATGAAGGTCCAAGCAGACGACTCCTTGACATACATGCAGAGAAGCATGTGCCTTTAAATATGATGAAACAGACACGCTGTGATGCAGCTTGACATTTAATGTGTGGTAGGTGGGAAAAAACAGCCGATCCATATTTTACTGCATGAAAGACAAAAAGAAAAGTGCTTAAAGTGATAGCTTAGATCTTCTGACGTGGGGTTCTGTGGAAAGGTTATAAATAAGTCATATCTTGGTGTAGATAGCTCTTTGGACAACCTCAGCTTGAAGAAACAGATTAGTTTTGACCAGATTGATGAGCGAGCAGCTAGTCAGAAGGGGACCAAGACCAATGGGGATTTTTGCAACTTTGATGTTAATCAATCAATCAATCAATCAATCAATCAATCAATCAATCAATATCAGATCTTTAGGATGCTGGGTGCCTTTCTGAAGCAGCCATTGTGCTGTTAGATGTGGAGAGCTTTCAGTGGGATCTTCTTCTGCTTCTTTTCTGTCGTGGCCAATGGCAAAACACAGTTAAATAAAATGTGCACCAAATTCTAGATGGAAGTGATGATCAACTGTGACTACAAACACATGTACCAGTAGCAGGGGGTGCTGAGAAAAAAAGAAAAAGCGGGTGGGTGAGCGGTCGAAACAGGAAGTGCTGATTAAAACGAGCTGCTCAGATCCCAGTCCAGACCGGGCCAAAGTTACCAGAGGTCCACCGGGGAAATGTATGCCCAGTGGCCAGTCCAGACCAGTCCACATTCACACCCAGGACATGGTGCCGTCTGCGTGAGCAGCTCAGTGCGGACCTCTGTCCAGGGGGAGGGGGTGCGCCTGAGAGCACGGACAGCAGCGTGCATCACAGAGTGAGGGGTCGATTCCAGACACGCCTCCTTCCACGGGACACAGGTCCGCGCACAGCAGCACCTCAGTCCGCTAGCTGGACATGCAGCACTATTTCTGGGGATGCAGCGCTGTTTCTGCACCCTTGCTGCATCTCCTTTTGTTTTGTCGAGGCTTCCCAAAAAAGTCTGCATTTGCGCCATTTGTGGTAAATACATCTTTAAGATCACCAGGAAGTGGGTGCTGCAGCACCCCTACCTCCTGCTGTAATGCATGTACCGTTACACCCCTACTTCTGGTGCAGCCTCTTTTTCATCAGGAATATCATATTTCTGCCAGAATAACCATGCAATGCAAAAATCAACATTCATCAAAAGGTTTATAAATTAGCATTTGCTTGAACCACTGACATTTTTGAGAAGGGAATTGTATAAAAATAGCAGTACTCCACTTTGTTCTCCGAACTAGCCATTAGTTTGTGACTTTGATCAAATTTAAATCCTTTTTCTCCAAAATGAGTTTGTTCACAGATCTACCTACAACAGGTATAACATTAATTATCCACAATCTTTCACAGAACTCCACTTTAAAAGGTCTGAGCTGTTACTTTAAGGATGCACCAGAAAGGTTAGTGGAGTGTTTATTAGGATGCTTCAAACAGAGTGTAAAGATGGATGTTTTTGTTAAATTTTATTTGAGTCTCTGGGGCTAAAACCCCCCCCCCCCAAAAACAATCAGTAATCAACAATTTCAAAAGCCAGCTCAGAGACAAAGATTGTTTTTTCCAGAGTGTCCACAGGCTCTGTGCTCTTTCCAGAAGGGTATTGGCTCCTAAGCTCTTAAACCCCTCCCCTAGATGGTCCGTCTGTCTGTGGGCATCAGGTCCACTAAAGCTGCCCCAGAAAAGCTTCATGGAGCCAAACAGTGTGTGTGCGTGCATGTGTGTGTGATGACTTGAGTGAAATCCATCTGAGAGGATGGCCTGAGAAGCGTATTGGCCCTAGCTGCTCTAAAGCTTTGTAACGGCTGATTGGGACCAGAGTGTGTGTTTGGGCGACAGAGAGAGGGATGGGACTGCATGCAGCTCTGGACTCTGACCCCGATCTCATGCTGGACCGTAGACACTTAGACATGCACGCTGCGGCCACCCTCACGTTTGCTCTCTTAGCTGCTTGTTGAGCGTAATTACCAATTACAAACTCCTACCTTTGGCTGGAGGGCTGCACTTCCGTCTGACTGTTATTAGGGCGGTGGGGTAGGATGATGCTTTGTCCCTTTGCTTGATTGCCTGCTTATTTGTAAATTAGCTGTACGCGAGATTACAGTGGGCGGGAGTAACGGTGTGCATGAGAAGAACTGACAAAGATTTTGTTATTCACAGAAAGTATGCGTCAGAGAGGAGAGGTGCATGTGAGTGACTGAGCAAGAAAAAGGTTTAATTAGACTTCCTGAGGGATTAGAACCCAGATGAGTCAGGATTGTAATCTGTCCAAAGTGGCAGGAGCCATGACACTCAGCCAGAAGCACACACACACACACACACACACACACACACACACGCACACACACACACACTGACAGAGATTTCTTCTCCAGGATGTCTCTGTAATCCTTCCACCTTCTGTCTGCTCTGCCTGCCCATCTTTCATGACCAATTCATTTTAACTGACTGCTCTTTTCCTTCATCTTCCACCACTTCATCTTCTCTCTCTCTCTCTCTCTCTTTTTTTATTACCACACCCTTTACTCCTGCTTTGTCTTTTTTCCTCACCCTGCACACCTGACACCCTTCTCCTCTCTCGTCTGCCATTCTCTCCCTTCTGCCAACTGTTTCACACCGTCGCTGCCCTCTGACCATCCATCTCCTCATTATTTTTCAGGATGCAGCCCCCTGTTGCCATTGTCTCTGTCTTTGAGCCCCTTTATTCTGTCTTTTCTTCTTAGTCTCACCCTCTGGGCCACTTTCCCCTCCTTTGCCACCTTTCTTTTTATAGCATCCTCTAACTGCGCTCGAATCCTTCCTGTTTCTTTCACTTTTTGTTTTTGTTTTTTCTATATTATTTAGGAGTTAAATTATTCTGACAGATGTTTGGAACTATGAGCTGTCCACTTTGGGGATTTATGTTGAAAGGCATCTGGTGCACAGTTGTCAATATTAGGCATCTTTCCTGGAGATATATCCAACCATGCATTACATACTCATTATATCACCAGCTTTGTCAGCAGTGCCTCTAAACTCTAAATCCCCAAACTTGCACTGTCCATCTTTATTTTAGCGTGTGGAGAAACGGAAAACAACATGTCTTCTTGAATAGAGTCAAACTGTTCAACAACAAATCTAGTTCAGGTTCTGTTCAGCACATTTTCAACAGAAGATTCCAGTTTCTAAAGCAGTGGCGCCCTCCTGGTCCTCTATGGCCTCCACCCTGCACGTTTTAGATGTTTCTCTGCTCCAACACACCTGATTTGAATCGATCGGTCATTAACAAGGTTCTGCAGAACTTGAAGACTTGCTGAAGAGGTAATTCAGCCAATAAATCAGGTGTGTTGGAGATAAATAAAGCACGCAGTGGCCCTCGAGGACCAGGAGTGGATGCCACTGTCCTAAAACATGTCAGAATATGAAGTAGTAAACCCCAGCAGTACTCCAAATGAAATAAGAAATATTAAGTTAGTTAAATATCACCATTTGCATCAAAGAGATTAGAAATTAGTACATTTAGGTTGAGCTAATCATGCTTTTTCCTAAAACTGGAGGAGTAAATAAGCATATTTCACTTCTATATGAGGCTTCTTGTGTCTGCTGTTGTAAACAATGACTGGTGATGAACTGGTTTAGTTACATGCTGGTTTCACTTTTTTGTCCTGTAAAATAAAGACATTCTAAACATTTTTTCACCAACTTTTGAGCGTGCCATGGATATTGTTTTCTGTCTGCTTTTCTCTCCCTTTTTGATAAAAATGAATTCACAACCTCTTTTTAAGTTAAAGCAGGAAGCATCATATGATTGTGCACTTTGAAATATTTGTGTATTTAGATATTTATTTTAAGAGATCATCTAAATTTTTAAAAATCTTTTAAAAAGTAGAAACAAATATTTTTGTAGTGGCATCCCCAACTTGGAATTTGCATTGTGATTATACAAAAACATTTATTTTTATTTTTGCTGTGTCTTTCCTGCCAGGCCCAGAAATATTCAGTGGTCCAAGATCAATGACACCTTACCTGAGAGGGCAGAGATTTCTGGGCCGAATCTTCAGATTTCCCGTCTCAGCCAATCACATAACGGGACATACCTGTGCCAAGCCCAGAACAACTACGGACGCGCTGCTGATCAATACACCCTGTTGGTGTATGGTAAGTTACAAAAACATGCAGTCTCTGTAGCTTTCAGTCCCAAATAAGGCCTTTGACATGTTAGTCTGAATAACTTTAAACCCAGTAGTTGCATTTCTTGTTTGTTTGTTAAATTATGTGCAAGTTTAACATTTTTCTTGACCCTTTTATCATTTTAGTGTCTTTAGAGTCTGGATATTCATGCTCAAAGCTACAGATCTAAGAAACGCTGATGCATTTTTTAGCTGTTTTTCAGCTCTTTTTTTCTATTGATTTATTTTTCCTGATTTGGACTTAGCAGCCCATCTTTGCTACCCTTCTGTGCAATTGATTTAATAGCAATATTGATTCCATGAGAAGATTAGATTACCACCAGGCATAAGTTTCAAACATCATTATTCAAGGCTTTTTTATATTTTTAATACATTAGCAGTTTATTATTGCTGCTGAATCCCAATCCTCTCCTTAGGGAACTCAGAATAACTCAAACCTCTGAGTGCAGTAAATAAAAATAAAGATGTTTTGACAACTAAATGGGTTTCAGTCGATGAAGTTTCTTGATTTGAACCTGCTGGTTGGCTTTTACTTTTCTGTGTGAGATTAGCATATTCCTTATGTGCATGAATGACTTGTTATACTGGTTACCTCCTGCAGACCAGAAGCGTGCATGGTAAAGAGACTACATTGGCAGTGTGTGTGAGTGTGATGTGATGGACTGGTCACCTGTGGGTGCGCTCCAAGCCTGCCATTGGCCCCAAACCTCCACAGCAGATGGAAGGATAGATTTTATGTCCTATTACAATACTCACTGATGTGTTGAAGATGAAGAAAACATATATGACAAGGAAGAAAGTGGCAACATCTGGCAGAAAAACAACACTTGAGCATCTGTTGCATTCAAAATTCAGGTGAATCCTTCTTGTTTTATGAGCCGAAGTATCAGAGGGGAGGAAGATGTGGGTATGGAGCTTTTGTTGTCTGGTTTTCCAGGATGTTGCACCTGGATTCACTGGTGGCACATCCATTCTTAATGAGAGCTGACCCAGTTATAAAGCTTTCAACATCACACAGAATCCTTATGTCACTGTTTTTTTGTTTTTTTTTTTTTTTTTTCGGGAACTGTGACAAATTGGCCAACTTTCAGCGTTGAGTTCGAGTTGCATTTGAAAAGCGGCTTTTGGAGAATGTTAATGTTGTGTGATCACCACATGAAACAACGGAGAGCACTTGTATCGGGGTGGATTTTTGATGTGCGTGCAAAACAAGCTCATTATTAGAGGCCGGGTTCACTTCCTGGTGTGTCTTTGGGTTCGGCCTGATTTCTCATTTCTGCTGTCACTCAGCAGGTTTTGGATCTGCTCTCCCCTCCCCCTGGTGGACGCTTCCGTCATCACATTTAGCTCCTGATTTGGGAGATCAGTAGCAAAAAGGAAGACGGAAGAGCAAAGAGGATGTATTAGGAACACATTTTGCCTGCTTTTAGTTAGCACCCCTTCATCCGTCTGTCACACTAGAATTATCTTTCACTCGCACCCTGCACACACTGTTGTACAAGCTTTCAGTGACACACATAATGACAGTTTTCCACAGGCAGCAAGGGCGGCAGCAGTGGCAAGATGAAAGGTGACATCCCCGCCTACTACCTTTTCCCTCTTTTCTTCCATCTTTTTCTCTCTCAAGAAGGTGAGACATTTAAAGGTTTGATGTGTTGCAGCATCTGTAGTTAAATGCTCCCCCTCTCTTCCTTCGTTTCCTCATTTTTAAAGCATTTATCGTAACATTTTTACCTCTCTGCCCTGTTTTTTCTCGATTTTTCAAATACATTTCATTATTATTGTTGCTGCTCGTTCTTTTTTTTTTCTCTCCCTTTTGAAAAAAGCTGTGTTTGATTTAGAAGACCAGAAATCCACATAAAAACAAGCCTTTCTGCAGCTTCTTTGTGCTCCACCACACAATTCCTGCAATCAGCTCCTTAAATCCCCATGCTGTTGCCTCGTATCAGTGGTGGCTTACTGTACAGAAAAAATTATGTACTTAGCGAGTAGGCACAATGTTTGAATTCAAACCTTATCTTGAAGAGATCAGTGCTGTTGATGCAGCCTTTATATTAACCGTCAAACAACTGTCGCTCGTTTCAAATGAATGTCACAACAGATAATCAGGCTTACGTGTTAAATTTCGGGGTTTTTTTTTTTTGCAGAATATGAAATGAAGCTCACTTTCTGGCTCTGTGAAGAGTAGTTTCTGCTATACATCTTTGCCCGTGCAAATAATCCACCATAGATGATTTCATAAGGCGATAGTGACTTGGTTCTGCAAATTAAATGAAGCCCATCTGTCAATATGGAAACTAAATATCATTCGGTTCTGTAAAATATGTTTGGATGATTCATAGCTCCAGCGCTTACCCAGAGTTCTCTATTTTGTTGGATTTTTTTTTGTTTGTTTTAATCTTATTTTGAGACAAAGATCTTCACTTATTCATAATGACTGTTGTGACAGAAACAGAGATTAAGTTTTATTAGTCTTTCTTTCTTTTTTTTTTATAATTCGCTGCACATCCCTGTGTTTTACCTCGAGGTGTTCGTCCGTATGCTCTGCCTACTCTTCTCACTTCTTTTGCACCTCCTGCTCACCTCCTCTTACTCTCAAACACCGCCGCCGTTTCTCACCTTGCCACCTATTTGCCCCCTATTACAGGTCCATCTGCACTTCAGTTTCTTTACGTGAAGAAGGTCTAGCTTTCCGAGAAACAAGTGAGTGTGAAGGTGTGAGAAGTTGAGGAACGATGGAGGGGAGCGAGCGAGGAAGCCAGGGAATGGAGGAGAGAGGGATGAAGGGTGTGAAGGATGGAGGAAAAGTAAGAGAGGAAGGACGATGGAGGGCGAATGCAGGTTAGAATTCAGAACCACGGCTTGTCAGATAAACTAAATGTCAGTTTTGTTGGCTCCCAGCCTTCCCAGAGGGAATCCCAGCATGCACTGAGGGAGGCAGGGGGAGTGCTAGAAGATACGGGATGAATCAGCAGAAAAGGAACTATTTTATTCCAAGTTAGGAAAAATAGCTCATATATTCCTCTTTCTTTTGTGTGAACCTTTCCTGTGTGGGAGTTATTTGCCAGGAGGGTAAATACAAACGGAACACAAACTCTGGCAAAAGTCACTTGAAATTTGCTGCAAGAGCCTTTGGTCCCTTTACGAAGGGAGACCAACTTAATACTGGGGAATGAGAACAGAGGTGGCAAACTCTCGGCTGGAGCATAAATATGATGCATTAAAGCTCACTTTATTTTCCTGGTGTGTGTGTGTGTTTGTGTCCCAGAGAATTTATATCTTAGACGACAATGCTTCTTATCTGCACGCATGTAATTATGTGCACAAATCAATAACAATTAAATTAACTTTCTGCAACTTTTAAAAAGTCACCAACAACGTAAATGTTATGAATGAATTACGGAGCGCACAGATACAGATCGGGTATCTGCAGAAAGCAGGGAGGGATGCGCATTTTGTTTGCAACAATTGTCGGGGAGAAATTGAATTTCTCATCTGGATACGCAGAAGTGCACGTGCATGTGACCTGCATGTTGCTGATTGTCTGGTGAAAGCCCACTAGGCTCCCTCACTGAACTGAACTGAGCTGCTGCACTCAGATAAATCGCCAAGCCAATAAAACCAATTAGGATTGAATCGCGGAGCGTTGGAGAATGAGAGAGTAAGACATGAAGAAACTCGGATGAAAAGATAAGAAACTTTTAGGACGTCTGCATACACAAGGGCTTGTGTGTCTCTGAAACATCAAGTAGAATTGAGCAGAGGAAAGGATGTGGTTACTATTAATTTTATTCTTAGATTCTATGGAAACAAAGTGAAATGACAGCTAGATGAAAGGATAGGTGGTGGAACAGAGAGGGATATTAGGTGACCAGGGATTAGTCCGTGTCTCCTTGACTGTTGTAATGAGCTGTCAAGATGATTGGAATGAAAAACACAGACCTCCGTTTAATGAAGTCAGACTTTTAAAAGAGCACGGAATGAGAGGAAAGAGCAAAAAGGTTGGAGGCGAGTGACGGAAGGCGGCGGACTGAGATAACTCTGAGTCGATTTTGCCTTCCGTTCTGTTTCCCTCCACGTATTACAATACACCTGACATCCGACTACATTCTGAAAGAGTCTTCCGCCAAATAGCGTTCGCCTCTGTGCCCTTCCACCAATATCTAACGCTCGGCGCGCTGATAGGCAACTGAATTGACGAGCTTTGAGCAAGGCCCTTATAATAATGAAAGCTGAACATGAAAGAATCCAAAATGGTGATGCGGTATCCTCAGGCACGCCACTGCTGGAACGAGATACAAGCGGTAACGTCATTATCGCAAGTGCCGCCTCGTCCTTCCCTCGAAATAACATGGGCCCTGTGCCTGATTGGCAGGCGTATAGTGTTAATGAATAACAATATGATTTGGAAAAGAAAAAATCCGGGACGCTATCGGCCAGAGAACGACAGCTGTATGGCATTTTCCTTAATTAAGCTGAAGAGAAGTTGTGAGGGAACATAGTGAAAGAGGGAAAAAACTAGAGAGCAACAGCTGAGGCGTCCAAATGAAGGGTAGTGAAGGCACGGGGTGCAGATGAGAGACTAAATTATGGTTGATGAAGACTTATGACATAAATTAAGAGATGGAGACAAAAAAAATCCTTTACATAGTAGAAAACAATGAGGAATTTACAGTAAGGCGTTAAAATGTTGCCTGTCACCTTCCTTGCCAGAGCTGTTAACTGAGATTGTTTATAGAGAAATGCAGTTACAGTAATTTTGGTCAAATTTTTAAAACAACTTAATGTTCATTCTCATGTGTTCTGTTCTTACTCACGGTATGTGATTGGAATGGACTAAAAAACAGCTCAATACCTATCAAATTGACTCAAGTTGTAGCCTTTTGTTGCTTGCTAATGCTGATAAGCTGTGGCGGCCATCTTAATTTGGGTTGACTTCAAAAGTTAATCAGCTGTAGATGAACATCCAATGATTAGTTTCTGAGAGCCTCATTAAAATCCATCCAGCGGTTCATGACATTTTGTCAACAGGCAGACTGAATTGATTCCAAAGGTTAATGGTAAAGTTTTAACTAAAATATGTCATGTAATGGTCAGTGCTTTGACCATGTGATGGGGTGACTTTCAGCTACTACAACTTTTACAACTTTTAGCTCAATGTCTGCAAAACTGAGAAAGTTTGAGTCATTTTTGTGTTTGCTGATAGATGGTTGACTCCAACGGGTGATGGATATGTTTCAAATGTAGGTCTTACCCGATCAGGATAAGTGACGGGAATGACTTTGAGCTATTAATGCACCAAATATTATTTTTGTGTTTACAAATTTAGCTGTAGTGGCCATCTTTAATTCCTAACTGTAATCAAGTTTTACAGTGCTGTGAAAAGTATTTCCCCTTACAGCTTGAGTCTATTTTTGCCTTAAAGAGCATATTTTAAGTTCTTTTTTATTATTATTCTGATAAAACTCTGTCCAAAAATACTATTTGAAATGTTTATTGAGGGTATTTTGTTTTACAATACATTTTTTAAAACCATTTTTCTAGTCCAAAGTGCCCCTTTTTGCAAAGCTTCTAAAAACGCTTTTTTTTTTCATATGTGGACCTGTGACGTCAGCTAAGGGAGCTCCTAGCTAGGTGGCGCTGCTTACAGTGTTGTCTGATGTAGATAAATAAAGTATTTGTAGGATAATTTAACACTCTGTACGATCAATAATCCCATAAATATGATCATTTGAGCCCTTTGTTGTGTGGCGTTTGTGTAACAGATGCTTGTTTTAATCATTGTGTAGATTTTTTAAAGCTAAACTACTTTAACATCTCAGACTGGCACCGCTCTAGTCTGCCAGCTGCCTGCTCGCTGTCGGCGATGAGTTGTTAGTTTTATGTTAGAGCGCTCTTTAATCCAGTCGGTGTGAATTCATTTTAATAAAAAAATGCTAAATTATTATGTTCATGAATGCCAATCGCCAGTCTGTCAGGACACTGAGTCAACAACGGGACGGCTTCCTTACCGGTACGGTGACTTCTGTTTGGAGACGGAAAACCCCGGTGGTCCTGATCTAGTCCAGGACTGGATGTGATGGAGTCCCACATACCGGCGAAAAACATTCAGTGTGACTCTAAACAGGCGCCGTTACTTCGATCCATTCACCGGAACCGCTGTTAGCACACAGCAGCTAACAGGAGCTAACGGGGAGACTTGAGTCTCGTTTCCATGCCAGGTTTGGTACGGTTCGTGGTGGGTCGTAATCCGGTACCGGTCCGCGATTTCATGAGAGCATTTCCTTCAGGTGTCTGACCCTCACCTGGCTGGCGGGGTACAGTAAATCCATGCCGCGATGCTCTCCAGAGGGGATTCCCGTTCCCAGTGGGGCTACCAAGAGGGGCTTCACGGCGGGGTTTCCAGCCTGACCCGACACTGTTTCGGTCAGCCTCGAACCATTTAGCTGCATCCTGTGAAACTTTTTATAAACTCTTTCATTTCTTAACAATCCACCTGAACGCAGCTCAATGTTTGGAGCTCTGATGATCAAAACCTGGTGCTAAACGCTGGTATTTTATCCAGACCCAAGTGAGGAGGTGGGTCACGGTCTACAGCTGGACCGACAGGGTACAGCCTTACAGGACTGATTGTTTTTATCTTTTCTTTTTTTTTTTTAATCTTAATAAAATAACTGCTCACTATAGTAATAAAGTAATAAAATAACGGCACTCTGGGGGTTTGTTTTGCTCGTCACAAGTAGTGATAAGTGGATCAGTTTTCTATATAGAGAACGAACGGTCTCCCTGAACTGTCGTCACTTCCGGTTTGGTGAAAAAATTGACAATTCTCACAAAAACGAATCCAAGAGCCTAAATAAGCTGAATTTGTGTAAATTTTTATTCAGAAAAAGTTTCTATTATATTTCTCTAAACATTTGTTTAAGGGAGTGTCTAACTTAAAATATGCTCTTTAAATGTCACAGATCAGCAAACAAATTTCAGTATCAGACAAAGATAACAAGAGTAAATGTAGAATTTGGTTTCAAGTGATTATTGAATTGTTTAAAGGAGAAACAGCTATCCAAACCAACCTGGCTCTATTTGAAAAAGTAATTGTCCCCTAAATTGAAGAACTGGTTGCTGGTGGCAACAACTATTGATTGATTGATTGATTGATTGATTGATTGATTGATTGATTGATTCTTTATTTCGAACATAAAACCCTCAAGTTTTTGTGATAATAACTAGTGAGTGTCTCATGTCACTGTGGAGGAATTTTGTTCCACTCTTCTTCACAGAACCATTGGAGGGTTTTCCAATATGAATGGCCAGTTTAAGGTCAAAGGTCAAACATTCTCCTTCAGGATTTTGTGGTAAACAGCAGAATTTGTGGATCCATCAATTAGAGCCACACTGTAAAAAAAATGTAATTTTTACAGTAAAAAACTGGCAGCTGTGGTTGCCAGAATAATTCAGTAAAAAATACTGTGCACATGTAAAAACTTTTACTGAACAAATCATAATTAGATGAAATAATCCAGATGAAAAGCCAAAGGAGACAGAGCCTTTTCTTCTGTAGCTCCAAGGCATCTGTATTACTGTGGTAAACACTGTTTGTTCAGTAAAAATGTTTACGGTTCACAGTATTTTTTACTGAATTTTTCTGGCAACCACAGCTGCCAGTTTTTTACTGTAAAAATTACTTTTTTTTTTTTACAGCGGTCCAGGCAGGCCCGGATTAATGCACAGGCTAGGTATGGCTGAAGCCTAGGGGCCCCGTGCATCTGGGGGCCCCCCATTGTTCAGGAGGTTTTTTCAAATTTGCATAGCGGCCGCCTCCAGCTGATTTCACTCTGCCCGCAGCTGTTGTGGATGTTATGCAGTTGCAGCAAACACGTAAATATTGTTTTGGGTTTTTTGTATCCAGTAGTGTTGTCAAAAAAACCCAGTTCTTCTGTACCAAGTTGGTACTAAAACAAATGTTACGGTTCCAGGATTTATGAAGTACCGGTGGTACCGACGTAGCGGGTCCACCTGGTTTTTGCGACGCTAGCTGATCGTTTTTCGTCAATTTCAGTCATTTGACAGATTAAAATCACACACCTGTGTGTGTGTGTGTGTGTGTGTGTGTGTGTGTGTGTGTGTGTGTGTGTGTGTGTGTGTGTGTGTGCCATCAGACCGCGCTGTATTGGCAAGTGGCTGCAGCCTGTCAGAGGGACTCCTGCGTAAATGCGCAGCGCTCCGGATTCTGGACGTGGAACGCCACGTCCAGAATCCGGGGGTTCAGAGAACAAGAACTCCCAGAGCGTTCAACCAAGTTGGTTTATTTTCTTGATCAGTCTGGATTTATGAACTGAACAGACATATAAATGCTGCAATCGGAGGCGATCGCGTGGATGCGCTCATGCGCTGCGCCCCTCAGACGGGGAGAGTTATTAGAGTTCTCCAGATGAAGACCTTGTGATCAGCTGATTTATTGCTGGAGTTTTCTCAGGACCCGGATGTGTGGCACAGAAAAGTGAATTTAAGTTTTGAAATTGAATTGTAAAACTGAATCTGAACGGTGGGAACTGAAACAGAAACTATTGAAACTGAATTTTCACTTGAATTAAATGCAGTTTCAAAGCAAATGAAATCAGTTTCAAAACATTAAATTCAGTTTCAATTTAGTGAAAGTCTTTTCCAAACAAATAAATTGAATTTCAAATTAGTAATTCAGATTCATTTTTTCAAAGCATTTATTCAAGTTGAACAATTCAGATTCAATCCGAGCAATACATATTCAAATATAACTAATTCAAATTCAGTTTCTGATGGCACAAGTTTCTGCCCATAGTTTTCAGACATATTATTTTGAAGTTATTTCTTAATTCTACAAATAGTAATCAGGCCTGGGTGTGGGTAGTGAAACTGAACTCAGCTTTCCAAATAATGTGTCTAATCACTATTAAATCTGATATATCTCTGGTTTGGCCCTGGAGCGCCTTGGGATCCTGCCGGAGGAGCTGGTAGAAGTGGCTGGGGAGAAGACCGTCTGGAGCTCCCTAATTGGGATGCTGCCCCCGCGACCCGGACCCGGATAAGCGGAAGAAGACGAGACGAGACGAGATCACTATTAAATCTTGATTTAACAAAGGGAGCAATTATTTTTTCACGTAGGACCAGGTTGATTAGGATAGCTTTGTTCCTTTAATAAACAAAATCATCATTTGAAACTGCATTCTGTATTTACTCTGGTTTGTCTGATATTGAAATTTGTTGCTGATCTGAATCATTTAAGTGTTGCAAATAAGCAAAAACATAAACGTGTAAGGGGGGCAAATACTTTTTCACAGCTCTGTATTTTTGTATCTAAGAATAAGTTTCTAAGAGTTTCATTAAAATGTATCCAGTGATTTGTGAGATGATCTGCTAACACTACAGACACTTAAAAACATTATTGTTCACCTTTTAGTGGCATTCAATAACAAAAGGTAATGTTGGTGAGACATTTATCATTTTGCAGTTTGTTAGAGCAGTGACCCCAACAGTCTATTCTCCCACCCTAAGGCTCAAATCACAGCTGCGTGCTTACACTAACATAGAGCACTACGAACTCATAAAGGATTTGTGCAATTTGGTCATTTCTGGGTAATTTCTAACACGCCCCATTTGCTCCACTCTCTGCCCCCTTTTAGGTTCCCTTCACTCTTTGTCTTTTATACAAAATGCATCTTGCGCATTTCTTTCAGAGAGAAGAAGAAGAGCGATGCTGGCCTTGAAGACAGGGGGAAAAAAAGCAGGAGGGGGAAGTATAGTGCTGACATAAGAAGAGTGCAAAAAGAGATTGATGATCTCAGGGCCAGTGGGAGAAATAGGGAGAAGAGACAGAGGAATACTTACCAATAAATTACTTCTGAGCTGAAAGGGCAGCGTGCATGCGCTTGTGTGTGTGTGTGTGTGTGTGTGCGCGTGTGCGTGCGCCTATGTGTGTGTGTGTGTGGGCAATTATGCATTTTGTGCAAGTACATTTTCTCTGAGAATGTACCGGTATATGTGTATGTATATGTGTGCACAAGACTATATGACTGTATGTCAGACCTAAGCTGTCTATCTGTGTGTGTGTGTGTGTGTGTGTGTGTGTGTGTGTGTGTGTGTGTGTGTGTGTGTGTGGTGTGTTAGTGCCTCAGACTATGAAAACCTGGTCTCGTTTGCGTGTACCCGCCGCTTTTTGGAGATTGTTTGATGAAGTGGTGTTTTTTTCTTTCTCTCAAAGTGCTGATGTGTTCACACACAAACACTCACACATATCCATTCCCCTCTTAGTCCTTGTCAGCCATTATTTTTCATTTAATAGCAATATGAACTTGTCTCTTCCTTCCTCTCCACTCACCATTGTGTTTTTGCCATTGATTTGGAGAATGTGTCAAGATCCAACCTATTGTTCGGCATCGAATGAGACAGTTCCCTGCATGGCGCGACTCCTCTGAGAATGCATCTGTCACAAACGTTCTCTGCTGCCACCGCACCATAGGAAATGTCTCAATGATCAAGATTGGATCCCAGTTTATTCCAGTTGCCTTATAGATGAATGTCAGTGTGCCAGGTTGAGTGTCATCAGCTCCTGTTTTAGAGCTTTTCCGTAACCAATTCAGATATGGTCGAAATCAGTTTAATTTGATAATCCAGCCACACCCACCAACCACTTTATTAGGTACACCTGCTCTTAAACATGTGCATTTAGGTATCTAAATATGGTGAAGATGACTTGTTATGGAGACGAGGGGGGGGGGGGGG
>SSNR01000025.1:1597609-1695660 GCA_006937965.1 Callopanchax toddi | reverse complement strand
GGGGGGGGGGGGGGGGGGGGGGGGGTGATGAAAGGTGATAATACAAGTTGGCTGGAAGATATCGAATTCTCTTTTCTCACTTCTTGTTCCCAGTACTCCCTCCCATACGGACGTTCCTTTGTCTCTCCTTTATCTCTCCCTTTTTTTTATTTTTGATCAGTCTGTTTCTTTGTCTCATGCTCTCCGTTTCCTTTCTTTTTATTTTATCCGAATACTGATGCACACTATTTGTCTCCCTAATTCTTTCTCAGATCCTGGTGCAGTGGTAGAGACTCACAGCGCAGTACCTTATGCGGTGATAGGTGGCGTTCTGGCCCTTTTGGTCTTCACCGTCATCTGCGTCCTCATCGTCACCATCTGGTGCTCGGTCCGGCAGAAAGGTAACGCACAGATCTCTAAAATCTACACTCCAGATAACAAACAGGAAATGAAAAACTTAGTTATTTGTCCTCACAACTGCTTTTTTATTTGTCTACATTTTTGGGGGGGCATAGGGTGCAGTAAAAAAAGTTATTTGTGTCCAGTTACATCCAGATTCTTTGTAAAAAACCTTTTAAACTAAGGTGTAAAGTTGTCAGCACAGAGCAGGGCTGAATAGGATGCTCCTCTCTGGCAAGGCGCTGTCCATAATAAATGATCTTGGCCGGGGTAATCGAAGAGAAAGGGTGTGGTGGGAATGATAGGTGTGGTCCTAGTGTTTTATGACTTTGTTAGTGTATCGTGACTCAGAAGAAGCCTTCCCCTGTTTCCTATCTTTCTAAGTGCCCCCTTATTGGCAGCGCTATACGATGGGCTGCAGCTGCCAATAAATGATCTTGGAATAGTGTAGCCAGCTGCAGCCAGGATTACTCACCCTATGGCTGGACAAGATGTCTGTCAACATTCAGTATGACTTGACTGCCAATCAGCACAGAGACAGGACCATTACAACCAATCAATGTTGAGACAAGGCCATTAGGGCTTTGTTTTTGGTCCATCGTGACTGTCAGCAAGCCATTCAGCCTCTGTGCTAAGGAGAATGAGACTGTCACTCCCTTCTAAACTGAAACGACGCTCCAGCAGGAGTTCTCGGTTTGTGTAAAATATACCACACAGACCTTTTTTCTTTTGAACCGCAGGGATGTTAAAAAATTGCTTTATTGGTTTTCTGGGTGATGCAAACATGCAATTGTTCACTTGCACCTAACATTACCTTCACTCTTTTCTGCCAATCCTTCTTCCCTCCCCGTCTTCTACTCTCCTCAATTCTCCCCTTTCTTGTGACTTTTCTATTCATGCATCCATCCGCCACCTCTAATTTTCTGCCCTGTAGGCTCATACCGTACACGAGAGCCTATTCTTGCCTGGTATTGACCTAACAGTCAGTTAACTAATGGATTAATCAGTCATAGGTATGGAAGACTATAATATTGGTGTGACAACGCTGCATGGCGCTGCAGTGATCATGACGCTTTGCCTCCTAACCTTCCCCTACGATCTCCCTCTATCTCTCTCTCTCTTTTTCTCTCCTCTGCCCTCTTTCTTGCTCTTTTCCTTCAGGTTCCTATCTTACCCACGAGGCCAGCGGGTTGGACGAACATGGCGAGGTGCAGGAGGCCTTCCTCAATGGGAACGACGCCAGCCAGGGCAAGAAAGAGTACCTACTGTAGCCCTTTTTTTTCCTCCTTGATCCCTTATCTTCTGACCTCATACCCCTACCCCTACCCCATCCCTCTCCCTTGTCCTCCCAACTTATATACAGTATACACACACACAAAAAAACATTTCTATACAATGCGCCATGACAGGCGGCCTTCTGAAAGCGACTGTATACAGATCCTGCGCACAGCCAATCCATCACACTCCATTCCATTCCATGAGCTCCATACACACTCCCATAACCCCAGAAACCCACTGAGAGACAGAGAGCCCAGCAGACATTAACGACTGTGCCATATACAGTACTGTAAGTCGAAAACACTGGGGGAAGCAGCGGCGGCGCGAGACAGCGGAGACAGAGCGAAGTGAATGTAGACAAAAGCGAAATGATGCCATAATTATTTTGATCGAGAGGGAAGAGGGCAACACAATGAAAAGCAGCACTTTGCCTGTGCATCCGCCAAAGTGGAAGGGGAATTAGAGGCAGATGACTGCTATAATTCCCTGCCTGGAGAATAGAAGAATCCATTTCACAAAGCTCAATCTTTAACTGAAGGAGACTGTAGGAGAGCAGCGCGGCGACGGAGGCGGGGCTAAGAGAGACCGAGCTGAACGGGAACTATTTAGCGCTCGATGGTGAAATGCTGAAATCTTTCAAATTGCCGAAGTGTATTGTCTACAGATTTTTTTTTTAAACAGCGTGTGCAGCCAGAGTCCCAGGAAGTATCCATTTTTATGAACAAACTAAAGTTTCCCGTTTTTCTTTTTTGCCTGCTAACATCAGCTAAAAGTCATATTTTTTTCCTGTCTCACTGCAAAAGTGAAGGAAAAAGGTAGTTCTCTGTTCCTCTAATTCACTGTCAGCATCCTCCATCCTCTCCATACGCCTGTTCCAGTCCTCCTCTCTCTTATATCTCAGTTTCTCGCTGTCCGTCCCCCTCAATCGCTGCTCCCATACGAATAAAAGAATTAGCACTGGGCTGCGTTCCGGAGGAAAAAGAAAGGAATATGACTTGCTAAGGCATAAAAGCGGAGCTTCATTATTTTTCGAATGTCATTAAGAAGATGAAAAGGTTTTAAAAGTCCTTAATAGGAACGGGAGAAGCGATAGTGGAATGAGTGGACAAAATGGATATTATTTTCCACCACACAGCTTCATGCACACATCCATACATGCAGTAAACATGTTGACAGAACAAGTATACATATCACTGAATTCTTTGTATAAAAAAACCAGAACAGTGACATAAATTAAATTAAACTTTTAAGAATTAAGGAACCTGTTTACTATTGAAACGCATTATGAAGCATCTATACTAACACAGAATATTAGCCTATAGAGGTGAGAAGCCGAACAAACTACTGTCCAGTGATCTTTAAAAAAAAAAAGTAAAAAGAATAAAAAAAACATTTGTCTTTATGAGAAACCAGAGGTCTTATTGATTTTTACAAAAAATAATTATTGTTATTATTTGAGCAATTCTGATTGTTGTTACTGTTATTATTATTGCCGTTGTTATTATTATAATTGTAAATGTTAAAGAAATGTACACTTTTCATGGTTTTTGGTTTGACTATAAAACAAAATGCTGTTATTATTTTTTGTTGCTCTTTTTCCTCCTACCTTTTCTCTCTTTCTCAGTATTTCTCTCTCTTTGTCTCTTGTGCCTAGTTGTCTCTTCTCCTGTCTTACACACTTGTTTATTTTAGAGTCCATGTGTCACTGTTGATATATAGCTAACTATTTCTTTATAGGGGAAAGATACAAAGCACGACAAAATAAAAGAGAATCCAAAAATATCTGTATCAGACTGTGTTTTTTAAGTGCTCTCTGTGTGATCAGCAGGCGCTGTTTTGGAAATGTTTTGAAAAGTAAACGTTTGATTAGATCAATGGGGAATGGGAGAATAATAGGTGGGAAGATTAAAATAAAGGGGATGGCTCATACAGCATAAACAAAACAGTGGCTAGGTTAATGAATCACAAGAACAGATAGCAAGGAAGAAAGGGTGATGGGAGGGTTAAGTCAGATGCACACAGAAAAATATGACTCTGCCATTAACTTCCACGCAATCAATACCCGATTCTGTCGAGGAGCACTCAACATGTCCATCTGTGCGCAAGGCTAGATTTGAAAGCCGCCGGAGGTCACAAGGTGATAGATCGATGTGTTTCTCTTCCATCGATGGCGAAGCTCCACAGTCGCCTGTCATAAAGACAGATTGTCAAACGGCAATCAAAGTAATGGACTCGCCCGGCGCTACCGGCATGAGTTGACACTCCTGACAGCAAACAATTCAGTCGAAACTAGACATATCTTCAGTTTATGATGACGCAGAGGTGGCTCTGGTCGCTCCTATCAGCCCGGCTGTGGTCGATGAGCAATAAAACTGAGAATATTGTTCCTTTTAAATGTCTTCGAAACAGAAGAGTTTGTCCTTCACTAAAAGTTTCTGGTTTCGTTTTGTGTCTCGTGTGATTCAGAGCACTTGGGTTTTTTTTGTTTTCTTTTCTTTATTTCTAACTAAAATGTAACCTTCGTTTTGTATTTATTTGGAGCACTTAGGAGGAGTGACCTGACGTCAGAGATTGAAGCATATGAACCACCTGACCTTGTTGGTATTTCAGGCTAAGCATCTCACATTTTAACTTTCAGTTGACCTGTTGATTTCTAACAAAATATTACACACACAACCATTATTTTAATGTTATGGAGCAGGTATGTCCCAACCAAGGTTTATTGTCCCTGATACCAATCTGAATTAATTATCTGCCAATACAAAGTCTCAGTACATGCAGTAATTTGTTGGGTTTTTTACAGTGCAGACTTGCGGAACACATCCTGTATGCAAAATAATGTCATTGCATGTGCTTGAAACCTAAGGGATCTCAAGCAAACATTAGAACTTTAAATACCTGTTGTATAGCAGTCACAGCATAAACCTAACCCAGCAGGTAATCGCCAGCTTTTGTTAATATATCTGGAGCAGCACTGTTTTGGTTATGTGATGTTTGGAGGATCAGACCTATTATGGCTCCATAGATGATAAAAACTCCACCACAACATTGAGTTAATCATCAGAGATTAATTCTGTCACCAGTTCTGTGATCTTTTATGTCTCAGTCATTTCTGTCCTGTCTCTTTCCTCCTTATCTGAGTTCGGGTCGTGGGGACAGTTTTCCAAGTAGGGAATCCCAGTCGGTCTTCTTCTCCCTGTCCACCTTCTCCAGCTCCTCCGGTGGGACCTTAAGTTGACATTCACCAACAATAACAATGTTCCTGTGTGGTTTTGGTTTATTTTATAAAGCAACGCTTGAAAGAGCATTACAAACATTAAATAAGAGTTCTAGGAGTCCGGTATTGAGATTGACTATATGGACATCTTTTAATGATATAATTAAAGATTAGTCTGACAGTTTGATCACTCCTATTATCATAACGACTGCATGTTAAAATGATAAGCACAAGAATAAATGACTAAGAGAAGAAAATCATATTTGGACAAGGAGCAAACATTGACATTCCTCCCAGAGTTTGTACCATCAAGTAAATATGTCATACCTGGATAATAATCACAGAAAATGTCATTTATTTCCTACTGATGCCAGTTTTGCAGATTAATGTTTTGAAATGGGCTTGCACTAGAGAATTTCCCAGTTATAAACCATTTATTACATCATATTTCATCTCTATGTCTGTGTAGTTGACATCACTCTCAAATCAAACTGTTATTTTTTTTTGGCTGAGACTTGGTGGATTGGACAGTTTGATCCATTTTAAAAGGAAACCTGAATGTTTGGTCTTGGCAGTGTTACCTTAGCATGGTAAAAAATGTGTGTGTGTGTAGAGTGATGGTGTAGCACGAGGCATTGATCGAGCTGGTGAATGTGTCTCGGTCTCGCATAATCAGGAAGCAGAAAGCTTTCAGGCAGACAGAACAATTGAATGGACACTTGCTCCGCAGGAGCACGGGAAGTTTTTTTTTTTTCTCTCTCTCCTGCTTTACCAGATTGCTTCATCAATAATGTGTCTCAGTCAGGGTTTTTTGTAGTGACTGAAAACATGCCAGTCTCTAATAAACCGTCATATATTTTTAAGGAAGGAGGTGGAGAGCAAGAACAGGGTTCCCAGGGGAGAAAATAATTGTATTGCAGACACAATAAGTGAGGTTGAAAAAAATTTTGATAATTAATTAAGCTTCTAAACTTTGAGAGAAAGGGGAGTCTGTAATGGTGACAAACAGAAGACATATTGACTTTCATGCTCTTGTTCTTTGCAGAAGGAAATTTATCCTTTTTTCTCCATCAGTGATTCTTTAACACCAACACGGTACAAGATGAAGAATCCAATTATTGTGAGCAAGACACGTACTTTTATTTCAGCAGAGCGTCACATTGTATTCACACGTAAAACCAAAACAGCCATCAATATTGTGTCATATCATAACCAGGTTAATTATGCTTCCACTGCAATGGCAGATTCTCTCTGGAGTACTATATTATTAATGAATGTTTAATTAAATGCTGGTGCACACAGAACTACATTACTGGTAGTTAGCTTAGCTGAGATTTAAAACAAGCTCAAAATAAGGCCCATAGGAAGAGCAGTCAAAGAACGCAGACATCTGTGATCAGGATAGGACTCATCATCTTGAGACTTCATTTTCTCACTGACATTTGGTGTGGGACCTAATAATTAACTGGCCTTTTCATTTGCAAGCAAGTCATAGCGTGTGCAGGCATGGTGTTGCTGATAAGATATAAATCACAAAACAAACAAGGATAGTTCTGTAATTATCTGGTTAACTAGTCATTTACTATTGAATCTTTGCACAAAACCTGGGGGGATCTTTGTCCTTGGAGTATTTTCTCACTGAGCGTTTGAAAATGTGCAAATGAAAAAGAAAAATGCAATGCTTTCACCTCACAAAAAGATTTAGACCTCTGGGCACACTTTGGCTTTAAGAGTGTTTGGCTGAAGACCACCGAGCTGAATGCACCACCTCACGCAGTGCCAGGCGGACAGATTTTCCTCCGGAATGGGCTACCGCCACTTGGAGGTTGGGCACAGCAAAAGGGAAGGATGCCCGTTCTTCTCCCACTCGTTTCCTTGGAGGAGTAAAAAGGATCTGGGGCACAAGACTGTACAGCTGAAAGAGGAACACGGCAACTGCATGAGCCCAGGCAGGTAAATTGGTTTTAGGGGTCAAAAGCAAAAGAGCCTCAATAATGTAGAGTGGCAAGCAGAGTAGAACTAAAAGAGAGATGGACAGGGCTACAAAGCGGACTAGATTACACTCGTGTTTTTGTGGGCCTGCATGACTGAAAAGAGCTTTTTTAGGCTTTGTACATAGGAGATCACAGTTAATGGCCATTAAGAAAAGCAAGGGCAGAATGAAAACAGTAATCCCATGCACATAGACTAGGAACTGAGGACTGAGAACCGTGTCAGGTGCACACACACCCCAGTGGCTGCTGTGAATCTCAGCATAGGTGAAGTTGCCCCTGTCCTCCACGTAGAACTTCGACAGGAAGCCTCCATATGGAAGGTACGTCCCAATGACCGTGCGGTCTTGGTGGTACTTTGGGAGCGTAGGGGTGAGATGGGGTAAAGACGTTGTCCAGTTGCCGTCCAGCTCGTGGCCATTTGTACCCTGGCCGGCTCCACCATTCCTCCAGGTGCCGAGGACGTCTGTGCCAATGAACTGGGCAAAGGAGGACAAAACCGAGCCCACCCAGCACAACAGGACCGCACACAAGGCCCTCCGTCGGGTCACTACTGCAAAGTACCTGCCAGACACGGTGAAACTGATTAGTTTAAGGGTAATATTGAGATTGCACTGCTGTTCAAGCTAAAATAAATCAAACCTTTGAGTGATTGCAATGTTCCTACAGTAGTAAGCTAGTGTAATATTAGTCTATCACAACCAAAGATGCTGAAAGGCCTGAGAAAATACTTTATTTTTTCTTAAAATTGATTTGGAATCTAGACATTGATGTCCAATTTAATAATAAATCATAATGCAGAACAACATATATATTTTGTGCAGAGTGGCACAAATTAGATTTTTTTAATGCTGTCATCTAAAATGACTTCCAATAGGAAGTACCTCTGTAGAAGTTTCCTGTCTAGACTACTTTTTGCATCATTTTCTGATGACAGTAGCCTTGTTGCAAGGTAAGAAATTTCCAATATATGCCAGTGCCTTCGTGTAACAGAGATGCTTAATAAATGTATTTCTGTGTGTAAAATATTCATAAACGTGTCCTAAAAGGTTTGTCAGCAGTGTGTGTTTAAAGGAGCATGAACCAAACAGCCTTCTGATGTCATGGATTCCATTCAACGACGCATCTTGACATGTTATTTATTTCTTCTTCACTTCTATTGATTTCCTGTATTTATTCCTGAAAGCCTGTTGAAGGGTTTTGGTTCTCTTGCTACCCACATATTCACCTTTTCCAAGGCATGTACAGGAGAGCACTGAAGCACCTTTAAGATTTTATTTTATTTTGAGAAGCTTTTATATCATTTGTAATTATCTGGACCCTTTTTATTGTTGACACTTTCCCACTACTCCTTTCTCAGCAGATATATTGACTAGAGTTAGGAAAACACACAAGGGCTGCATTCCTTTCAGAGGAAGTTCTGCTCATTAGTAATTTTGCAGAACATCTGGGGTGTACAGCCTTTATTAAGACACTCAAACTGAGTCATCAAGCTTCTAACAGACTCACCTTTCTGCCAAATGATGCTGCAGGTGTGTGTCTAGTGTCAGTAGCATTAACAGGAACATGGTAAACTGTCTGATCAGCAGGGGGCAACATACAAGTGTTATGCAGGTGTACAGACACTGAGGTGTTCGCAGGTTGAGCAACACATTCACAGGGACTCCCAGCGCCCCACCTACAGCCCCCACATAGCCCAGGCACAACCGAAGGCAGCAGGAGACACTCCCAAGTTGGATCTTGTCACCCTGAATTCCGTCATGGGCTTCAGTCACAGTCCTGCTGCCACTGACCACCATGCACAACCTCACACTGACTGCGATCACACAAACCGACAAAGCGCACTGGCACAGGGAGTACAGCCAGATGAACTCCATATCTGTGGTAAAATATAAAGAGAGACAAAAAGATCAAGTTAGAGAATAGATTAATCTGCTTTTAAATGTTACAAAGGAAGAAGATGAACAAAAAAAATCAAAGAAAGGGTGAAATCAATACGTTTGCTAATGCTTAGTTTATTCCCACGCTACCTGCTGTCAATGCCCCGTGTTCTTACAAAGGTTTATTACTAAACCTACCCATGCATGGGTCAAACGCAGACAGAATGCCAAAGAAGACAGCAAATAGAAATGAGAAAGGAATGACAAAAAAAAGTGTCTGACAGTTTGAGGCTAAGCAGAGAAACGAGCATGAAGGTGTAGAATTATATTTTATTTTATTTTTTGATAGGCATTGGAGAGCTGAAAACGTGCCTGGAGAGTGAAAAGGTCAGGCCAGACCAGACTTGACACAACTCCTCCACTGAGAATGTGAGCACCATGCAAACAGGGAACAACACGCAGCACGCCGGGTGGCAACACACTGTTAACACTCTTGTCTCTCCTCTTCTTTTGCTTCACCTCTCCCCTCGCCGGGGCCCATCACGCGTCATTCACTTAAACTCTCTGAGACACAAATAGACCCAGACGTTGATGTGTAAATACACCAACACTCGTGCACACGCTCGCCCGATGACTGATTTCTCAGCATTCAGAAATGATTGGCAGCTAATTTTAGAGCATTTTCAAACAATAGTTTCACATAAAGCAGAGTGGATGATTATTAAAATAACAGCCACAGTATGGCACCTGTCCATTCTATGTAATTAGTTTGACCTTTTCGAAACATTCAGTGTTAGTCACCACTTCCATAGTAATCACGACTGGCTAGAATAACCTCTATATAACACTTCATAATCGCTTTACACAGTTGTCTCCTCACTCACTACTTGAATGGCCTCAGCTAAATTGATTTACTAAAGTAATTAATGGAGTTAAATCCACCTTGTGAGAGTTTTCAATTCAAACTGTTGGTCGGACACACAAAGTGTCCTTAATTCCCTTAATTAATCAATCAATCTCTTTGAAGGAAAGGGGTCAAACCTTTCAGGATTGTCACAGCCAGTTAGAAAGAGTTGAAAGGGGAAAAGGTGTTAGAAAAATCAGAGGAAAAGACGTACTGTTACCTGTTGTGAGGCCCTGCGATGAGACAAATTATACAAAGCTCAGATTAGTCTTCTTTGTGTCGAGGATGTCTTTATTTTTTGTCTCCTCCTCTATACCTCTCACTCTCTCTTTCCCTGCTGACAGAATAAACCTTATTCATAAACCTCTGCTTATCAACCCGCCTTCTATCTCTCTCCTGTCTCGGCAAACATATCAATTGTGTCAATGTTTGGAGCACGGCTGCCCTTTCCATCTAAGATGTGCAAAGGGCAACATCACCTCTGCCATCCAGAGAAATATGCAAATACAGGAACATGGGCTCACAGAGAAATAAAACCCTTCTCACTGAAATTACTGGTGTGCTTTTTCCAAATTTGTTCAATTTGAACAGGATGGAGGAAATAAGATACAGCTCTTACTGTTTTTTTTTTTTTTGATGGAGTATGTATGTGATTAATGAACAGAGATATCAAACACATTTCATATAGTCTGGTTTAAAGGCAAAAAAACACAGTACATTATAATAATATGATATCTACACAGAAAATAGCCTATAAACACAACATTTTGGTTTATGCTGTATTATATCCTGTGATTTTAGACCATTCACTTCATGATTCGTAATTTTTAAAAAGCTGACAAATAAAAACAGGCTTTAATGACCAACAAGACACAAAGCATAAAGCTACAGCAATTTCTGTGTCCTCACAATCTTTATTTTATTTTAACTACATGCAAATGAGCTGCACCGAACAGAAGGGTCGAGCCGTTATTGTCTAAAATTATATTCCGCTGAGCTCATATATATGTGGAAATTATTCTCCAACCATCTGCCAAAATCACGGCGCTCAGGGGCAGGGGGCAACCTGACCTGTTGCATAAAAACATCAACAAGAGAAATGAAGCACAGAAATTATCAAAGCTACCTAATCCTGATGCATTTTAAAATACAGGCACGGTATGTTTGTTTAAAGGTGTAAGATCAGGCTGTGAGGAGAGCAGGAGGAATAATCAGGAGTGTGAAAATCCTTTTTTTTTTTTTTTGTTTCTATGTGACTTTGTTTTAAGACCTCAATGTAGCAACCAAATGAGCAATCCCCTTCGCCTCCGTTTTCCATTCATTCAAGGTTGGTTAGTAACAGATTATATAAAATTGGTTTTATAGAATCTGATATTATATTTAAATTAATTTATTACATTGTGATTACATTTTTGTTACAAGACAATGAAATCTCAAGCAAAAGAAGGAACACAATGCGACGGTAAATGAGCATGACAAAATGATTTGACTGCTGCCATTTTTCTACGGTGACAGAGACGATTTATTTTTGGTGGTAATATGTAGATAATGTTTTATTATCCTTTACAATGGAAGATATTTTTGAGTAAGAGGTTCTTATGAGTGCAAAAGAAAAGTTGCAGCAGAAAAAAACGTTATGCATATAAAATGTGTATACTAATGACATCTGTGCCTGCTTTCTATATTTAGTCCTTAATTTGAAAGGTTGCAGAATTAAAGGTTTTTAAAAAATATTATAGTTTCTAATTTATAGACACTTTTTTTAAACAGAAGAAAAACTTGTAGTTACCATTAAGAATAATTTTGTACAACCTGTAGGATCCTTCAAGGTTTTTTATTCAAATAAATAAACTTTTGTTATGAGTTTTTGTTGCTTTCTGTTTTAGATAAGCTGATGTTGGAGTGCTGCATCACATTTATAATTTGGGATATTAATTGACACTTTTCTTCTAATGAAACACTGCTTATCTGACCAAAATTGATTTGTATGCAAAAATGAAAAAATAAAAAGATATTGTGACCTTGTTTACCGTAATTGTCAGAAGACAACAGGCAATTATTTTTTCTTGCCAATCTAAATAGAATATTACTACAAAACGTAATTATTGTGTGTAATCCTCATGAAACACTGTATGAGGAGGAGTAACTCAAGTAAAGTCATTTCTGAAATGCTTGTTGCTGCATAGCTTATTTCTAACATCTCAATAACACAAGTATTTTCTTTGATAATGATATCCTATAGATAATTCTTCAAAAACCAATAAAAGCCTATTTGATTTGCATCAATTATGATGGGTATTTTTGTAGGAACAGTAAACGTTTAAATTGTGTAAACAGATGATTTGATGTAGAGTAGAGCCCTTGAAAATACTGAAGGGTACTGATGGTGAGGGGGGGGAAATCTGATCTCGCGAGAAAAAACAAGATTTGCCCGTTTTAACATGGGTTGGAAACCCCGTTCCGCCCTCTCTCCCTTCGCTGTCCACAAGCAAGGTAAAGTACTATTTCGTCTTCTGCTGATTTATTTATTTTAATGCCTTATTAGTTGCATTTCTACTTTTTAAACATATTCTGCTAGGACATAACGTGCATTTTGTCAGAATGTTTCAGCTTTGCGACCACTGTTTAGATGTATTTCAGAGTTATAAAGGGTTTTATTTTAATGTAGCGCTAAGTGTATAGCTGAAAGTAATGGCTGCCCCCATGCTGCCTCGTTTAGGCCTGCTTGCTTCTGTAAGGTTGTAGTTAGATTTTTATTTTTGTTGAAATGTTAGAGTTCACAATGTAAAGCAGTCATTACGTATAACTTAATTTGCATTTAGTTGCTTATAGATCTACTAATGGTACAAGCTCAATATATGAAATGGCTTAAATAGCCCGGTAGTTGCTACCATGCTAAATCTAAGCTAACATGCCGGTTGAAATCGCTTTAGTTGAGATGCTTCTCGTATGATAAATAGGCTCAAATGTAGCATGGCATGTTTGTTTATTTTTACACATTTGCAATCGGTAATGCACTTGATACACGATTCACACGGCTGATTTTACGTGTGGTGGGTTTTCGCTGGTTTTCCTGAGATGATGGGTGTAGATTCTCACCCATCGTGATGGCCATAAGCGATTTGAAGGCATTCCCCTTTCGCTTGTGTTTCTTAGGTTTATTTGAATATCCGTTCGATAGATCTAAGTAGCCGCAAACAAACACACGGGATGTTTTTTTCCTTATTTTACACGTCAGCTGCTTGGGCTGTAGAATTTAAAGTAATTAAAAATAGGCTATATCTTTAAAGATGCCCGACCTGGTGTTGTGTTATGAATGCCACATAGAAGAATTTTTAAAGCAGTATGCTAAAAAGTTTAGTCCATCATTGACACACCAGATCTTTTACAAACGACTGTCTTGACATCAACAGCTTTTTCACTACCAGCATGGCTTCATTTTGAAACTTTGATATTTTTTGCACAGCCCACCATCACGTTTTTGAAATACAGGAATCAGAAGCCGTTATTCTCATTTATGTATGTTTTGTTATATACATTCATGTAAAACGTTTTTTTTTAATTAGTGTTAATCTGTTATTTTTTAATCTTTATAATACCTTTCATGTATATAGTGTATTTTTGTGCAAAACACATTTTTTTCTTCTTATTAAGTGACATCCATTTTTAAACAAGTTTGATAGCAAGAAACGTTTGTAACTGTACATTTTCTGTACACATTGTGTCCTGTTATGTAGATGCCTGGTGTTACAGTGAAAGACGTCAACCAGCAGGAGTTCGTCCGTGCCCTTGCGGCCTTCTTGAAGAAGTCAGTATTTGCGGTGTATCTTTTAATTAATTGTTAATCTGTTATATTGAATGTAGTTTTTATTGGATTTGTTTTCCTCATGTGATCACAATGTTATTCTAACACTACAATCACACTGCAGGTCCTAATGTTCAATTCTGATTGATTTATTTTCTTTGTGTGGTTGTTTACATCATTATTTAAATGTGACTGCTATCACTCTATTGTGAGCAATGACCCTGAAGCAACCCACCTGCACAGAACATAACATTAAATACAGCATGCTGTTTTTAAAGGTGTAAACAAGAATACCACACATTTCAGTGCATGAATATGTCTTGAAGTTATTGCAGTCATTGTTGACATAATTATGACCAAGTAAAATGAGGAAGCTTTGTTTTGATATTGACCAAATTGTAAAGTCAGTTACACTTGAACAAGGTAAAGTCGGATAGAAGACAGCATCACTGTTCAGACTTTAAAAAACAGGTATGCATTTGATTTAGGACCGCATATGAAAGTGGCATGGGTTTAGAAATAATAATAAATCATTCTGTTCAGACTGTCATGAAAAAATAAATACTGGAAAAATACAAACATCTGATTCCCCATATCACCACTTTATTCTGCAGTGGGTGCATATCCTGATAGGTGTTAGTTTTTGAATGAGTTAATAGAGAACAGCATATTAAATCTTGTGCTTTTTTTTTTTTTTCCAGGTCAGGAAAGCTGAAGGTACCTGACTGGGTAGACCTTGTCAAGCTGGGTAAGCACAAGGAGCTGGCTCCCAGTGATGAGAACTGGTTCTATATCAGAGCTGGTAAGTCCAAATGTTAAAGTTGCAGTAGGTTTAAAGAGGGGAAAAAAGGTTAATTTTTGGGATGCTTGATAACACCTTTTCTTTTCCACAGCATCCACAGTTCGCCACCTGTATCTCAGAGGAGGTGCTGGTGTTGGTTCCATGACCAAGATCTATGGTGGCCGCAACAGGAATGGTGTGTGCCCTGCCCATTACAGCGTAGGATCAAAAAATGTGGCCCGCAAAGTGCTGCAAGCCCTTGAGCTTCTCAAGATGATTGAGAAGGATCCCAATGGGTGAGTGATCATATGCAGTGAATTCTGGTGGGAAAAAAAATTTTCTTTTAAGACCCGAGTTTGATCAAAAGCAGCCATCTACTAGCCTTCTGTGGTTATTATGGGATTAAATGCTGAGCTTTTTTGTATACATGTATTGGTATCAGAATATGTCCTTTTTCATGACTATATTAGAGCCCAGTACCAAAAACACATTTAAAATCCTCAATATGTTTTTCTGAAAACTCTTCTAAGTTAACTGTCCTGGCTGACTTACAAGACTAGCAAGTTTTGTTGTGATCAGTTTTCAGATAGGAGCCGTCAGAATCAGCTTTTTATCATTATAGTGAATGTTAAGCTGTGGTGTAAAGACGCAGTGTCCTCATGTTTTTATTTTTTGTAAAGATTTTCCCTCCCTTTTGGTCAAACATCACTGTTTGTGTTTATTACTTCTCCAGTCTGTTAAATATTTTTTTTTAATTGTTAACTGAGATAAAGTTTGAAGTTCTTGTCTAGGTCTCAACATTGTTTATTCAAAATTCAAGTTGTGGATGTTTGATTAGGATTATACACCCTTTTCCCACTTGTACCTTGAGATATCTTGCAAGTGAAATTGTTTTGTTGTTTTTATTTACCCCACATTTTTGCAGAACAGTGCAAAATGTAAACATCTTGTTGCCCTAAAATCAGAGAGAGTTTTAAAAACTTGGAACAATTCAATAGAAATGGATCCTAAATTTGATGATTATTGGTTTTATAGAACATTTAAAGCTTTTTAATACGATGATTACAAATCTGTTCGTTTTTTTTATTAAACAAAGTAACTCACATCACTCATGGGAAGAAACCTTGCATCTCCCAAGATGCAACTTTTCAGGAAATGAAAGTGTTTTTTGTGTGTTTTTTCTTGTTTGTGTTGTTGTTTTATTTACAAATAAGAAACCTTGGATTGTTGCAAGCTCTTTTTTTTGACACTTTCTGTTTTGAAAACTCATCCATAAATCCACAGTTGGATGGGAAAGATGACAAATAGAGCTGATTTATGGAAAAACATGAAAGGAAGGAAAAATGAAGATAGAAAGTTTTAGCCCAACATGTTTCATATGAGAGTAAGAAGTTGTTTTTGTAAAATGTGTGTTGCCATGCTATTTTTCAAAATGACATAAAACAATGTGAATGTTTTATATTATAATTTTGTCTTGTTGAGCTCACTGGTGTTGTGTAAGGCACTGCGGTCTTATCTGTTTTGTTGACAAGTTTTGTTATTTCCCCTGCAGACTTTTCGGTTTTATCAAGAGGTTAACTGGCTTTGATTGAGGTTACGTTTGCACTTTGTCTAAATGAATGTTGCTTTACAATTTTTTTGTAGTGAAACGTTTTATTTAGCACATTCATCTCAGAGGTCTTTGTTAAATTCAACTGAAAGGGAGCGTATTGCTAGCTCACTTCCTCTGTTTGGGCTGTTGCCTTATTTCTTGCATGGTGGTACCATGCTAAATGCTTTGCTAGAGCAATGGTGCGGGGTTGTATTAATAAGTATCATTTTATAGCTGTTTGAATGATTAGCTTCAACATCCACACTGCTTCATTCCTACACTTGGCATTTGTGGAACACAGCATTAACGTTTTGAGATTGAGCAGTTTCCTCGTAAAGAGCTTTTCATTCCTGATAAGTTATTTTTATGTGTAGTTAAGTTACAGATTATTTAAGACACAATGTACATTGATAAATAAAAGAAAAAGGTGTATTGTGCCATTTTTTATTGTATAGTCTCTGACAGGTAAACATTAGATGAATAAAAATATGAGCACACCTCATCTAAGTTGAAAACAAAGGTGCAAACATTGATACTCAACTTCTTTAATAGATGATATCATTTACTGTTTGTACACAAAGTAATTTGAGCTATTTTGTATAATTTGGTGATAAAAAGCAGGCCAGATTGTTGTATGGTGCTGATTATTAAAAAGCCACTGGCCTCACTAGTTGGCTTCTGCTGATGGGATAAATAATTTGTTAGTCATCCAAAGGGAAACCAAGAAAATGGCTCCACACTCTTTTGCTTAAATGTTTAAAATGTATTTGTTTCGACAAGTTTTTGCCGCTAAGAATTCAAAGCAAATTAGATTGTGCTGTACCTGTTGGGCTTTTAGTACAGAAATAATTATTATACTGATTCACCAGAGTGATTTACACCTCAGCCTTTCCCTCAGTGCTTGTTAGGAGCAAGGGTAGCTCGAGGTTTTCTTAGAACTTCTTGTCGTTATCTATATTCATCATATATTCTTTTTCAGTCCACTAGTGGTAACTAGTGAAATGTTAAACAACTTGAGATGACTTTTCTAGGTGTCGAACAGCTCTGAGCTCAGTAATGTAGTTGCGGTAATAGTTGCAGCCTATCTGTGACCTGCAGATGTGAACCAACAGTCATTTTTACAAATGTTTTCAGGAAGAAATAAAACCAACCAAATAGGAACTTCTTGTTTACATGTAGTCTTTAGAAGTCATCTTTTAGTTGCTGTCCCTGACTCATGATGTTCAAAAGAAAAGTGATTAGGAATGATTTATTTCATATTGCTGTTGTGTATGTGAGCATAGATGATACAATGAAGCAACTGATGGTTAGCCCGTTGCCTCTTTTTATCTGTATACCTAGTAAAGCATATTCAATTTTCCATGTGTATTTTTACCTTGGTAGAAGTGGAAGCCAATATACTCAAAAGATTTGCCTTGCAGGCCTGAAGCAAAATTCTAATTACTATGTAACAACAAGACAAATTGATTTGGCTTAGTCATATTAATTCAGAGTATGCAGGACATGCATTAAATTATGAATTAACTTTCAAATTAAGATTTTTTAAAATCTTTTTTCCTCTCACTATTCTGTACCTTTTCACTTTGTATGGATGGAGAATCGATTGGGAGTTTACACTTACCAGAGTAGCGTTGTTTGTAAGGCATAAAGAAATGTATAATGCATGTTGTTTTTCTTTCTTTAGTGGGCGAAGACTGACCTCCCAGGGAACCAGAGACCTGGATAGAATTGCTGGTCAGGTGAGAAGTTGTTCTGTTAAAGGCAGATTGCTGTAAAATAATCCATAAAAGAATGTTTCCTTCAAATCTAAATTGTCCCTATTTAGTCATGTGCATGAAAAGGGGCCCATTTACTGGTATTATGTATGTATTTGACAAAAATATAATACTAATAATTTATATCAGTAACAGTGGGAACCAGTATTGCTTCCTCTGTTAACTTTACTGAAATTATATATTTAGGGAACAGAGCTGAGGAATAAGTAAATGATCAGTTTGCAAGTTTTATTTCTGTGGCAAGTAGAAATTTAGCTTTTAATTCTGAATTGCTTGACTGGCGTTACTCTCCAACTCGAGTAAAACTGTAGCTTGGGTCTGATGGATTGCTAAAATTAAAAGCTCCTGTATCATGCTTTCAAGCTGTTTAATGTCATCGCAACTCGAAGCTCGACTTTTAAAGGTTCCTTTCAGTGACTCAGTTGCATGTGCCATTTCATTTGGCTGTGTGACAAACTCGAGAGTGGTGCATTAAGCTTTTGTTGTTCCAGGAATGCAATTTCTAACATCGAATCAACAACTTGTCCATTGAGGGAGTACACAGCGCTTGACATGCAAGACTTTTCTGGTGGCACTTGTCCTGAGGCAATTTTTTATCTGCCAACTAATTATACATCTGGTGTGCCATGCAACTGGAAGTTTTTACCCTTCCCTAAAAAACAAATCACAGTTGGGCCTTGTCAGGAATGGAGAGAGGCAACAGTGTTGTGATAAGCCAAGGGTAAAAGGGGGTAAACATAAGGAGGGAATTTCATGCTTCACAAGTCTGCCGTATGGCACCAGTTTTTGCTTTGTTTACCCATACTAATGAGCAGTATGCAGACCTGGGCCAGGCCCCGCCCTCCTTCCTGCTTCATAGAGCTATCAACATGCATGTTGATGTGGCTCCACTTAACTCTTCTTGATTTACCCTTGTGTTTCTGATGGCTTTTTAAAAGGTTTAAATTCTACTCCCATGCGTTTTTCTAAGAGGGTTTAACTTTTGGTTAAAAAATAAAAATGTTAAATAGAGTAAATAAATGGTGAGAGGTCAATTTGGAGCTTTTTTTTTTTAAAAGAGTACAGTTTACTTGTTTCAAGGCATCACCTTTTACCTTTCCTAATCTTTTTTTGTTTTTTTTTTGTCTTTACAGGTTGCAGCTGCAAACAAGAAATCTGTTTAATAAACATTTTTGGAGGAAGTCAATGTTGTTTGCATGGTTATTTTGTGTGAACATTTTAAATTATAATAATGAACAAACATGCATAAATATTTTTGTTAAAAAATTCCTTGGATAATATTGGAGTTCTTGTGTTCCTAATGCTCTTTGAGGACACTTAATATATCTTGCCAGAACGAAAAAGCAAAGCTAAAGACTCTAAATGACTTGGTGAGCCATTCCTAAACTTTAGTAAGAACTCTGATGCAAAAATTGAATTGTGGGCGGTGTGTCATTAAGCTGTTGGGAAAGCTTTCTGCAAGCTGTTTCATCAATGAGCCAATGCAGCTTCTCATTAATGGCCAGACACTCCATCTTCAAAGAAACACTCTACCATTTTAATCTCATGGTGATGGTGCCACCTTTCTTCTTAAATGTGTTTCCTGCATCGATTTGTTTGATATTATTACATAAATGTTGCTTAAATACAATGACCGATGATCAGTTCTATAAGCAGCTCAACTAATCTATGACCTAAGTTAGGTGGCCACAGTGCCATCTAGAGACTAAAATATTTTTACATCTGTAGTTTTGTAAATTAAATGTACTTTTATGGGTGAGCTGATATTTTGAGATTTGAAGTCATTTAGAGCAGTGTATTGGTAATTAGATTTTTTTGTTGTCTGGGCACCCACCTTAAGGAAAGCTGATAAAGAATTTGAATGATTACATTTCTGTATCTAATTTGATCAAGGGTTTGTTATTTGTATGTTCCTTGGATCAGATGGTGGAGTTCCTAATTGCAGCATAAAGCTTAGCCAGGTCCAGATCCACCCTGGATTTGGCGGTGTGTGTAAAATCCTGCAGAGGGTGCCAAAGCCTATACAATATGAGTCATGACTACGTTCACCTAGAGTGAGATCCTTCCACGCTGTTGTACAGATATTAAACACAGTTTTTGTAGAAATGGCTCACTTTCATTACCTAAAGTGTTTTAAATAAGACTTGATCAGAAATACTTAATATAATTAGGGGGGGGGGGGATCTTAAATAGAGACTTGGTTTATTTTTTTCCACACATTTAATTCCCAAGCTAAATTTATCATGATGTACAGGATGAATGAAGATGTCATATTTATATTTCTAGTGTTGGAATTTCCTTACTGTAAGTGAAATCTAAAACCATTGTTCTGACACAGCTGAGCTCTTCCAGTCTGCTCTAGATGAGTTCTATTTGCAGGTTACTGTATGTTTGTTGACAGCGAGCCTTTCTGTGTTTCCCAGCCTGTCAGCTGCTGTCTGTGTACAGTACTCAGCGCATTGTGTGCCCCCCCCCCACTGGACTGACTGTGCAGCTGTCGGTTTTTGTCAGTCATAACAGTCTCCAATTATGCTTCGCACCTTTTTCTAGAAATACTCTTTCTATGCACCTCTCCCAGATTCTCAGTCTCACTGTGTCTCTGTCCTCCATCCTCCCACTCCTGCTGTTTTTATTTGAAGAACAGCTGTTCTTAAACACCTGAACCCATCATTGCTTCCTCCCCTGTCCATTCCTCTTTCCCCTGGCCCCCATTCCCCCTCTTATGATGCAGCTTTTTTCTCTCTTCTACCCTGTAATTTAGAGGAGTGAGGAGAAGCGACATGTCCTTGAGAGGTAGATGGAAATGTGTGGAATTTACTGGCATCTCTTCTTACTCACCTGTGTCTTTTTTATCCATATTTAGTGATATATGTGACTTCGCTTCCAGGCAGTTTCAGCTCCAGTCAACTTCTTTTCAAACATGTTTAATGCAGCATAATTATCAGCAGGATTCACCGCTCCAATTACTGCTGTCAAGCAATTGCAGCATTTGACAAATGCACATTCAAGTGGTTGGCTGTGCCTTGTGTGTGGCTATGGAGGGGTTTGCTGCACCTTCTCACTCCCAGGTCTTTGGCAGCTCAGCGTGATCACACCAAGAAAGGACGCAGACTTGCCTCTCACCTCCTCACGGCTGGAAACGATAGATAGCTAAGAAATGTCTCACTGCTGCACAAGTCTGCAAACAGAAGTGCTATCAGGGACAGCCTACATTGTCAACCAATGATATCGGGATTGGGACGGGCGGGAATTTAATTTTTCCTTGCTTTCTGGGATTGGGACAAGAACTTCTTTTTTTTTCCCCAATGGGAGTTGGATGGGAAAGAAAAGAAAATCCACTCCTGTGTCATCCTCGACTTAGGATGAAATTTGAAGAGGTGTTTTTTCTTTTGCAGCTCACGTGGGCCCCTATAGACGTTAACTAATTTATAGTACTATTTGTAGATAAAAGTTAGTGTCATGCCTCTTGGGTCCTGGAGGTGAGTGAAACCCTCAGCCTCTGGTCACCCAGCAACCCTTTACTGTTACTGATTTACTGTTCAAAATTCTATTAATATATTACGTGTCTTGTCTATTTGGTCAACAGATGCTGTTCTAATGAGTTTCCACAGACAAGTGTCTCTGATGGGCCATCAGAAGAAAGTGTAACTAACAATGTGCTCAAAACAGATCATGTGTGGTATGCGTTTCTGGTTAGGCATGCAATTTGTTGTTTGTTATTCACTGTTTCTTGGTGTTCTGTCTGCTGCCTGAAATGGACCTATTTCTAATACATGTTGTAAAGTACCAATACTGAAAATGCTGTAATGTAAATGTTCTTACATTTGTTGTATAAATTTGAAATGATAGTACAAGTTTTATGTATTTGAAATGTTTTATTGTAATTGGATATGTTACAAATACATTAAAGTATTTTTTTCTCATGCAATTTGATATTTCTTCCTTTAGTATACTATATATTAGCAATTACCAGGTAAAAAAGTACTGTAAAGTAATGATTAAGTATATTAACAAGTAACTCCAAATTGTGCTTTTTTTTTTAGTAATTGCAATAAACTAAAAGTATAATTGAATTAGTAGTACAGTAAAAATATATTACAAGTATAAAGCCTATATTTTAAATTCATTAACAATTAATTCTTAATGTACTTTTAATACACTTTTAGTACAATTTAATTTTAATAATTACATATTTATTAGTACATATAAAGCCATATGCTCAAAATATACTAAATGTACTTGAAGTTGTTCCATTTTAGCACATAAAAGTACACTAAATATACTTCAAGTTGAGCTTTTCTACATTTACAATTAAAATATATTTAGTACAAAATTAGTTGTTCCAAAATGGCATTTATGTTACGAGATCTATGTTTAAGTAGACCCAAGAAACTTTTATTTTTTATATATAGTTCTTTTATTTGGTCAAATGTGACACATTCTGGACTTTCCGGGTGCTCTTGACCTGAATCCAGATCCGATCCGGATCAGCCTCTTACCATCGAGCAGCTCCTGTTAGCAAAGAGCTAAAGTCATGTAGGATCGGCCCGGCTTGTTTTTGTTGTCAACTACGTGATTTTATGGTTAAATTTGGTCAGTTTTCAGACTCCTCTAGTGAGTCTTTCCTCAAAACGCAACCAGCGAACTATCTAAGGGACTTTTCTGCTGTTTTTAGAGACTTTTAGAGATCTAAATGGTTTTCTATGAGCCGCGACCTTTTCCGGTTCAGGTCTACTGACAGACAGACAGAGACCCGATCCTCTGTCGGTGTTTCTAACAGCTGTAGAGCTGTTGTTATGTTGCGTCACCGTGGTTTTATGTAAACCTGCAGTAAAAATCCAGGAGACATTGATTTAGTCTTGGTCCTGGATCAGCCTGAGCTCAGAGTCCTGAAGCATCACAGCTCCATCTGATCATCACAGCTTACTCTGGAGTTTCATAATGGAAACCTGATTAACTTCATCACTTTTCATATCTGAACAAATAAATTGTTTTCAAACACAAATAAAACAAACTGAACTTATAGTAACGTTTATATTTAAGTTAACAGGAAAGAGTACCTTTTCTTAGTTTTTTATTCAGATTGTAGTAGTAGTACCAGTAGTAGTAGTAGTTATTTTATTCAGTCATGAAAGTAATTTTTGTTGACAGAAGCATCCTGCATATACAGTATATATATATATATATATATATATATATATATATATATATATATATATATATATATTATTCATAAACATACACATATATATCTATAAACATACATAACATCTATATAAATATGTAGGTTACATACACATAAACACTTGCACATACTATGACTGAACAGGTTTAGGCAGAAGCAAAAGCTTATATTATTATTATTGCATAACCCACTGACAAATCAAATACTATATCTCCTCAATGTGATGATAAATGTGTGATAAACACATAAGTCACACTAGTACCTTTCAACAATATTTTTACTGACAAGTATTTGAAAACTAAAAATGAAGTTGCTGTTTTGAATTCTAATTTAGCCTCATTCCAAAATTTTACTCTCATAATAGAAATACATCTCCTTTAATACCTTTCTTATCTTTTGAACCATAAACTTACAGACACCTCTCAAATCATAATTACTCTCCCACATTAAGAACATTTCATGTAGTGACATTAATTTTGTTTTAAACATGAATTGCATAGTTTTATAGTAATATAGATCCTCTAATTTCATAACCTGTAAATTTAAAAACAATGGATCAGTATGAGTATGTAATCTTATTTATAACTCGAATCACCTTTTTTGTACATTTTTTTTGTTAATTTTAGGTTTGTTTTGGAGGTTGAGCCCCATTTTTCTATACAGTATGACATGTAAGATTGAATTAGTGAGCAATAAATTAAACAAAAAGCCTAATCAATGACAACTCCAAGGAATTTTGTTTCTAAAACTCCTTCGATTTCAGTATTTGAAATTTGTAATATAAACTCCACGTTATTTACTTTTTGGTTTCCAAATATCATGAATTTAGTTTTTTAATATTCCGTGATAATTTATTCACATCAAACCAAGATTTTAGTACTTCCAACTCTTTTTCAGTTCTCTTTAAAAGTTAAATATGCTGCTCACTCACTCAAATATATAGTGTAAGAAGAGCCCCAGTGGTCTGTAACCTGTGGCTCCAGAGCCACATTTGGCTCTTCTAATAATTATATCTGAGTGAGCATATTTATGGATACGTATGTTTGTGTAGGTATAGATATTTATGTATGTGCATACTGTATAGAGAGAGGATGTGTCAGGTTTTGTCTTGGGTGTGTCTCTCCTTCTCTCTCTCTAGGGTGTGACAGGCACAGCTGGGTCACATCAGCAGCTAATCAGGAACTGCTTAAAAGGCTCAGAAGACCAGAAGCCTGTGCTGGATTGTTTTGCTCGCTTGAGTGAGTGATCAGGCCTTTCCTCTCTAACCTAAACTGCATTGTCAGTAAAATACCTGTCTCTGCATTGTTTTCCCCCACTAGAAAACTTGCTCTCCTATGTAACCTGAGAACCTCAGCTAACTCCAGTCACACCTTTTATATATATATATAAAATATAAAGTAAATTAAAGAACATCTTCTTTAACGTTAAACATTATCTGTGTGGACAGCAGTACTTAGGACATGTTAAAATACTGTAATTTTTTAAAAGAAACTCATAAATCGGGAGTAATGTTTGAAAACAGCTAGCTAATGAAGTGACGTGTATTCTACAAGGGTGGTAGTACAAAGCAGTGAACCATCTTGTGACTTCTTGGTTTTTGGTTTCTGTTTCCGCTGACACACACCCGCCCTCTTGTGGCAGTTTTGTGACATTACAAGTATTAGTTACAGTGCTTTTAGCTGAAAAGCGTCTATCTGTCGCCCTCTTGTGGCAATAAGGTGAAACTACAACAACCATTATTCACAGTGCTTTAAAAACCTGGAAAAATAAAGAGTAACCATTATTCAGCCATTATTGAACCATACATAGGATATGTTAAAATACTGTAATTTCTAAAGAAGCTCATTATAAATCAAGGCAGTATTGTTTGAAAACAGCTAGCTAATGAAGTGAAGTTTATTCAGCAAGGATGGTAAGCACGTCAGTCCGCTGGGCTGCACATATTATTTGTGGGGAGTGGGGATACAGTGATACTTCTGCATCCTTGTATCAAATTATTGGTGGGGATAATTCAGTGATAGCTGGGTATTGGTGGGGACACGTCACCTCCGTCCATGCCAAATCTACGCCCATGGTCAGCAGGATTCACCGCTCCAATTACTGCTGTCAAGCAATTACAGCATTCAACACATTCAAGTGGTTGGCTGTGCCTTGTGCAGCAGCTAGGGGGTGTCTGCACCTTCTCTCTCCCAGGTCTTTGGCAGCTCAGCGTGATCACACCAAGAAAGGATGCAGACCTGCCTCTCACCTCCTTACGGCTGGAAACGGTAGATAACTAAGAAATGTCTCACTGCTGCACAAGTCTGCAAATAGAAGCGCTGGCAGCCTACACACATTGTCAACCTACAGCTTCATGCCCTGTGGCATGTTTTCCTCAGAAGACATGACATTCTCCAGAAAGTTTCCCAGCATTCCCAGAGTCCTGTCACATTGAGTCAACGGAGTTGGGGAAGCTGACCCAGATGGAATTGGCTCATTCAAGATAACAACACTGTTTCCTGTTGCAGCACACTCGTTGTCCCATAAACTTCATTGTCGTCTTATCAAAACAACAATCGCATGTTTAAATTGAATTCTGCAATCTTGAAAATCAAAAATGTTTATTAAAAGTTAAACTGACATTCAATCCTTTTGTAGACTCTTTTAAATTGAATATGTTCTTGCAGATCCTTTGTTTCAAATGTCACATGCATTGGGTTTGATGCAGGTTTCTTGTCTGCAGAGGTGTTTATAGAAATTAAGCTGAGGTCAAAAGGTCAGTCATTTCAGAGCAGCTTCTGCAGCACTAAAACTCAGAGGTCTGAGTCTAACTCATCTGCTCCTGAAGGTGTGAGCAGCTGATGGATGGATGCATTTGGAGTTTCATTTAGTGTGTAGAAGCAGGACTCGGTAGTCGAGGTGTTTTATGTACATCTGTCTACTGAATGTGTTGCTGTTCATCTTTGTGCTGTCGGCTCTAATCCCTCACCCTGTGTTTGGCCTCAGAGCAGGTGGTGTAAACATGCAGCGTGCCGCTCAGTCTGCCTGGCACCATAGGGCACTGCTGCACGGCCTCACAGCAGGTGTGTGTATACGATTGTGTGTGTAGGCAGAAAAACCAAACCATGTGTCAGTGACTTTAGTGTGTGGCTCCTTAGCTGGTGAGTCTCGAATCCCCTCCACCTGTCACACAGGGTGGGGTACAAAGGGAGGATGACGGGGCTCAGAGCAGATGCTGTCGTCTACAAAAGCTAGCCGAACTGTCTCAATTACACACTGTGTCATCTGTGCATGGTTGTTTATGTGTAAAGCCTTTCTTATTTCCACAATGCAGCTACACACATTTTGGCGCTTTCAAGTCAGTCGTACTTTGATGCCTTGGGTCTGCGCTTTCTTCAACACGCAACAAAAGAGTGACAGAAAGACAGCTAGACACCTCAGTGTGATACCGAGCTGCTGTGGAGATAGTGGACACTGTTGCAGACTGAGATAGAAAAGTGTGTGTGTGTGTGTGTGTGTAGCACCACCCCTCATCATTTTTCTATCTCACTATCTTTCTGTGCATCTGTAGGAGGGATGGCTGGTGTTCAAAGAGATGCCAAGCAAGTGTCAGAAGATGGACAAACCTTGTAAGTCAACCAACAACGCAGGTTCTTAGACCCATTATCTAAAACCTCCTACCTCATCTTCAGCTCTGACGGGCCTTTTTTACTGTAAAAACATTCCTAAGTTTAACAAATGCTACTATGTCTGCTGCTCCCCTTACAGGGATGGTTTGATGACCTTTAGCTGAGATTAATACCATGTAGGAGTTACTATAAACACGAGCACTTGATAGAGAAAAATGTTCCAAGTTCAATGCAGAGGCAAATAATTGGCTGAATCTTAAAGAAACGTCTTGATTTTGACAAAATGTTCCAAAAGCTTTCTGAAGCTATATGTCGGAATTGGAGAAGAAAAATAAACAAAAGGAGTCACAGCTGTTTCTGACTTCATTACAAGTTTGAAAATTGTTAAAACAAGTGTTTGAAAGGGAAAGTTTTGTTCCTCTGACTTCTCCCCTTGATTTCAAACAGCCCTCACCTCCACCACTTCCTGTTTCTTCTAATTACCACGATCACACTTTAAAAAAAAAATTATTTTCCTCTTTCCCTAGCTATTCTCCTTTGTATATCTATTTTTGAATCATGGCCTAAATCTGTAAAGTTTATTAATCTAAACACCAATTTCCACTCAGCTCAGTGTGATCAGATGTTTAGTCTTTTCAGGAGGTACAGAAGTGGATAAAACTATTGTTTTCCTTTAGCTTAAGAAAGAAAGACCTACAAACGCCACTGAAATAACAAAAGTTGATCCATTTTAAAAATTATTATATTTAACCACAAGTCAAACTCACTGTTTGATTTTGATTAGTAATTTTTTAATTTCTTATTGCTTGTGTCAGTTTCAAGTTTTTGCGTTAACCACTATGTGTTTTTATTTTCTTTAAAAGAAGGTTTGATCTGTGTTTGCATGTTTTGATGCCCCATCTGATTATTTTAAATCCCATCCAAAACATAACGGGTTCTTTGTTTTTCCCGCGCCTGCTTCAGCTTAGTTGATTTGGCAGCGTTTAGCTCATGTGTGATGAGGCTGGTGCTTGTAACAAAGTAGCTGCGCATTTTCAATAATTTAGGGAACATTTTTGTTTTGCAACAATCTAATTCTGTGTAGATTTAGTCCTTAAGAATCTCTGTGTAACCGCTGAAGAAGGGGGTTCTGTGATGGTCAATGGGACAGAGACACAATAGGTCCTCAACAACCCTTCAGTCAAGAATGAAAAGTAGTTTTGCTGCACGTTTCTATTGTTATATTTTCATTTCATTTTTCGAGGCCATTTTTAAAAACCATTCTGCCCTTCTATTTGAACCAAGCGGAAGATTCTTTTGTCATATTTAAAAAGCTGCGTTCAGGTCGTTCAATCAGCTAAACTGCTCTTTATCAAAATTAAAATGGAGATAACTAGACACATTTCAGATTCTGTACAGTAAAATTACTCTAATTTGGACTTTTTTTACATTCCATCTCTGTATGTTTAACTTCAGCGTGACAAACCTGTGACCTTAGAACTTGTGTCTCGGTTTGATTCAGCACCAGATGAAGAAGTAAGGCTCCACAGATTCAGCAGAAAATGATTCATGACCTCAGTTCAGCTGGCATTATGTGCATACTCTTACTTGTGTGTGTGTGTGTGTGTGTGTGTGTGTGTGTGTGTGTGTGTGTGTGTGTGTGTGTGTGTTTGAGGCGGTTAGGGAACTTATTTCAGGGTTCTGCTTTGCTCTTGCCCGTTCCACACTGTGACCACTCAGGTTACCTCCTCTCCTGCTGAACAGATTTCATCATGTCCACATATTTTTCTGTGCTCCCCGTCTTTCTTATGCTGTCTGTCATTTTTTTCCTCTTCTCCTTAAATAATTCAGTACTTCTCTACCTGTGGGTTTTTATATCATATCATTTCTCCTGCTGCTCACTTCCTGCATATACATCATTTCTTTTTGCAGTTCATTTCATGCAGACGTGCAAAACTAAATGTTTACAATTTGTTTATTTTTCATTTTAGTCTGAGAAAATATATACAGAACATTGTTTAGTGGCTGAATGCACTCATTCAAAACTGTAAAGGGCTGTTGGTGGGAACCGTGTTTAACCACTAAACTGCTTTTAAAATATCTCATCGTTTAGTCGTTTCCTGAGTAATTTCTGAAACTTCTTATGGTTACATCGTCAAACTGTTTAGAATTGCTGACTGAACATTGTAAAAAAGTATTTTGCAATTATGCAAAAGTAATCCTGGATTTGCTGGTTTGCCTCTGCTTGTTTATTAGATGAAATCAGAGGCTATTCGCTGCCTTTCACATGCAGAGAAGCAGCTGAAACTGAAACCCGGTTTAACTGACGACAATTATAGAAATTGTACTTTTCACACCTTCTAAACCCAAGCACACCACAAGCACCCGTCTTCTGTCAGCACATTTAATTTTTTGTAACGGATCCTGCTGTGGCAGAGGTTTTGGTACGACATTCAGCTAACACCGTGCACTAGCCTCAGGGCCTTACCGAAATGGAAAGAACACGCCGTGTAAGCCTTTCTGGGCCCTGATATAGAAATCATCCTCCTAGTTTCTCTGTCTCATTTTCTCTGTTACATTATTTTTTCATTTTTCCCCCCCTTCACTCTATTATACAGTTTCCCCACCATCTCGCTCACCATCATCACCCTCCCTTCCTCCCATCTGGCTGTTCCAGCTGAGGTCAACACACGCCGCTCCGCTGTCGCACCGGGACCCAGGAATCTCATGAATAGCAATGCAGCAAACTGGCAGGGCCCTGACATTTGAAAAGTGTGTGTTAGATTAAGTTCATTTCAATAATGTGATTGTGATATGAGGAGGATCAGTCCAGTGTCTTGCCAGTTTGAATAAAACCCAAAACTTGAGTGGAAACAGTCAGACTGTCTGTGATCTCATATTTTCTGATAAACTCATTCTTGGCATTTTTTCTTTATTCCAGTTTACTCAGAGTTCTTTTACAGGTAAAGTCTGTGTGAATCTTGCAGGTTTCTCAGACTCTAGATGCACATTGTTGCATTCATACAGGGACACTCGGAGTTCAAGGCCTGGTCATTTCTCAGGCCAGTTTGAGTTTGTTAACATGAATCTCGTCTCGGTCATTAGACCTTCTGAGGATGAGGAGCACCTTTGTGTCTGTGTGAGAAACTTTGAGACAGTCTTAATCCGGTTTAACGCAACATTAGCTCAGCCTTCTCAATCTTCTGCATATGTCCAAAATGACTTTCATTTTCTCCTCTTCCTCAAACAGATTTCACTCCACGTTTTCCCTCAATCTTCTCACTTTTGTTGCATTCTAACTCCCTTTACCAAATTTCTGCCCATCGTTCTCCCCTTGCTCAGCTGGTGTGCCGTCATGGAGGCAGTTCATGTGTTTGAGGAGCGTTTCTGCTCTCTCTCCTCCCCATTTCCATTTCAATCCTCCGTTCACAGCTGGAACTAAGGCGCTCTGCATGCAGATGAGCAAGACGCCGGCTGTTTCTTTCTGTGGATGTGGGCTTGCAGTGGTCAGAGTGGAGGGAGGAAAAAGGGGGCGCCAAAAGCAGAGGAATGATTTTGTGAAAGTTACTGACAGCAGGAAAACATTTGTAGTAACTGTCATTTATATGTAAACAAGTGGACTGAAGGAGATGTTTTTGTGGACCGGATTACCTTTCTAACAAAATCAACTAAAAGGAAAGTCTGTCATGAAGAAATGAAAACAAAATGCATTAAAACAGAAGGGAAGCCAGGTGGTTTGATAAAAAAGCTGTGAGAGTGTGGAGTCAATTCAGAAAAAAGACTCCATTTCATTTTTTAAAAGTCAATTTTACGCTCATTTACAGATTCATTATTTTGTTTTTTGAGCCACCATAATTATTTGTCATGGTTTAATCATGACAGATGATCTGTCAACACTCTGATTCCCATCAGCAGCTTTTGACACATTCTTTTTGAAATGCTACAAATTAACCTGTTTCTTTATGTTTGTTATGTTAAATCATTTTGCTGATTGTCAGAAAGGGGGTGAGGTGCAGGAGAACCCAAATGCAAGTGACGGACGAGGAGGCAAAGGTAAAAACTCAAAAAGGGATTTATTTACAAAAGGGATCAAAAATACAAACTGAGGGACTGAGGCAAAGTAGACTAAACTGGAAGGACTAAAAAACTCTACCTATACTGAGGAGCGGAGACAAAGGAGACGAACAAACACTGAGACAAGACACAGGAGGGTTTAAATAGCAGAGAGAGTAATCAGGTAGAAACAACAGGCAGGTGTGGACAATGACGAGACAAGACACCTGAAACAGAACTAAACAGAGGAGCTGGAATATAAACACAGACGACTAAATTAACCTAAACAGAGACTAACTAGAATGTACAAAACACAGGATGACTAGGGACCTGAAATAAACACAGGAAACTGAACTAAAACACCAAAGACTAAACTGTGAATATAAATGCAAAACACAGACCTGACTAAGACACAAAAGGACTAAAACCAGACTAAGAATATAAACCAAAACACAGAGAACTGAGGGTATAAACACAGGAGAACTAAAACTAGACTATAAACAAACCACAATGCAGAGGCTGGAGCACGACACTGATGCTTTTATCCAAAGCGGCCTACATTATTACATACACTTACAAGGCACGTTGTGATCTGTGGGGGAAACTCACGCATGCATGGGACGAACACGCAACTCCGTGCAGAAAGGCTGCAGCTGGGATTCAAACCTGCGACCTTCTTGCTGTGAGGCAGCAGTGCTAACTGTACCACCATACAGTCTTTAAGGATCCAAGCCACCAAAAGCTAAATCTAACTGATCAGCTGAGTGGTAGTAGAGTAGGTAGAACTCCTCATTCTTTGAGCTTATTCTGAGGTGTGCTAATACTGTAGTATTGCCAACTTAGCAACTTTGCTAGTATTCAGACACCATCTAGTGATCTGTTTCAGTTTTTTGTTTGTTTTTCCAAAAAGCAAATTATGACAAATGTAGCTACTTTTTCTGGTGGTATTTGAGAATTTTGGAGACTGAGGTAAAAGCAGTACATATTCTAAACAAGTAGCAGTTGCTGCTGTGGATCCCTCTCCCATCCCAAAGCACTCACAGGCAGCCCAGCCCCCATGTAGCTCTCCCCCTCCCAGCTCCAGTCAGAGCAGGAGACATTCACCCCTCTGAATCCAGACTGTAAATTAATTGATCATGGGTGACGTTGCCTTATTTAACTCCACGCCTCTTTAGGTCCGTTTTGCTGATGCCAAATTCAAGTTGGAATTGTGAAAATTGTTTTGTGATTAAAAATTCAATCGACAGGAGGAAGTTGTTTTATAGTCCTAAACACACTTAGGGTGTTTTACTTGCTTTTTGTGCTTCACACAATGTAATTACTCTCTCCTACAGCATCTATTATAATTACATACACACGGCCAGTTAGGTAAATTAGGTGATGATGTAATTCTAGGGCCTTTTGGGATGGCTAGTCGCTCCTTTCTCCACTGAGAAGTTGGCAACACTAATTTAACCCATTGACATAAACAACTAGAACCTCATAAACCAATGATGTCCAATCCTGGTCCTCTAGGGCCAGTATCCTGCAGGTTTTAGAAGTTTCTCTGCTTCAGCACATCTGATTTCAGTCAGTATGTGATTAAAGGTCTTCTTTAGAGCTGAATAATCAGGTGCGTTGGAGCAAAGAAACACTAAAACATGCTGGATAGCAGCTCTCGAAGACCAGGATTGGACACCGCTGTCTGAAGTAAAACCAAAACAACACAAGTTTTAAGTCCTGCCCCTTTTATGTAAAGAAACAAGACATTTTCCTGACTAAAAATAACTTGTTAGAGAAGACTTTAACCACTGCAGATCTTTTACAGGGACACAAATCTGTAAAAACACAGGAAAAAATGAGAAGAAGGCTTAATGCAATCTCTGTAAACCAAAGTTATGAGGAACATATTTGATGGAGCTCCCTTTGTTCTGTTTTTATGCCAAGAATTATCTCAATGTGACCTTGTTGGGAATTCTACTGTATATAATTCAGCTTGTACTGAAAACAAATGAAAGACGTGTTGAAGTTTTCTTTATTTTATTCGAGGCGCTTCAAAGGTAGAAAACTTCATACTGAGTTCCTTTGAATAATTAATACCCACAGATTCACTCAACGCTGAGTCACTGCTGTAGCAACAAGCCAATCCCTAAAATATTGTTTCATAATGCTCTCGATGACTGGACTCTGATCAGATCTCATTTTCAGTAAGTGTCCACTCTTCGTCCAGTGCTGCATCACCATCCTTCAGATCCTAAAACGGATGACTAATGACCACAGGGTTAGATGCCGGTGATGATTTCATTAGTCAGTTATGTCCTGTGGGAGTCATATTGGACCCAGGAACAATGAATACAGAGAAGTGTTTTGCCCCAGAATGAACTCAGAAGTCATGTGATCACATGATCTGCCAGGACCATGAGATAAATGGGGTGCAGTACAAAAACACTCCCGGACATGATCACTAATTAATGTTATTGTTGTGGGCCGGGGCCCCTAATGCACTCAGCTGGAGAGGGATACAGCTGACCACTCGTGTTTCAGCTGAATTCCTCTCATGGTAAAACCATCTGCTGCAAATTGATTACAGTAACAAATATTGATTTAAATGGGCAAATCCAGCCTGGTCCCTTTAAGTGGTCACTCCCCTTTTTGAATTAAGTACTTAAAAAATATCCTATTTATTCATGAATCAGCTTACAGTTGTGCGGCTGCCTCTAACAGCAGCGTGATGTACAGCTCACATACAGATCACATCCCCACTTTGATACAGAGCTGCATTCAATCTCATCCTCCCCATCCTGCATCAAGTCAAGCTAGACAAACTGCACAGCCAGTCAGTCGGGGCCCACTGGCTTACAAGCCTCTCTTACATTTATTGACAGAAACCATCCCTTTTTCTCTCCCTTCTTTTTTTGTCTCTCCATCTCCTGCCCCAAGTTGATTTGCTGCTGTCTGAAACACATTAGTCTCTCCCACTGTTTCCAGTCACCCAACCCATTTCTGTTGCTGCACTCTTCCTGCTTTTATCATCTTTAAGCCGATTAACCCATGTTTTTTCCCTTCATTTTTGTTTTTTCCCCCCTCCATTTACAGGGAGTGCAGAATTATTAGGCAAATGAGTATTTTGACCACATCATCCTCTTTATGCATGTTGTCGTACTCCAAGTTGTATAGGCTCAAAGCCTACTACCAATTAAGCATATCAGGTGATGTGCATCTCTGTAATGAGAAGGGGTGTGGTCTAATGACATCAACACCCTATATCAGGTGTGCATAATTATTAGGCAACTTCCTTTCCTTTGGCAAAATGGGTCAAAAGAAGGACTTGACAGGCTCAGAAAAGTCAAAAATAGTGAGATATCTTGCAGAGGGATGCAGTACACTTAAAATTGCAAAGCTTCTGAAGCGTGATCATCGAACAATCAAGCATTTCATTCAGAATAGTCAACAGGGTCGCAAGAAGCGTGTGGAAAAACCAAGGCGCAAAATAACTGCCCATGAACTGAGAAGAGTCCAGCGTGCAGCTGCCAAGATGCCACTTGCCACCAGTTTGGCCATATTTCAGAGCTGCAACATCACTGGAGTGCCCAAAAGCACAAGGTGTGCAATACTCAGAGACATGGCCAAGGTAAGAAAGGCTGAAAGACGACCACCACTGAACAAGACACACAAGCTGAAACGTCAGGACTGGGCCAAGAAATATCTCAAGACTGATTTTTCTAAGGTTTTATGGACTGATGAAATGAGAGTGAGTCTTGATGGGCCAGATGGATGGGCCCGTGGCTGGATTGGTAAAGGGCAGAGAGCTCCAGTCCGACTCAGACGCCAGCAAGGTGGAGGTGGAGTACTCGTTTGGGCTGGTATCATCAAAGATGAGCTTGTGGGGCCTTTTCGGGTTGAGGATGGAGTCAAGCTCAACTCCCAGTCCTACTGCCAGTTTCTGGAAGACACCTTCTTCAAGCAGTGGTACAGGAAGAAGTCTGCATCCTTCAAGAAAAACATGATTTTCATGCAGGACAATGCTCCATCACACGCGTCCAAGTACTCCACAGCGTGGCTGGCGAGAAAGGGTATAAAAGAAGGAAAACTAATGACATGGCCTCCTTGTTCACCTGATCTGAACCCCATTGAGAACCTGTGGTCCATCATCAAATGTGAGATTTACAAAGAGGGAAACCAGTACACCTCTCTGAACAGTGTCTGGGAGGCTGTGGTTGCTGCTGCACGCAATGTTGATGGTGAACAGATCAAAACACTGACAGAATCCATGGATGGCAGGCTTTTGAGTGTCCTTGCAAAGAAAGGTGGCTATATTGGTCACTGATTTGTTTTTGTTTTGTTTTTGAATGTCAGAAATGCATATTTCTGACTGTGGAGATGTTACATTGGTTTCACTGGAAAAAAATAAATAATTGAAATGGGAATATATTTGTTTTTGTTAAGTTGCCTAATAATTATGCACAGCTGATATAGGGTGTTGATGTAATTAGACCACACCCCTTCTCATTACAGAGATGCACATCACCTGATATGCTTAATTGGTAGTAGGCTTTGAGCCTATACAGCTTGGAGTAAGACAACATGCATAAAGAGGATGATGTGGTCAAAATACTCATTTGCCTAATAATTCTGCACTCACTGTATACCAAATAACCCACTCTCATTTTACTCCTGTTATTCTCCATTATTTTGCCTCTCCTGTCTCTGATTCCACCCAGTGCCCTCCTGCTGAGTCACATGAAGTCTCCACACTTGACCATGATGTGTGAGCGTGTGCTTCTCATAATTACTCCTACATCGTGGACAAGAAGAGGAGGGAGAAGTATTAAAGAGACCAAGGAGGACATGTAACGGTGTTTTAGTTCGAAAATTAGTTTTATTTTCTGATTGATCATAAAGAGCCAGCCTGGAACTGGGTATGGCAGCGGGTGGTCTGTTCCCAGCCCTGTCATGGGGGCTCATGTCAATAAAGTCATAATGGTTTTGGACACACAGATGGGGCCCTTTGTTGGACTAGAGCACACACACACACACACGATCAACCAATCAAATCTCAAGTTACTGATATGATTTTGATTTAAGAATAAAAAATCCATAATGCTTTATGCTTTTTAATAGCATTTGTAGCCTCTCGAGTATGCGTAAATCAATTTCCAGCTAATATTTTTTGAGAATCAAAACGCACACCCTGCCTGACCAAACTGGTTACACAAGCATATGTGTGTCATCTGGAAAAAGCAAACACAAAAAGAGAATTGAAATGACAGTGTAACATTGCTGTGGGTCACATCAGCAAACCCACCAAGAAGACCTCAACATGCAAATAAGAATGTGCTCTAATAAATACACCATTTAGGCTTGACAGAGGCGGTAAGGTTTTCATATTTCTGTTGTAACTGCTGGGGAGGACACAGATAAATTGCACTCGCCTGCACTTCATGCAGTGGCAGAAGATGATTAATATTCCATAAAATAGTTTATGTATTCATATTCAAACCCTGAGGGTCTGAAGACGACGCCAACGTTGAGTTGGTGTAGGCACGATAAAGTCCACACACCCCAGCGGGCATGCTGGGCTGTGAATGTGTTTGTGAGCAACATGAAGTGTAGAGACCAGAGACTTTGAAGGCAACGAGCTGATTCCTAATTAATTTTCTACTGAGAGCTAGATCCACATGCATTACTGAAAAAGATGTTTCAAAGAAAGGCTGCTTAAAAGAGTAATAATATAAAAATGTGTGTTTGGAGGTTTGAAAAGAAAATAATGAGTTTATATGAGAACTGGTGTCAGAACCTTTTAAACTGCTCAGCCTGTTTCCTTTGACTTTATTTGTTTCATTTTTATTTACATTATTATAAATACATAAACCCTTCTATTTGTTAGTTTAACCATTTGTCCAGCAGGTTAAAAAAATACTAAAGAGAAAAATACTGCTAAACAGTATGGGGATGTTGTTACCTTACAATATGAATATTATTATGTTGGAGTCATTATTATTACCTTACATTATAACCTTTATTTCCCCAAATGAAAATCATACAAAATAAAAACCCAACAAAACTATAAACAAGAAAACTTCTGTAGAGTTGTTGAAGGGTCTTTATGCAGCATCAACAGCCTTGAAAACCCAAATCTGGGACTGACTTCTGGGATAATCCAAGCTGTGACAAGGAGTTTTGTTGTATTAACTGCAAAAAAAAAAACATATATAAAGATCCAAGATCAACAGAAATGTTAAAACTGATGCCAATGGCTTATTAAGGTCACCATGGTAACCATGCACCTGCATTTTAAGATGTGCAGAAAGAAACAGAGAGTAGAAACTAAACTTCAGATTGTCTCTGTTGAAAATGTGTTGGTTGTACAGAGAGAATTCCTGAACCATAAATACTCATGTACATTTTTTTATAAGTTTTATATTAGTATTTTATGAAGGAAATATGACAAGTTAAAAAGATTTTTTACTTACAGTTTTGAAGGAAAAAAGTTCTGAGTGTTAATACAGTGGGGGTTAAAACCTTGGCTGTGTCCAGTCTGAACTTAGGGGTATTTGAGATGAACCAATAGTTTTATAGAGAGGATGGCAATACATAATACAGCATAGAGTATGCACGGGGAACTTAAGAGGGTACATTAGTGTACTTATGGTATGTACAAGGTACTTATGAGGTAACGTACAGGGCACTTAAAGGAATCTGTACAGGGTAAGTATTAGGTACTTATGGGATATCTGACACTTACAGTGGTACTTACAGTATGCAACTTCACAAGTACCCTGTACATATCCATTTAGGTACACTGTACTTACCCTGTACACACCTGGGTACATAACCTGTAAGTACTGGGCTGAATTAAGACAGAAAACAAAAGGTTAACTTTAATCAAAAAGTAAAATATATAAATTTTACTAATCAAAACAAACTATTTGTTTTTCATGTCTAAACAGCTTAAAGCTGGTCGATCAGTAATACACATCATCCAGATGGTTTGTGAGCAGATTTTTAAATAAATCTATCTTTGTTCCTCAAGAGAGGCACACATAATACTGAACCAGTCTGCATAACAAATATTCTATCTGCACTGCGCTCAACGTTATGTTAGAAGAGGCTCGGGAACATCGCTGTGGGAGTGAATTTGTAAAGAGGAATTTTGAGTGGGGAGGAAATAAACTACATGAGTTTTATTTGAACCAGAATGGTTCCATATCTCATTTTAATCTGTGCTCCTTTTGTCTGGTTGGAGTTTTCTCTTTTATGGTTTAAAACTCCACAATCCGAACACAAACCAGCTCCTCAATTAAAGTGACTCTTAAGAAGAAGACAGTTTGTTCACTGTGTCCTAGATAATAAAACTGTGAGAACTGCAGTATAAATGACATCAGCACTTTTATAAATGACATCACTTGACCACAAAGACGACCTAAATCATGACCAATACCCTTTGGGACAAAGGGAGTTGATGAAATTGCCACATTGTTCTGCACCGTTTCCTGCAGTTTGGTCTTTATTTATAGTGAGGATGACAGAAACCTCCACACACACCCACAACGTCACTGTCAGAGCGAGTGGACCTGACACCCCAACATGGTCAAATCAACCCAAACAAACCTTAAAAGGCAGGCTCCTATACAGTGACAGTCCTCAGGGACAATATTGTGTTAGGGTCAGATGATTTACTGTAAATGCATCCTTGTGGTTCCATAGATGATATCCAAGTCATTAAATCTACCACATTTTTGATCAAAACAACCAGGAAAAAAACAAACTGTTACAGTGAATCATGATAAGATCATCTCTGTGACAATGGTGCTGTGTGTTTGGATCAATCCGGGCCAGTTGGCAGCAAAGACAAGTCATTTGAGAATACAGGAGAAATGCTGGATTCCCAGAGAAAGGATTCCTCACAGAACCAGTTTCTCATTGTGACTCATGGACTCACAGTCCGCCGTGAAACGGTGCCCAGAAAATAGCTATGATTCTGTTTGTGGGCCAGCCAAGAAAGAAAAGAGTGTAATAAAGAAATACTGAGAGATTAGAGTGGACAGCGCAGACAGAAGGAGAGAATAAGAGAGCTAAACAAAGAGGGAGATCAAAGAACCACGTGGGACGTGGAGGATAGAGCCTCAGCGTATCATTCTCTGCTGCAATGTCGGGACATGAGAATTAATACAAGATTACAGCCACCTTCACTTTTTATCTTTCCCCCCTCGTACTCCTCATACTTTGCTATTATTCCCCACGGCTACATGTTACCCATCCTCTGACTTTAGAATTAAAGCTCTCTCCTCCTCTTCCTCTCCTAATCTGTTCTCTTCATTATTCTTTCATTACACATCCCTGTTCCCTTTGTAGTGCCTCCATGTCTCTGTTTCTCTTCATCCCCTCGCTTTGGGTTGATGTGTCAAATATTCTCTCTGTCAGGTAGTCTAATTTTTGACACGGGTAAATCATATTAAACTAGGGACTGGCTGTCTAACTTGTATTTTAAGGGTGTAACAATTTTCCTACATGAACATTCAGCAAGTGTCAAAATGTGCTGACAGTCTCCCTGCTTGCTGGAGAGCCACATATTGGGACCTACCTGTATCATTTTAGCCAATGTGAATTTACCAGCTACATGGACGATATGCATTTCTTGCCACTAATAAAACAGGATTGCTTTCTTGCCCTTGCCTGCAACCTTACATTGCTAGTTCTTGATTCTTCTCCCTGCAGGTGGTGAGCCCATGTAAAGGTGACTTCCTGTTGCTTTTTAGTTCCAAACCCAGGAGCTCCCCTCCACAACCTGGCTCTAAAGGCGGGTGCCTCAGTCCCTCCAATTTGGGAGAGGTTGTCTTTCAATAAGATCTTTGGATCTTTCTAAGTCTGACCCCTCCCCTGAGACCAATTTACTTCAGGAGATCCAACAGTGACTCAAGAACAACAGCCCCCAGGATCATGAGGGTACTAAACCCTTATCAGGGTACCTCCCATCTTTACAGTTACAACTGATACACCTCTAAATGTGTGTACTGAGATCAGATTTTTAGTATTAATGGTCTACAAATGATAAAAAACCCTTCAAATCTACATCATCCCACTAATGTTGTGAAAATTGTATTTTTCAGTGAGTCTCATCACACTGTTCATGATGCAACTCTGGGCCATGTTTGTTGAAAAAATATTTACATGAAAACATTTTTTGCTGCTTGTTTCCCGTATTTGAAAAACGTCAATCACTGGGTGTGTATTCACGATAGTTTACTCACACACACACACACACACACACACACACACACACACACACACACACACACACACACACACCTGGAATGGAAGGGGAAAAGAAAAGATTTTTTTTGCGATCTCCCACTTTTCTGATAGGTCACTAAATGCAGCACACGGTTGATTTAAAGGAAGAAAATATGAAGACGATAAAACAGTTATAGGGCTAAAAATGATTTATTAACACATCATCCTAATAAACACTTTTTGTTGCCTTGATGACTAATATTTATGGAAAAAAGTGTATTTTCTGATACTTATTTGAATTAGTATTACCTGCATGTTAGTATTACTAGGAATTGTTTAGGTTTAGAATTAAAATGTATTAGTTTGGATTAGAAAAAAAAGAATATGGTCATGGCTAAACTCTTTTGCGACACTTTGATTTGCTGTTACTCCTATGACCTGCACTCTGCTTCTTCTGTAAATTTAATTATAACATGTCATTTCCAACTTAGGACACTTTGAAGAGGTTATAAGGTTTATGTGTGAGGACATCAAATCAAACCATTTGTTCCAGATGAAGATGAATACAAACACATGACAGTACATTTGTCTCATTGCAACAATTCAACCAGGTTGAACTCTATGTTTTGTCTAAATTTTCATGCATCACTAATTTTGTCCTAACTGTGGTTTTAGTAGCTTTAACATGCAAACTGAGACCTTTTGAGTCTGAAATATAGCTCACTTTTCCCCGATTAGATTTGGGGTATGATTGTTCTTTTCTTTCTTGAGGCCTTTTCTACTGTCACCTTCACTTCCTGCTTTATTCTGTGCAGTCAGTCTCTTGTCTGTCTTGCTTTCCTCCTTCACCGGAGCCAGGTTTGTAATAAGCGCACCTGTTTCTTATTTTCAGTCATCTTGCTGTGTCTTTAAAGTCCCAGTTTTCCTTTGTTCATTCATCAGTTCCTTGCGTTTTTGTGTTCTTTTCTTTGCCGTGTTCTGAATTAAAGGCTTATTTTTATCAACAGTAAGTTTCGTCTTCAGGACAACTGGGGCATCAAACTTTTGCAGGCTGTTTTTGAGCAAAAATAATGATGTAGATTATTTACAGTTGGGTTGAGAACAATTAGTAACTTACCTGGTGTAGATAGATACGTATGTCAGAAGTGCTACAGTAGCTATCCACTGCAAAAAAATCACAGAATTTTCTGTAAATAATAACGATGCAATGTCAAATGTGTGGTGGTGTAACCGTTTATAAAATAATGTTTCCATGAAATGCTATGAACTTTTTTCAGAGTTGCTTTAAAATGGCAGAAACACTTAACTGGCCCCGCTCCGACTAGTCATTAGTTCATCCGTCTGGCCAGAGCTCATACTGAGATGCTCACTCTGTTTCACAGACCTACTTCAAACGACCTGAACCTCCTCAGGCCTTGGTTTTTTATTATTTGTTTTTGACACTTTCTGTTTTTTCTATACTCCAACTTTGTTTTGCTTTAAATTTTTCCTTTTTATCATCCACCAGTTTTCTATCTCTTGACTTACAGCAAATCCTACAGCTTAGGCTCTGGCATGTTTATATATATATATATTGAGCATCAAATAAAGTTAGGTTAACGATACGTATTTATTTCCCATTTCCAACATCAGTGTTCTGCAGCATATGGGGAGCAGAGGAGTCCTTAATGAGGTGGTCTCAGCCTTATTTCCAGACCATTTATTGGAGACGGACCCCTGTGAAGGAAAAGAGGTCGTTTGCAGTCAAGTATAAAGCAGTTGAGTGTAAATACCTTCTGCATACATAATGCATTGGTGAAAAAAATAGAGAATTTTTCCTTTTACTGGTCGGAAGTCCTGAGTTAAGGAGATCAAACATCTCTGAGTGTTTTTCATCTGCGATGGGAAGATAAAGCGTGACATCAACAGGCAGGTTGTTTTTTGATTTCAGCACTGATGCAATCCACCTGACTGTTGTGTAAAAGAGTTATGCAAGTCTAGAAGGCAAACTTTTAATCTATTAGCCAATCTATATTCCAACCATGTTCTATGGATATAAATTCTGAAAAAAAAAAGGCAAAGCGATCTACAGGCTTAAGTAGGTCAACCTTCTCTTGCAGGATGAGTACCTTGGACATCTAATGCTTGGAGCAGGACTGATGCTTTTTCACGTTAGTTGTTGTAGGATGTGGAGACTTCTGGAGTCAGAGCCGAATGCCCTCTGGGTAGATCTCTATTGGAGGTATTCTGAGCATGTCTGTTCGAAGCTAAGTAGGGTGATTAAGTCCCACCTGGCCTGATGGGAACATACCAAGACAGACTGATGTGTGGAATTCCTTACTTAGTGTGCTTTGGTTGTAACCTGGTCCTTAGTGAGCCGCAGAAAACGGGCTGATTAAAGGAACAAAGCGGCAAGTTTTAGACACCAAAGAAAGACACTACTGACTGAAAAGTGAGAAAGTAAGCTGGTACCTTTTATCAGTTAAATAATAATACATACAACTTCAGCAGATCCTGCACTAACGTGAACGCATTTGAGTATTTAGGATGCTAAAGTACAAGCATTTGCTTGAAGAAGGACACCTTCATTATGAAATGTCCCATGACCAACATAATCAGCCCAAATTGAATCAAGGCTTTTTCCTTTTGATGTCTTAACTCTGCTCCACGAATCAGACAGGTCTGAGAAAGCAGCTGGGAGCATTGTGTTTACTAGTTGTCTGTATACTTAACCCTTCTTTTAATCAGTTTCCATCCTTGTTGCTCCATTTCCTTCATTTCTCCTTCACCATTCCATCCGTTTCTGTCTTCTTCTGCTGTAACCCCCCCCCCTCTGCAGCTCCATTAGGTAATGAAGCAGCACAATAAATCACAGCTACTGTCCTTATGACTGAAAGCCTTACACACACACAAACTGCCCCATGCTTGTCTAAATCAGCATTATCCACAGCTACGCAGCGTGATACAGGTTTTCTGTAAGGCAGTGTGTGGACCCTGCTGTCCCTCACCACAGGACAAAGGACTTGTTAGTGGACTTGATGTCTCCACAACATGGGGAGATGATTATGACTGGGTCAATATCAGGAATGACTGGTTTTATTGATGTTCAATAGCTGCTGGGGAGACTTTCCTCCCTGTCCTGCTGTCAAATCCAAGAATAGACAAAACAAACGAGCTACAGACAATCTAAGATAAACTGTCTCTTTGAGTACTATTAACTCCCGGTAGCCTTTATAAACCAATGTCTTCTCAACGTGAAGAGCAGCTGTGTGTGTGTGCATTCCTCAGAGATAGACTATCAGATACCATCCTTAGAAGTAACACAGAACAGGCAGCAGGTATAACTTTTCTTATTCAAACAAGGCTGAGAAAATATTAACCAGCTGTTACAGACCAACCGTCTCAGGAATGCGTGTCTTTGAATGCAACTGCTCTGCGAGGGACTATTATTACTCACAAAGTATGCTGGTCATTTTAGAGCTCCTATAGTCAACCAGTCATCAACTGAAAGAAACCACAAGAGGTCCACTTATATGAACAGTAGTGCTACCACACCAGGCGAGAGTGGACTCATTTATGTTTTCAAGCCACAAGCTTTTAGTGTTTTTGATCGTCTAGCTTTGCAGGTTTGTCTCTACCAGCAGCAGGACTTCAATTACAGTTTCATGGCTAACTATAGCTGTAAACAGGGTGTACCTCACTCTAAACACCCAAACAGATTCACAAGGGATTACAAGTCTAGGAATGATTGGTATGTCTGTCAATCACAGACAGCTTATGCTGCTTAGAACTGACGTTGCAAACATTAAAATCATTATTAGAAACATGTGCTAGATGATGACGATTCGTGTCTAATAAGGGCAGGAAATTTGTCTGTGGAACAAAAACCCCTCAATAAACCTGACTGTTCTGTGGGATCAGACCTACTGTAGGCATGCTCATTAACAACCTGACAGATTAGTTTGCTAACCTATAATGGATGGTGGTAATTTCCCATGTGTATTGTTGCAAAATTGTCTTCTTTCCAATTTTCTACCCAATCAGCAGGTAATTGCCTTGTAGTTCCTCATCATTTCCCTTTTTATCATTTGCAAAAATATGATCATGCTCAAGTGAAAGATGTGCATTTAGGCTGTTGATTTTTAAATTTATACATTTACGGACTCATTTTGACAATAATATTCCAAATTATATTTTTATTGTGACATTAAATGGACATTTTCACTCCTAGTTCTTGGATTAAAATGAAAACGCCCCTTTTGATACATCTTAGCGTATCCCTTTAGTTACGCTCCTATAGGTTTAGACTGCTGGAGGAGAACACTGGTCACATTCCCTCACTCTGCTGTCTTTACTCTTATGGTTATTGCTGCCATTAACTTTGTCTGTTGTTAATCTATAGAATTGATGACTGGCTTAACCCTTCTCTGTTTTCTGTGTCTGTTTCTTGTCCTCTCAGACGTCAGTCAGTCGAGGTAGAAGGCTCTTCATTCTGAGCCTGGTTCTGGTTCTGGTTCTGGTTCTGGTTCTGGGTCTGCTGGAGTTAAACACGAGTCATTTCATTCCACTGTCACTCATTTGCTCAAGGGGCATTGAGCTGAAGTGACGGTCTGATGCACTCAAGGTTTCTTGATATTTTATAATCTACAGAGTCTGATTATGTTACAGCTGAACTAAACTGACTTGAGTCTGGACCTGATTTTATGAACTGGATTGTTTTGTTTTGTATGGAGCTTTGAGATGACTTATTGATGCAGCATAACACAACTGAACTGAATTGGATCTGTGTATCTCCATGGTGATTCATAACTCCTCTCTAACATGTCATTTGCCAGTTATTCTTTATTGTCATGAGGCTCCGTATCATTAAACTGCCACCTCCGTTCTTTGTTGTCAAGCCTTTACATTTACTGGTTGGCTTAAACATTTTAGTTCCCTACTTGAAGTGAACAAACCTCATGTTTCTCTTTAGCTTATAGAAAATACGTTTAGCTAAACAGAAAGCTTTTATTTTATAAAGACATATCACTTCCACTGTTTGAGTTGCACCCGTCCAGGGTGTCCCCCGCCTCTCGCCCCTTGACCGCTGGAGATAGGCACCAGCTCCCCCGCGACCCTCTGTGGAGGGTTAAGCGGCTACAGAAGATGGATGGATGGATGGATGGATGTTTGAGTTGCCAAAGAAACTCAAATCTCATTCAATCCTCTTTCTGATTGGATCTCTTGACCCATTGTTTCTTTACCCTGATGTAATTAGCACACTGTGGAGGATGGGACGAGTGGCTCTGATTACTTCTATTTATTTAACTGCTGCGATGTTGTGTTAATAATTTGGTCCCTGATGTTTTTGTGTGATAAAGTCTCACAATCAGACTTTTGGAAATCCTTTCCTTGTCAAGCTTTGATCATGAACAGATGAAGTCATTATCTGAAAGTTACCCCGTCCACAGATCATTGTTAAAGCTCCTAATATAATTAGATTTGATTTTAAAAAATCCCATGCGCCTTCAATTTTCTGAAACTTGTGCAGGTTACTAGATTTATTTCCATGCTTTAAAGTGAGTTTCAGCTTTTAGGTGTAAAATTATATCATTTTTTCTTTGTCGCACACATTAATAGTCTAATTTACTTGTCAGATTTTAAAAAAAACATGCATTTTGACAATAGGAGGATGTTAAACACTTCTTTCTGTTGTATGCATCTTCTTCAGGAAACTTGGTTATAAATGTTTAAAGGGTAAAGTTTGCTCTGAGTCAGTGAGCCTCATGTTCAAATCACTTTTAACTTCTTTTAAAGAAATCCCTCGGGCCCCAGGAGATCCTACGCGATTAGTCAAGCACGTCTTTTGACTGCAAGAGCCAAGAGGGGGGAGGGAGGGACAGGGGAGGGGGGGTGTATTTGGAGGAGAGGGGGTCACCTTTTGTGCAAATATATCAACCAACCAAGACTGCCACCAGCATCAGATTTCTGAGTGCGCGGGTGTGTGAGTGAGAGAGAGTGAGAGCGAGAGAGAGAGAGAGAGAGAGAGAGAGAGGGAGAGACTCGTTCTGTGGACAGACGCAGAGAGGAAAAGAGGTCTAGAAAGCGTTGGAGCATTAAAACAAGAGAGAGACTCGCTGTTGCGCTTGATTTCGACACTTTGCAACCAAAAACAAAGTGAGTACTTTGTCAGTGAAAAAGTTGAAGAATGGACGGAGTAGGAACTGGACGCACGTCGCTCCTGTGCACCTTGCTCATTTGGACATTTCAAAGTAAGTTTCTTTGAACGCGTTCCCTCGTATTTGAAACCTTTATTCTATTCGTTATCGTTGGGTTTAATTGTGACTGATGTGGTGCAGGTAGGTCGGGTTTTCCTGCCCGCAGGCTGTGACTTTCCTCTTTGGCTCACTCTTACCGCAGAGACCTGCAGCGCGTCGCGGTTTTTTAAGTTCGGAATCAAACAGTAGTAGTTTTTGGCGTTTTTTGAATATTCTTCACCGGAGCTTAAACCACCTGTTTAGACATTATAGAGAATAAAACAACATAGATGAGTGGAAAATCAGATTTATCCCCAAAACAAGCCCTACAGGAAGAGGCTGCGCAGCGAGGCTCTTTAAAAGCTGCGCGTCGTTTTGACTGGATATTTGCAGAAACTCTACGAGTCTGGTTCCATTCACTGGGGGGGCCTCAAACTAAACAGAACTTCCATATAAAGCCCGATTTTCATCACCACAAAAAAAATCTACAGGGCTAAAAAAAAAAAAAAAAAAGGTACCTGAAAATCTCCCTAAATCCTGAAATCGCTCCAGTAAATCTCCCTTGCTTTGGAGTGAGAAGTGTCAGACTTTAGGCTTTTATTGTGAAGTCCACGCCGCTTCCAGCGCTTTGATGTCTGATCTGCGGGATTGACGTCTCCCGCTGCTGCGCGCCTCACCTCAGCGCTCCTGGATGGAGGCGGCTTAAAGAATCAGGACAAGAGAAACGCTGCTTGTCTTTCACCTGTTATGACCATATTCATAAAGTTGACCTAAAGGCACCATTTAGCTGTGTTGTGCTTCATTTGAACCAACTGAAATCACAGTGATATTAGTGTGATTTTCACCAATTTGTGATACATATTCACTAATGTTTTCATTTAGTCTACTATATATTAATTATTGCCTATACATTCTAATAAATTTGTGTATTTTTCTAATATTTATTGTTATTTTAATTAATAAGACGAGTTAAGGTAAAGCCCCGCCCCTTTCCACATCCCTCCAATAGGTAAAGGGCGTGGCCTGATGCCCCTCTTTCTTCTGCATCACTGTACTCCTTTCATCAGCATCTCCAATTACTTTGATGCTCCTCTCCTAGTCATTTTTGATTAAGTCAGTATGGATGTTCTTCATCATTCCTCCATTCCTTTAATTTCCTGGATGATCCTTCGCCCTCAAACGCAGTGGAGTCTTAACAAAACCAGTTCTAAAACGTGCCCTGTAATTGATAGGATCCAGTGTAGTGTACGACACCTCGCACAGCTGTGTTGCGTTGATTAAAAGGCTCAGTTCCAGGTGGTTCCAGGTGCAGAGCTCACCCTCCCACCTCCATCCTCCACCGTTCCACGCCCTGGAAATGTTGCCTTGGAGCTCGTTTTATTATTACTATTTTTCCTGAAATGTCCTTCTTTCCCTGTCCCCCCCTGAGCATAGTTGTGTCTAACAATAGCAGTTCTTGCTGCCTGTTAGAGGAATTGTGTCTCTTAGACCTACATTCTTCAGATTACTGGTCACAGCAGTGTGGATCACAGATGTGAACTAACTAGAGATGTGTGTTATTTGTGAGTGTGTCTGGGTTCAGTGGTGTCATTCAAACTACAGCATCAGCAGTTAGAAGCAGCTCCTGATGAGCAGACATTATTTCTTCATGACAGCGCCCACTACTGGCAGGTGGAGAACTTTTAAAACTTTTATTTGTACTTTCACAGATTCAGAATTTAGCTTTGCAGATTTAGAAGTTCAAGAAGAGAACTGCGCTTTGTATAAATTTTCAAATATACAGTAGCTCCTTTATTGTTTTATACTAAAGCAGAGTCTTCTAATAAATTGTAGAGACTTGTGAGGAAAGTGTAAAGAATCCTCTTGACAAGCATCAGTTCAGATCAAGGTGTTAGCCTTTAACACAGAGAGTCGGCCTTTTTGTCAAACACCACTTTAATTCTCACACTCATTTCCTCACTTTTAATTTCTGTGCCCCCCTGCCAGCGTGGAATCAGAAGTGCACCCCCTGCAGACATTTGTAATTATTATGGTATTAGGCCAGAAAAAGAGCCATTTATCCACAAGGAGGTCAAATCTAGAGGACCTCTTTTAGCTGTCCCGGAGCACTTTTGTTGTCAGGTTTGTAGTCACACACTTCCTTCCACGAATGGGAGAATATCTGCAGGTGTTTTACGACCCTGGAAACCTCACAAATGATGCTCTTTTTTTAGGAACGAAAGCACATGTTGTCATTTATTTCTCTTACGGAGTGGGTTCTAACCCAAAGTAGCCAAAGTCAGTGTGTTTGTGAATATGTTTGACTGTGAAATAACAAATCACTGAGTTGGAATAATCTGCATTCCTCTGGACGCGTTGCTGCTCGCCCCATAATGTGTGGTTTTTGTTTGTCATCACCTCAAACGCCATAGAAAATACCTTCCTTTCTCACTTTAAAGCCTCCCCTGACCACAACTCACAAACACTAATCCATGCACAAACATGCACAAAGTGCTTTTTATCTCTGGAGGTGGAATTACAGGTAAAAAACCCAGGGCCTGTTTTCAGCAGAGGTCGCATTCTTGTGAGTCCGACTCAGCTGAACGACTCCAGGGCGCCAATTAAACATTAGTCAGCTAGAGGGCACATTTAGGTTGACTTGTGTTCAGAATTCCATTTAACACACTCACAGTTGTTTAATATTTACTCTGAAGAGCACATGAAACCATTACAGGAATCTACTGGTGTTTATTGGTGAGCTCAGACCACTGGGCACCCATGCATGATTAATCCTGGATGAGTCAGTTAGTTAAAATAGTAGTTTACAGTGAAGGGTAAAGTTTATCCCCTCATTTTTTATTTTCTTACACCCACAGGAACTTCTAAAGCTGTAATTACGCACACAGGCGAAACTAAAGGTGTGTTTTTTCCAGATTAGCGCTGTCTATGTTCCCATCTCTGTCCCCGTCAGCCTGTTGTTCCTCTACAACAACAAGATTAGCTACACTTGTTTTATCCTGTTGTTTCTGTCTGTGCGTTTTTTTCTGACTGTGTCAACCACCGTGCTTTTAAGTGTAGCTAGCGGTTAATGACCCTGCGTAGCATCAGGAAGACGACCTGCTGTGTTTTAGTGGGAGAGGGCTCTGTTTGCTTTTACACCCGTCCCTCGAGTCCTTTCACAAAGGATTTATGGCGTCTATTAATGATTTTAAAATAAGACTGACCCATCCTCCCCCTCTGGACTCTCCCGTTGTTTCTCCTTTTCCCAAACCACGCTCAACTATCATGTCCATCATGGATGGTGTTTGAACTGAAGGTTGCATTCCATTAAATGAAACAAAAAAAACCATGAAAGTTGAAAATAAAACTTGGAAGTTGCCGAGGTGTGGTCTCCTGCTTTGAGGCTACGCTGCCTTACAATTAGAGGGAGTTGTAAGGAGGGAAGGAAGGAAGCAGGGAGGAAGGGATGGACAGAAAGACATCAAGGAGTGGGATGAGAGATGATTAGAGCCAACTATTGTGCTGCCACTGTGCAGTTTTGTTGTTCGTGTCTCTGGGGAGGGAGCTCATGGTGATGTGTAATTTTGAATGCAACCTTGAACAGAGGCTCTGTGTTTATGTGCACGTGTGTCCTTGTCTCCACATCTATGTGTGTGTGTGTGATGGCAAATTGGGGTGGAAGGAGCGTTGAGGATAGGGTGGGGTGGAGGAGGGGGAGTACAGTTTGGAAAAGCACAAAATTGAAAATTCACAAAGCTCTTTCATGAGACGAGGTTAAGTGCTCGCCTGTCCATTTAGAAGGAGAGTGCTGGAGCAAGATGTAAGAGTGGGAATGCACACAAAGCGTGGCAGGGTTTGCTGCAGCTCATTCAACCATCCGATGTATAATTCTGTTTAATAAATAGGAGAGGTGCATTATGACGGTCTGGCTGTTGATTTGCATGACTTTGACGATGGCGTCCCCAGTCATTGTGATCAAATATCACGCAAAAAGGGAGCGACGGCAGATGAGGCAGGCGGATGGTGTCAGGATTGAGGAATACCAATTAGGAATGGGGGATGTCGTGGAGAAGCCTGGATCTGTGGCCAAGGAGATCATTTTCCTGGCAGTGGAGAAGAAATCCTAACCCCGGTGTCCCTCCAACCCTAAACCCACCATCTGACTGTTGGCTGAGTGGGGCTCCTCTGGGAGCCCTGCAAGCTGTTGCCTTTCAGACATCAACAGTTGCCTCAGCAGCAGTTGCCGAATGCACCCCTCCAAGAAGCCCCATCACACCCCATTCTACACAGACACACACTCTGACACACACTCGGGTGTCATTAGCACCTTGTGTCTCTCCACACCAATACTTTAGACTTTACTTTAGACAATACTTTTCTGAATGTGGAGGTCTTTTTATAGTTCTTATTCTACTTTTATTTTAGTTTTTCTGCTGTAAATTGTTTGCATATTCATTTAACATTTTATTAAAAGCTTCTGCACACTTATTTTTGAATATTTGTATAGTTTGCATGCAGCTAAGGCACCGTTTCCCGACTTGTGGACCAACACATCTCTGACTCAGTGATTGTTTCCTTTAGAAAAGTTTTCGGAATTACGACAATGGAGCCTTAAGCAACTCGTTTCCCTCTCTTATTTGCAAGGTGACTTCGGGTTCACTGGGCTGCAGTGTTTTGTATATCATTTTTTATTAACTCTCATTACATTCCCGTAACCTCCCTTGACTTTAATCTAGTTAATGGTTAAACAGCTGTGTTAACCTCCCCAGTAAGGCTGGTCACTGTTTGACAATCAGATCTTATTACTTTAACTGGGCCAGGGGGACCTGGGAGACAGGGGGGGCCTCATTAATCCTCTTTACATGGAAGGAAGAGGAGGAGAGGAGTGTTGTGGTGTTTGTGTGTGTGTGTGTGAGGTGTGGTATTTGCATTAAGGCACCTGAGTGTTTGGCTTTTTTTCCCAGTGACTTGGTGTCTGGATATGGGAGACGGGGGCTCCCTTTGTCATGTGAGAACAAGTCCAGATCCTCAGTGACCAAATCCAGTGTCAGTTTTCAGGGTTTCTGAGTCAGTCAGCTCGCCCGAGGAGATAACTCACCTTTGTTTTATGGAGGCTTTTCTTCCTAGCGTCCCACTGAAACTACAACCAAGGCGTTTGTTTTCTGCTTGTGTGAACTTGACTTTGAAAGACAAAAAGTAGAGGGGCAAAGTTACCATGCTCTGACTGTTAATGTTCTCCTCAAGTCGCATCCTGTTCTTAATTTCAGTGTTTTTTTCCCCCCTCAGTCTTTTCTATAAATCACTCATCTGTTTCGGTTCTCTCCTCTATACCCAGAACATAAATCAGGCCTCTTGTTTCCTTTACGGTTTTTAAAAATGACTACAGCTTGAACAGATGTAGCAAAAAGCAGCAATTTCTTAAAGATGGGAGTTAACTGAGGATTTAAAAGTCAGAAGGTGTTTGGCATTTACTGGTTTTTTTCACAGCTGTGTAACAGGTTGGTAAGTCGGTGCAACAGGAAACACAAATGAACAGCGTTCATCTTCCTGTCATGCAATACGATCCCATTTTTATCATGTTATTTTTGTTCCCATTTAGACGAAGAAAAAAAAAGCACTACAAGCCTGCTCTGGACCCACGTGAATATTTGATTAAAAACCAATAACGTTCAATCGGGTTATGACTCCATCAGGCTAAATGACTCCCAACTACACGTCTGCACGATCTGCAGAAAAAACGAATGTGATGGATTGCCATTGTAGAGATAATGTTAGAGTTACACAATGTCTAACTGATTTAGACTCTTGTTATTAAAGGATAAAGTAATTAGAACCCTTATTCTGGTCCTGAGAGTAGATCACATGCTGCTCCCCCAGGCTTTTTGCAAAATTATGACCAAATTTGCTCAATGAGATTTTCTATTGATTCATTTCCAAGTGAAATCAGCTGAGTGTGTGTTGTAGTGCTGCTGAATGATGAGTTTGGGACCTCTTGTCTGTCGCATTGAGTCCTGAGAGTCTTAGAGGTCTAACTCAGAGGACCGTCTTTGATCCAGCTCCCCACTCACACTCGTACACACACGTTTTGAGATTTGTCTCCATGGAAAATGATGAAAGATGCTCTAAATACTCACGTCAATTAGCAGTCTGGGCTGCGCGGTGTGTCTATGTGTGTGTGTGTCCTTGCATTAAAAGCAGTGTATGAGGGTGGGGTTGGTTAATGGTGGAGGCAGAGAGGACACATGTCTGATAATAAGGCCTGACAAAGGGACACAGGCAGAGGGAGGGTTCGTGGGAGGATGGGAGGACGATGGAGCGTCCAATGTGTCAGGGCTTTTCATTATCCATCACTTCTACTTATGGATGGAAATCAATATCATTATATAAATGAAAATATTTTCCCACAGAAAAAAAGGGGTTGCTTTTTTACTATGCTCACATAAAAACAGAAAAATGAATGCCTTTTTTAAAAAAAACACTTTAAAAATGTTTCAGGAGATAAAATCAAATTGAAACTGAATTTAATTATCTGGAAACATTTTAAAGCTTTGCATCCCTTTAATAAAGACAATTCGGACTTATTTGGTTTTTAGTAAATAGATTCTGCTTGACTCATAATGCAAACACCAGACCTCCTCAGTTCTGTGTGTGCAGCCTCTCCTTGCTGTAGCACCTTTATCTGCAGTGAGGTCTTTCTCTGTCTGCACCTGAACAATGCTACATTGTAAAGACATTCCTGCAGGCTGTTGGAATGCAGGTATTAAAACTGGGCTGATTACACACATAGCAGAGACAGGGGGATAGGTGAGGAAAGGAAGGAGAGCAGAGGTGCAGAGAGAAGGGAGTGAAGGAAGGAAGGCAGCTCCATGAGGCGAAGTGAAAGGGAGAGCCCGATGAAAGCTGATACTTGTTGAAGTTTAAACTCTGTGCACACATGGTTGCATGAATGTATGAATGCGTGCATGCATACCCGTGTGGCTGCAGGTGTGTGGTTACGTTGAATGTGTCTGGAATGCGTGCTAACGCTTGAGTGTATATGTGACAAAGGGCAGTGTTAGCATTTGGTGTGGGACCAGACTTCGCAGCGTGTGTGGGCGCTCGTCACTTGGGGCAGTCAGGGCTATTAAGAGCATGTGAACATTACTGCTACCCCAACGTAACCTGGAATCTGGACTTAACAGAGGTTATAAATGTGTGTGTGTGTGTGTGTGTCCAATTCCACTTCAAGGGAGTACCAGCTGGTGACGGGACACTAGTGGGTTTGCTCTTGAGACAATTCTTTGCTGACAAGGCTGCACAAGGATAAGACATCCCCCCCCACTCTTTCTGTTCTTTCTCTTATTTGTTCTTTCTCACTGACTTTTTTATCTGGCTTTGTCTTAAAGCAGGGGAGTTTAAAACGCAGCTCATGGGCTATTTGTGGCTCTCACAAGGATTTTATGTGGCCCTTGACTGCAATTTTGGCACACTAGTACAGGCTGTTGATGCAAACTGACACTTTAAAAAACTTTTATGTTGAACTTTTTAATAAAGTGTGGCATGGGAAAAAAATCTGATAAATTAGCCTATTCTCAAAATAAAAACATACACTCACTGGCCACTTTATTGGGTACACCTTGCTAGCACCGGGTTGTAAGTAACCCCTTTTATCTTCTGAACTGCCTTAATCCTTCGTGGCATAGATTCAACAAGGTACTGGAAACATTCCTCATATTGACATGATTACACCACCACCATCAGCCTGAAACGTTGATACAAGGCAGGATGAATCCATGCTTTTATGTTGTTGACGCCAAATTCTGACCCTACCATCCGAATGTCGCAGCAGAAATCCAGACTCATCAGACCAGGCAACATTTTTTCAATCTTCTGTTTTGCAAATTGTAGCCTCAGTTTCCTGTTCTTAGCTGACAGGAGTGGTCTTCTGCTGCTGTAGCCCATCTGCCTCAAGGTTAGACGTGTTGTGTGTTCAGAGATGCTCTTCTGCAGACCTTGGTTGTAACAAGTGGTTATTTGAGTTACTGTTGCCTTTCTATCAGCTCAAACCAGTCTGGCCATTCTCCACTGACCTCTTAGCCTGGTAAACCAGACTATATATGTGTATATATAGTCTGGCCACGGTCCACTGAAACAACTCATTCATAGGGGTGGGACCAACGGTTGTCAATCAAATCATCTTCACATGCTATTGGATAGCGCTAGAGCCATTTAGCATCAACCGGAAACAGCTGGTAGATTAAACTTTTACCGTGTCCCGTCGGCAAAGCGGCCAATTAATCCTCTTTCAAAATAAAAGACTTTAGTGCCTCTATCTGTTCACGTCTAAAAGAAAAGCCCAATTCTAAGTCGTCCAAAGTTCATAATAAAGACGTTTCAAACGAACGCGGTTCTCGAGCTGCCGCCATGTTGTTTAAATTCAGCCGGAGCGCTGACATCATTGGCTAATCCCGCCCTGCAACCCGTTTAGGCGTTGTGATTGGCCCGGTACGAGACTGACCGGACCAATCAGTGGGCTGCAGAGGTTCCAATGAACAAGACCAAATTTCTGCAGAGCAGAACTGAAGGTCTAGTATACTAGGCTACTGACCTCTGGCATCAACAAGACATTTTCGCTACAGAATTGCTGCTCACTGGATGCTTTCCCTTTTTTTGATCATTCTCTGTAAACCCTAGAGATGGTTGTGCGTGACAATCCCAGAAGATCAGCAGTTTCTGAAATACTCAGACCAGCCCGTCTGGCACCAACAACCATGCCACGTTCAAAGTCCCTTAAATCACCTTTCTTCTCCATCCCGAAGCTCGGTTTGAACTGCAGCCAATCATCTTGACCACGTCTACATGCCTTAATGCACTGAGTTACCACCATGTGTTTGGCTGATTAGTCATTTGCATTAACGAGCATTTGGACAGGTGTACCCAATAAAGTGGCCAGTGAGTGTATAAGGATAATGCAAAGTATTTATCATTTATTAACTCTGTATTTGCTGTTATTTAATTTCATGGAAATCAGGACCACAAACCTTCACAGACTTTTACTAAAAGGCAGACTTCTGAGCACCATTCATAAAACTTTACAAAATACATCAAACTTTACTGGATAGTGACCTGTTCTGGTTGCTGATAATTACCTAAAACATTTTTTTCAAGACCAAGAAACTAGAAAACAGTCGACCGACTCGACCCATCAAATTCAGGGAAACATACAAGACTCTTAGAATGTCTGATATCAGAACTTTTTCTACAAAAAATACTGTATTTCATTAAAATATTGCACGCTGAATGTATGCAGTTAAATAAACAATTTACAATAAAATCATTTTCAATTAAAAAAATGTAGTTTTTTGACGCTTATGTCTTGAAAAGTTTAGACGTCACCGTCTTAAAGGGATATTTTGACCATTTTAAAGTTTATTTCTGTATAAAAACGACACATATGCCCCGTTTTATCCATTGCAGATAGCTTCCTAAATGGCATTTGTTCTGGGAAATAGACTTTTGAGCTAATATCTAGTCAGAGCACACATCCAGTTTGCTGCCATCTTAAAACAGCTTCAATCTCAAACATTTCATAGCAGTTCATGCAAACATTTTATAAATGTCTACACAGCTGTTCAAAAGGGCTGAAATATACCATGATCTCTGTGTATAAATATCAGAAATCTCAATGTCAAGCCTGCACCAACTCCATTAGCTTTTAGCTATGTGCACGTGTTCCATACTGTGCCGCCATAGTTGTGGCTTCTTGCTTAACAGCTGGTGATATATAATCCAGGCTGTCAGATTTAAAGCCTGTTCTTCTTGGCAAGGAAGTTGGTGAGATAAAGCTGGCCAACAAAAAAAAAAGGAGGAGAAAATTCTACCATCCACTGCCTGCGCCCTTATATTGAGCCCTTCACCCACACACACCCCACCTCGCCCCATCTGTTTGAGTGTGTGTGTGTTTGGCGTTGGTTTACAGGCAGTTGGTGTAACGGTTGAGGAGGGCATGAAAGTCCGACCCACCATCGGCACGACAGGATAGAGAAAGCAGCAGAGACCTGAAGCTAATGCTAGCTGTCCATTCATTTTCACTGGGAGGTGTTTTATGCTAGGCAGCTACTGGGGGAGATGTATGGTTACACTGGGACCAGCCAAACAATGACATGCTTGTTCTCCTGTGGCTGCCCACCTGTTCCCTCCAGCCTTGCTATGGTTGTATCAAAGTACCAGAACAGAACCTCCTGTCCTTCAGAGGAGCTTGTTTTCATTTCCCATCCACACTCCTCTCCTGTCATAGATTTTTTAATGGATTATTTCTATGGTACAATAGAGTTATTTAGCAGAAATGAACATTTGTTGCTTTAACTAAAGCGTCAAAGATCACGTTGCATGTTTGGACCTCCTACTTCATTCTGGTCCTAATTGCTCTTCTCGCTTCTACTATTTGTAGATTTGAGCCTATATTTGATTTCTTTTTGTCTCCCAGTCTGTGAACCAGTCACCCGTTCTGCTGCTTCTTTATCCAAGCCTCCCCATGTGCTCACTCGACTATGTGGTCGGAGCCCCTGCAGTGGATTAGCGGTCAGTTGACTCACAGAGGGCAGACAAAGCTTCCAGTACAAACATGAGACAATATCCAAATGACTGGCCACTTGGCTCTTGACTGTGGAAACGAGCCGCCGTATCAGACCGAGCCAGGCTCGATCCACGGGGCATATTAGCAAGTAATATTTAATATACGCCGCAGTGCTTCTGTTTGTGTTGTAGCAGCTGGCTTTTGATGCAGTGCAGTCCAAAATGGAACAAATCAGCAGACGAACAGAAGCTTGTTTTAATGTGTGGGTGGGAAGAGGAGTTGGAATTGCTGAAATTGTGTTACATAATGTTAATAGATGTGTTCTAGATTTGTTTTTATTCTCATTGTGTATTCCATTTTGTCTTGTTTCAGTTGCAATTTTCCACTTTCTGCATCTTTAACCACAAAATGAGAACAATTTGGACTGATTGTGGAAACTCTAGGGTCAGTAAGCCATACTGTGGCACTATTGTCTTCACAATATGGCTGCAGCTTTCATGGGGTTTAATCGTCCATTTATTTCCTTGATTATTTGTGTAATTGTGAAAGATTACTACTTTCTCCAGCTGATGCATTCCCATAACAAACCACATGTTTTATTTGGCCAGCCAGTATTTTCAGTTTCAGTCAAATACGACACGAAAAAGCTGCAGCATTTCATCTCAGCCAACAATCCTTTCTCCACAGTGACCTGTCCTTAAATCATTTGCTATTTTTGTGCACTTTTTCAGGGCGTAGCTTCCATATGTAGCTGCATATTTGTGAAATCTTTTGGATGAAGCGACTATACTTGGGTGTGATTTATGAGAGAAGAGGATCTGGAGCATCTGGGTACTGGAAATGTACAGTAATGCCTCTTTAATCATGGGAGCACATTGGCCCCAGTCTACAGGGTCTCTAAAGCCCACCTGTTTTCACTAGTGCATGGTTTCCCTCTTGCTGCCATTTCCACCTGTGGTTCACGGCTCATTACAGAGACACAAGTTGGCTTTTCTGCCCTGCAGCAAAGTTCCTGCCTGGAGATGGAGCGCTGAAGTCATGGAATATTCTGGAGCTCCGCTGGTGACGGACAGCTTCCACATCTCCCGTCCGTCATCTCGGCTCACTTCTTTTCCACATTCCTCGGCTGACACTTCGTCAGTCTTCTCACTTCTTCCAGGTTTTGACAGATTCGCCCCTCATTCTGCTTCTTTCCTCTCGCCGTGCCCCAACTGAAACCTGCACGGACACGACTCTGCAAACCTCTTAAAAACACTCTGTTGCCCTCCTCGGCCATAAATGTTGAAGTTTGCTTCGGGGTTCTGAACTCGGCTGCAAAATGTGTTAAATCGAACCTAAGCTGTACAAAAGCACACTGTTCTCCAAATGGCATTTTGTGACATAAAGGACTCTCTTAACAATCTCAACATTGGTGAGAAAATGATCTAAGAATTTCCAGGCCTGTTATTTTTAACAGGATAGGAATAAATTAATGCTGTGTGTGTGTTGCTGATGCAGCGTCTTAGAGTTCATCTAATTGAAACAAGTTCAATAATGTCAGGTCTGCTTTTTGATACTCCTCCTTTCTCCACTCCCATCCCCCATCACCATTCTTTTAATGAAAAGCGCAGGCTGGCAGCCATGAATACAGCCGTACAAACACAGAAGTATGGTGACACAAGATAACTTTCATTTAACTCTTTTCTTTGTTTCGCTTCTTATTGGCTGCGTTGGTTAAACCCCTCAAATTAAAAAGGAAACCAGAGAAAATTCAAAGAATGTCGCATTTGTTTTCCATCTTTGTTGGTGTTTTCCAACCACGACCCTCTGTTCAACCCCACCCAGTTTTCCTCCACATCCTTCCCCTCCTCTTTCCCTAAAAACCCATCACTTTCCCTCCCTCCTTCTACTGTAGCAGTTTCCTCTTTATTAACAGGCTTTTAAAGATGGAGGAGGTGGATGAAATGGTGCCAGTGTAGAGAAGATCCCCTCCCTACAAACTCACACAAGCCTCCTCCTCCTCCTACCATGCACACACACACACATGCAATCATCCTTTTTGGTTTTCCACCATAAGAAGTTTTTTTTCTTCCTTCATTCTCGTAAACAAACAGTTATTTAGAACGCCTACCTGGACCATCTGCTTCTGAAAACACCCACAGCAAGATTTATGAGAGGTCAGAAAGGAAGAAGTTTCCTCACAGAAATCACAGTCGGACGATCCGTCACTTTATGTTTCAGCTCTCGTGTTTGCTCCCATAGAGAGGATGTGTTGAAGTGCAATAATCAGTCATTGATAAGTATCTGCATTTTAATCCTTTCAATTAAAATAACAAATCACCCTTCACATTCTGTGCTGAGTAGCCATGATGGAAGCGCTACAAGGACATGCTGACATGTTCCTTCCTCATACCTCCTTTGATCTTGGTATGTTTTCTTTGTGTGTCTTTCTGACAGTTTTATCATTTTCCCCCCTCCGTCTCCTCCTGTCAATATCGGTTTTCTTTCTGATCTTTACTTTACAGATGTCGTCTGCATCTGATATTTGTTTTCTGACTTCATCAATGCATCGTTTGTCTCAATCCTTTATCTTGACCAGACGGTTACACATAGAGGTATATTGTCTCCTAATGAAAGTGTTGCAATGCGAGGAAGCCGATCGTTTCTCTTGATATGTTTTTTGTTCAACTGGTCATGGAAATAAATATCTGAAAAAGAAACTTGTCATCATCAGATTGCTCATCTGGTACAAACATCAACCAGAAGAGAGCCTTAATAATAAACATGTACAGTATATTTGGAAACTTTAAATTCCCAAAATGAATCTTGCTTGAAGGATTAACCCACCATTAAAACAGACTTATTGGGACAATATCATGAATCCTCTCAGCATTAATTACAAAAGCTCATCTAGTATTAAACTTTAACCAACTGGCCTTTAAAAAGACTAATTAGGATGAGTCATGGACTTGGATTTGTGAGGATAATATAGGAGAAAGAGGTCAGTAACCCGTACTGAAAGTGCGTGCGTGTATTTTAAAATCAGCACGAATGATTGCTTTTGTCTGTGTGGGTGCAACAAAAGCATAACCCGAAAGGTCATAGGTCAATCTGACCAAGGCAGGTCAAGAAAACCATGTGTCAGCATCTGGCCTTTGGGTTTTAAAACTGAAAGGAGAAAACAATGTTGTATTGTTTGAATCTTATGGGTTTTTTTTTTTTTTGGAGAGCAGAAAGTCATCCTTGCTTTTTAAATCTACCTGCAGGAGTTTGGTGCTTTGAATCATTTTACACTCCTCGTTGTCTCTTTTTCCATCCATGACGACTCCCTCCTGTTGATCCCTGACACCTCTGTCTCTGACCCATGCAGCCTCACCTGCACCCACCCCCACCCCCAGCGTTATCTCTATTCTCCTCTGTAGAGGCACGTCAGCGCAGGTGGAGGCATGTGTTGTTTTGTCTCTAAGGTTTCACACATTCCAGATATTATCACTGGGTTCTGGTTAGCTTATCTGATAGCTATCTAGGCAGGACGGTCAGTCACTTGGCAGGCAGTGATGGATGTAGCCCCGTGAGTCAGGCCTGATGCCCACCGACGATGAAAGGCTTGCATCAGACGCGGCCTTGTCATCCCGGGCAGTCATGTGGTTATCTTTTCAGGCGACCTTGCTCGCCTGTCAGAAACATTATCTGTAATTCTTACAGATTCGCCCGACAACAGTCCCTGAAATCAGTTCTAATGAAACCGAGTGTTGAATATTTAAACCTTCGCTTCATTTGCCTAATTATTTCATCTGTTGTCTTCGATTTCTTCCCTAATAACATCATCAGCTGAGCTATGAATAATGATTAAATGAAGAATTAATGAATGTGAAAGTGTTCTGGGTAGCAGATTGAAATTTCACGAGGACCAGAATAATGCACCTCGTGAAAGTCTCTGGTGAGCCTTGATGTGTGAATGAATAAGACATTGTTGGTGTCTTAGTATGAAAAGTGTTGAACTCATGAGAAGAGGCTTCATAAAAAATCAGAGCGTGGAAGTAAAGTTATTCGCGCCTGGCGTTTTGTCTCGCTTCATTCTGCCATTTTCATTTTCAAGCTCTGTGTTTTGCAGCCTTCGTTTCATCAGGTAACTAGTGGCCGGTGTTGTCGTGGTCTGTTTATTTTTGTGCCTCTGCTCGCCTGAGAGTGTGTATCCACCTCTAATCCAGCCCCGGGTCGCTCCTGTCCCCTGCAGGCTTGGTGTCAGCAGCTTGACTTTGATGTCAAGCCACAATTTATTCCACGGTCTCTGTGGACGCCCATGTTGTCCATAATGTCTGGCAATCAATAACAATGTGACCTAGCTAGCTATAGCTTGCCTACCCGCTGCCTGAGTTATTCACCCCCCCGGCTTGCATTATTGCAATCTCTGACCCGCCTGTGCCCCTAAAGACCCTCTCCTCCCAGTCATAACTACTTTCACCAGTAATGCCTGTCTGGCTTTGACAATACCCTCTAAGTCTGTTACTGTGGAAACATGCAGCCCCTTAAAGGGATTTTTTTGTCTAAAAGTTATAAATAATTACTCTCCTACCATTAACAACCTGATTTCAGAGAAACAGAGTTCACGTCCTTCAGGGCTGATGAGCTAACGGCTAATCTGAGCAAGACCAAAGTGTGTTGCTGTCATCTTAAAACAATTCTGAACATAAAATGTTTTATAAAACTTAACACTACAGTCAGTTTTGCATTATTTACCAATGTAGATATCACCAGCAGCAAAGTGCAGCATTCCCAGTGCATCCAGGGGTCAAGTCTAGCAGGAGTTTCTTAATATTTCTTCCCCAAAAAGCACAAAGTGCATAACTGACAGTGGAAGAAAGGTTTATAAAATAACTTTTGCATGAATCATTTTGGAAATTAGGAGCTTTAAGACATTTTAAGATGGAAGTACTTTGCTTTGGACTAGCTCATAAGTCCTGCAGGACATTTCTCTGAACTGAGGCCATTCAGGAAAAATTGATATGAAACTTTTACACAGAAACAATTCAAAATTGTTGTAAAAATCTCTGTAAAGCAGAGCCTTATGAAGAATACAGGGAAAGAACTAAAAACACAAAATAGGTTAACTATTTGTTCTGTGCTGTACCTTTTACCCCCTTTGCATTTCTCTGAAGGTAATTGGGAAATGGTAAAAGGCAAACATGCCATTATGATGCAGATTATCCAGGAATGCTGGAGAGTTCCTCTCATGGGAGTTGGCTAACTCGTAAGTGCGCTAGCTTGTGACCATGCTCTCTCATGAGTTTTCCATAAATATTCCTGTATCATACATGATCTGCATGCCAGTAGCATTATGAGTTATGAGGGATGTTTAAAATATGCTCAGATGGTGGGTTAATATGTTTAGAATGTGCAACTCTTTCCGTCTCCTTTGCCCTGCCCTTTTATGGTGTCGAGGGTTAGCCGGGTGGTATCTCCTCGTCTGCAGCTTATCTGTTCGCCTGCATTGAAACGTCTGTGCAGAAAATAGAAACGGCTCGGTGGGAATGTGTCAATTGTTTCCTTGTGTGAGATACGTCCTGCATATACAACAAAAAGCCACGTCAGATGATGTAGTGCAATATGAGTGGTGATGGAGGACACTTTCAACTGTAAATTAAAAAGGGACTTTCTCACTCCAATGAGTTATCTGCAGAAGAATGTGGCTGGCATCAGTTTTAAGTCAGAGAGGTTTTGAAGGCGCAGCCTGCATACAAATGAGACTGCAGCTACTGTGTCTACATCTATAACTGCTGGTTGCTTGTGTGCATATTTCCCTCCTTACAGCGAACATCTCAGAGTGTGTGTGGTGGTTGTTAGCAGGCCTTTCCAGCCCTCAGCCTCTCTGCCAGGTTTACCAGCCAGTCAGCCATCCGTGCGGTGCCTCTCCACTCTAATTAAACTCACTGTGGTTCCAAACCCCAACCAGAAAAACACAGCCTCCATGCCAGTTTAGTATTTTCTGCTGCCAAAACCCTCTATATATCGATGTGTGTGTGTGTGTGTGTGTGTGTGTGTGTCAGAAAACAGAAATTCAGGGGGCGTGAAGGCTCACAACCATATTTGCTTCTCATTTCAATCAGTCAAGACAAAGTGTGGAAGAGTCTGCCAAGGCACAAGGCGAGCAGCGGGGGGAAAAACAAATACAAATGTGGAAGAGGAGACAAAGAAGGATCTACTGTAGGGCCCATGTTTGAATAGTTGCCTCGCTGAGGGAAAGAAGGACTTTAGTGGATTTAGAAATCAAGCAGAAGAAAGAGCACAATGCAGGAGAATAGTAATTAACTCTGAATTATTCTATCTCTCAGGGATCAGGGGGATTAATAGAGGCTTTGGTTTGGATTCTGCACCTTTTGCTCCGTTGCGGCATGGGAGTCTGGTTCCTGCTTGTAAACGTGTGTTTGTGGGTGTGCACAATTGTGTGTGTTTACACCCGCATGTGTCTCGCTGCACAGTCCAGAAGGCTCCGTGTGTCTGTGCCAGCGGGCTTGTGACCATATCTGCCAGCCAGCCAGTGATCGTGTGCGTACTGAGGTGTGACTCTATGCACCCCCCCCCCCCCACACACACACACACACACACACACTTACTGAAGTTCATCCAAGCATTATAAGTTAATCCACCATAATAGGCAAAGAGACGAAACGTGGGGGTGGTGGGAGAAAGGAAGGAACAGGGGTGGGATGTGGGGCATCAAAAGGTAGAAAATGTGTGGTTTCGTGTGTGTGTGCATAACAGTCTGCTGCGTGTGGGGTATGCCAGTCAGGAAGCAGATTTACAGCTGGATCCTAAATCCTGTGCTTATACACTGTTGGGACAGCAAGTGATAGCCAGCAAATCATCTCACGTTGAGATGAAATCTCAGCTTTGGACGGTTCTCATACGCAACTTTAAATCTGTCCATTTATGATGAGAAAACACGGCTTTAAAATGTTGTTTTCCAGTAAATTTGTGAGACAAAGACGTGAAACAAGTGATTGCAGCAACAGGAAGAGGTCGGTTGTGGCTGTAAATCCTTGCTGGTTTTGCAGAGAAAGAAAAAGAAAAACTATTTAAGTTGTGTCAGAGGTTGAAAGTCATATATTTAGAAAACAACGTCGACTCTTCAGTGGGGATTTCCACTATCTTGCAACCTCCCACCGAGAGTTGCCACTGTCAACACTATGGGTCTGTTTGTGCCAGACGGGGGGAGTTTGTGGGAGGGAGAGATTGGGGGGGAAGGCTGGAGGGAAGGTGCAAGGTTAATTTTGTGATGTCTGATGATTGAAGGTTGGCGGTGCAGAGGCGGTGACCTGCTCTGTATAAAACCTGCCTCCTTATCTCTTGATTACTCCTTTAACCCCTTGCTTGAATTTACGATTTCCAACCTCTTATCAGGCGTTTTAGTATACTCCCAGAAACAGAAACACAAAGAGTCATGTTCTCATTTCTACACCCCTATGCCCTTGTCTTTCCCCTTCATTCTATCTTGTAGCCAGTGGGTTCACCCCTTTTTCTTTATCCCTCTATCTGGTCCACACACGCAGGCTTTACCAGCCTGCTGAGCATGATGGCCTGTTTTTAAAAAATGAGCAATGGATGGATAAGAAAACAGCAGAAGGATAAGGAAAGAAAAGAAAGGAGGAATGAATCAAGGCGTACACCAGTGGCCTGTTATCTCATTACAGCGGCACTGGCTTGTCATGCCCGACTGACTGGGCCCCCGAGGAGCGCCCTCACCCGCTTATAAGACCCTCTTTATTCAGCAAGCACTCTCGCATTTCAGCTTGGGCACAAAGAAGGGCAATTCTCTCTGAGCTGTCCACCAGATCTGTGTATCCCAGCTCAACCAGGGCACACAGTCCAACCTAAAACATGGACACAGCCACATACACAGTGGCCTTGTTAGGCGCTAGTTATGAAATGATGCTTGCAGATAATGGAGGCTAATAGGGAGAGTGGATATCCATTTGTTCCACCATTTTCTCCCTATTCCAGCTCTCTAACATAATCCCCATGTGGGTATTAGAACAGGAACTCAAGAGGGAACTGCTGTCAGCTGAAGTAGTGGAAATGGGCTTCCTCTCTCTGGCTTTTTTTCCCTTTTTCTGCCAAAATGAAGGCTCATTAGACAAGCAGGGAGGGCTGTTTCTAAATGAGATGGGCAGAGTGCTGTTCAGCACTCCAGCAGACAGAGAAAGAGAGACAGTCAAGAGGAGGGGAAAGACACTGGGAGAGGATGCAACAGATAGAGAAATTGCAGACAGAGCAATTCTAGTAAATTGGGGCGAAAAAAATAAACCATTCAAGCTGGAGCTGTGCCACAATTCTAATTACATCAAAAGTGGTAAAAAATTACAGCAGACTGGCTCATTTTGAACATTCGTGTGAAAACGAGCATTTATTTGCTCCTTTTTCTGAGCTCTGTGAAAGTCCTCACTAAAAACTGAAAATCAAGAGAAGAACTGGAGATCTTTCAGTTTGCAAACAGAACTGTTGGACGGTCATGTGTTTAACTTCAGCTTTTTCATATTTCATATTAACATGCTGCAAAACCGGGTTCCCGTGCATTTAATGTGTTTTATGTTTAATTTTAAAACATATATTTTATGCACTCTAGAAGCCATTTTTGAAAAACATGCTTCACGATGTGATTATCACTTTTTCTATCTCGTCTGATCAGATCTGCATTGATTTTGAGCTCTATAGTCGACACGAAGATGATTGATCACCAGGAATGAGAAGCAGCGAGAAGCCGCCAGCTTCACATTATACCGCCACGCATTTTTGGTCGCTCACACTTAGCAAAGTCCACAAACAGGAAGGAGGTTTGCAGGCTGCAGCATCTTGGTGTTATTTACCTATAGGCCCTCGTCGTGTTTACCTCAGCTCGAGCGGTGTTTGCATAACCCGTCCACACAGGAACGGGTCTTTTGTCACCCCAAACAAAACACCTCGGCGCCACAATTCATCACGAGGCGACTGTGAGGGGGAAAAGTGACAGAAGGACACAGGAAAATGAGCTGTTGAGATATTAAAATCAGGCAGGTTTGTGTGCTTTGCTATGTGTGAAGGGACCAGTGTGACACTGTGAATGGGTTACTGTAAATACACCTTGAGATATTCATCTCTCGCCTCATCATTATTAAAATACACAGGAGCTGGCAGGGACAGCCTGTGCAAGTCGACCCACTGGGAGAAAAGCTGGCCTGCTTTCAGCCGTCCTCAGATCTCACTTCCTATCTGTCACACTCTGGTTTTGCTTCTTTTTGTTAATCAAATATGCTAAAAAACTATTGTCTTCCTACTAATGAAGTGAGTTTTTTATGACTTTAAATGGACTAAAGAGCCATTTTATGCAGAGTATTTATCCACGCAGCAGGTTTGGAAATGACTTGCAGAATGAATTGATTGGAGGATAGATGTGGAGAGGAAGGGAGAGTGATGGCGGAGGCAGCAGCACTTTGTCCTAACCCTTTTAGTGAGATTAGCTGCAGTCGTAATGTCCCTCTGCTCATTTATACCAACTCAGCCTTTCTGCTGTCTCTCCATTCAGCCTGATTGGATGGCTATATTTAAACTGTCAGACAAAAATCTGATATTTTGATATTAAATGTATTTAATTATGTATTATGTATTTTTAAAAGTCAGAGCACAAAATACGTAAATCTAATGTTTGCTAATTGGATTAAAATTGGAGGTTTTGCTGATACATCTCAGTTTTATGGTCCAGTCTGAACACTCATACTGGATTTCTTTTGCATCACTTCCATTGTGACTCTTAATGGTGAAGAGTGATGACTGAGTGGGATAAATGCAGCTCCTGGCAAAGTGCTGCGTATAGATTAGAAAATGGTCTGCTGGGCCTTCAGATGATGCTTCTGGAAGAAACCTGTAAAACTGCTTGATCAGAAGAGCTTTATACACCCACATAGTTACCACTGCAACCGTGGAGGTAGTTGCTTTGTGCTGCAGTGGTGGTGGTTTGGTGATGTCTGAACTCCAAACTCAGTCTAAGCTTTCATCTTGACAATATGAATCGATTAGGGTGATTCTCAACAGGAAAATGGCTGCTATTTCATTGAAATATTCAAACATTATTAATAATCCATTATTAATATTCCATAATAAACCAAAAGTTACCCTAACCCTAGCAATCATACATCCCCACAGACGGGTCCTGACTCCTGATCCCATTTGGGAGCTACTGGTTCAGTAATCAGACAAAATGGGAAGAAAATAGAGACAGAATAAGTGATTTGACTGGAATTTGGAAAGTAGGATCAAGATATTTTCTTCTCTCTAACCGCTTAACTTTTAGATCATTTCAGATAAAAAAAGAAAATAAATTCTTTCAAGCTTTTATCAGTCCCTCCAGGAAGTTGCGGGGATTTTTTGTGATTGTTGCGATCTAAAATGACTGATTTCGCGGCACATTTTTCTAAAAGTTGCGGTCAAAGTTGAGATTTTTTTCAATCATTTAAAAATTTTGTTTAAGGTTTTATTTAGTTTATATGCACACACAGTTAACCTCTTTACACACACACACTGTATGCGCTGTTTAATCATAAAATAAAGACCACATGATACCGTAATCTCCATGACAACACAGCTGACAGCCTGTCTCAGTGTCACTCAGACGTTACAGCGTGAGCGGCTTTACTTTCACTTTCAGAGATTCACCTCAAAGGTTCACTAATTCAGCAGAACGAGTTTAGAAAAGACAAGCGGTTCCTCGTGTACACTGGATACAAACGTCACGTGGTTAATCGCGTGTTTAAGAAATAAACAACGTTCAAAGGAATTCACGTTAACGCTAACGGTCCGATTTTTAAAAAATATTTCTCACATATTAGCAAATCCGCCGACTTAGCACACAGTTTAGGACACAGATCAGTTCTTTTTAAATATAGTTTCTCACATTGTCCAAATACGGACATTAAACAGAACTCACCTCGTCGTATCAGACCCCAGCCCGTCTGTTTTGCAGTCAAAAAGTTCTTGTCAAGCAACGATTTTCATGTATAATCCACCACGGCGTTGTGTTTGGTTCAGAACAGCTTTCCACCACTCTGGTGGAATACTTTAGGAAGTTGACTTGCTTTTATTTTAGCCGTAATATCTGATGGAAACCGACCGGAGTTTAGCGGCTCGGCTCAAAAACCAGAAGCAAACACAGCTGGAGGCAACAGGATTGGTCACAACTTATCCGAGTGGCTCTGATTGGTCAAAGAAGATGACAAAATCCGACAAAAACAAAGACGATTGGTCAAATTTGCGGAAAAGTTGCGATGATTGGTGAAAATTGCAAATGGTTGAATTTGCGTTAATAGTTGCGATCGCAACATCGCAACTTCCTGGAGGGTCTGTTTTATAGAAATAACAAAGTAAATCTAGTGTCCTGACAGCTGTCATTACCCAAAGTGTTGTCTGACATCAAATCCACCAAACAGTCAACTGTTTTGCTGCCACCAACGAAAACAACCTGATTTCAAACAGTTTTATAATGAAATGCTTTCCCCTCCTCAGATAATCCTAAACCAGGTGCCAATGCTTCAGGAAAAGCTCAATTAAAAGGATGTTTTCAAGGATTCTCGAAAAACTGTTCCGAAAGTTATCAAACTGAAGACATTGCAGACTTAAATCCAAGCTTTAAAACGTCACCGTCCAACGGCTGTCCTTTGAGCAAACATCAGATCATATTTTCATGCTGGATTGTAAACGATATTACTGTTCTACATTTAGAAGTGATCTTTTTATTTCTCTTAATTTACAGTCTTAGAGGAAAACCTGTGAATGATATTCAGTTTACCTGTAAAGATAAATACTCTTCCTGCAGGACGTGTCTGATCCTGAAGTCATCCTGTGATTGAAGACACAAACTGGGCCACAGTAGGAGCCAGGGGCCCATGATGGCTTTTTATCTTGTGCTATAGGAGACACTGGATTTAGTATTTAGGTATTATAAAACTCATCATATTTATAATTTAAGATAAAGACTATCTTGTTAGTTCTCCAGCTTTAAGATGTATTAAATCAAAAGTTAAACATCAGGATGCATTTCTCTCATTTTCTGTAGAAACGACACAAACAGTAGCTGTTTGCTTGGTTATCATTTTCCTCCTCCATCATCCCTCTATTGCTCCCTCTGCCCTTTTTTTTTTTTTTTGGGTCCTGTGGGCAATTTATAGTTTTCTGTTTCTCCCATCACTGAATGCACCTCATTAGGACACACCATTATGGACACCAGCAAGATTAGCGGTAACATATGCAAGCAGATTGCTTCTGCCAAACACTGCATTTCATTGTGGCCCATTAAGGCAAGTCATTTACCTTGATAAATGGGCAGAGGCAGAGTGGAATTGAAAACTCACAGGGGAGCCTCTGTTTCTCTCACTTCATCTTTCTCTTTCTCCTCCGCTTCAGGTTTAACTTATTCACCTCCTGCATCTGCTCACCATCCTCCGAGACCCTTCCTTAACTTGTCCTCACCCAAACTTTGTATCTCAAACTCCTCGTCCCTCCATTCCTGCTTCCTTTCTCGTCTTTCTTTTTCTAAGGTTTTTCGTCTTTTTTTATTTGCCAGAGGCTGTGTTTCAAGGAAGGAGAGAGAAAAGGGGGAGAAGAGGACAGGGTTTGTTAATTGGAGTGCCTGAGGCGAGAGGGGGTAGAAGGAGAGGAGGCCCTGATTCAGAAGCCCCCCAAAACATTAAATATTAACACCCTTTCTCATCTCTGCCCCTTTAGTGGCATACACTGATTGGGTTCGGCCAGGACACACACACACACACACACACACACACACACACACACACACACACTTTTTCTGCTTTCCCTTTTTCACCAAACTCTAGAAAACGAAAGGCAGCCAGGACCAGACTCGGTAATTGGAGCCCCTCTCCGTTTTGTGCCCTTTGATTTATAATGTAATGAAATCCCCGCTGATATTTGGATCCAGCTCTGCGTGTTATTCACCTCCACGTTTCCTGCCCTCTTTTATGAAATTCCTCTCTCTCTTTCTGAGTTGAGTCCTAACAGAATGGAGACAGTGGCCATCGCCGTGCTTAGTCACCGCTAATGGAGTCGGTTATAATGGCGCCAGATTACGTCAGCTGAACGATATCGGCCGTATAAATGACTTTGATTTTCTGCGTGAGAGATGAGCTCGGTTTTTACTCGACTAACTCTAATGGGGAAGGACATTTTGGGTTTATCAGCGAGGCCGTATATCAAAGCGACTTTTTTTCGGAAGCACTTACGCAGCACTAAAACTCACCAGACTCATACATCCTTAACTCTATTTATATTCTCTTTGTAGCTCATATTGGCTTTGTTTTATTTTTACAGCCATTGCTTACAGCGGGGAGCGCAGAAGACTGCAATGTCAGCGGGGTGAATTTATATTCTTCCTGTGTCTCTGCTTTCTTTCTTTCTTATTTATTTATTGCGATTTCGCTCCATCTCTCCTTGCCCTGACTTTCTCCTCCTAACTTAATGCCCGGGGAGAACAGACCCCTCCCGTTTCACCACACAAACACCTCTTATTGACCGCGCGGCTCCAAACTTCGGGGTTTGAAAGGAGGTTGACTTCTCACCCCGTTTCCACGGCAGCAGGACCGATGATGGGGAATCTCTCGGCGGACAAAAGAGTGTGTGACGGGCCGACCTTGTAGCCCACTTCACGCTGTTTGACTTGAGCTCCTGAGCTGCTGTGAGATGATCCAACACACACACTAGTAAAGCTGTGATTTATCTGTCAGAGTGACACACACACTGTGATGTTACCTCTTTGCCCTCTGGCCCAAACCCAGACTCCACCCTAAGGCCACTTGACGCTCAGTCTCTACTGAAGTGAGGCTTTGTGAGAGCTCACAAAAACCAAGGAACAAGGCACACGACTGTGTCATTAGACGCTTGGAATGTTGGAAACTACATGGTAGTTCCTCCAAAGTCAGTTTTAGTCATCACTTATGGGTTGCTTTACTAATAGTTTGTGATTTATAGAAAGTAAGTTTCTGTTCTTTAGTCCTTTAACTGGCAGGTTGACCTCTTGGTGGAGGCCATTTTAATCCATGTATCCTATTGAAGCATGCACTGAACTTAACTGGGAAAAAAACTACTAAAATAAATAAATAGGCCACTAATGATGACATCATCAATGTAATGATTTCTGTCAAGATTCATTAATTCCAATGATCAGAATCAGAATTAGGTTGATTGCAAAATTTACACAAAGTTTTAACAAACTAGGAATTTGTCTTGCTGCAGAAGGGTTCACACTTTATAACAGACACACAAAAACAAACAATGACACACAACTAAGTTTTACAAGAAAAAAAGTCAGTATGCTTAAAAATTTAACAATGTGCAAAATATTCCAAACAGCTAACAGACATTAGACTCCCTAAAATATTCATGATCTAGTAGTTCAGTAGATCTCAGGCTGCGATTAGAGAGGAGCAGCTCTAAAAATGTATTTCCAGCAGGGTGGTAGAGGTCAGCAGTAATCTTTCCCACCTCAAGGTCTTGGAGGTGTTCAGATCCTAGAGAGAGGTCAGCTTTGCAGTCCGTCATCTTCTCAGCAGAACTGATGACCTGCTGCAGACCCACCTTGTGCTTGGCTGGGGCAGCATCAAACCAGACTGTAAACATGGTTTTCATTAGTAAAGATTATTAGCAAAATGTAAAGTTAGCATAGATTAGCTTGCTTTGAGGTCTGCTGCACATTGCCACAAAGGAGCAGTGCGATGTGACAACAACATTGGCTTTTTAAAAACTAGCTCAGGCTTATTCAATTATTTTAAAAAGTATATATCAAAAATGAGTTTGAAGACTAATTGACTTGAACCATAGCATCGCTTTCATTCATCTGCTCTGCTAGCAGGGAATGTTTGATGAAGCCTTCTGTCTTTTCCAAAATGTCACCCACACAGGCTGGTTGTTTGGGAGCAGCTCAGTCATCAAACATCGCCGTTCGTTATCACCCTGCTTCTCACAGCACCGATGTGAGGACTGTAGCGTTTTATGGCATCGGAGAAGATTGATGCGAACTCGGCTAATTGCTAATTGGCTCGTGTTTGAGTCAGCCGGATTACGTCAACATCAAGTCCCCGGGAACATCCGACCTTCCAAACTCATTTCCTCTTCCCCTCACATTCGCTCCGTCCTCGTCTCTCCCTCCTTTTTCCAAACGAAGCGAGACCTTTGAATCCAAATAAAGTGAGACATGTTTAAAGTGCTAATCACATCAGAGTGATTGAAAGTGCGCACATCAGACAAAAAAAAGATGAAACAGATTTCAAGCAGGAAGGTTGATTTAAGAGTTATAAAACTGCAGCGTCGGAGAGAAGACGGATTCAGCTAATACTGGCGCTTCACAGTAAAAGGTTACGGGACTAATATGTGATCACATCCACTCTGTCTCCTGTTTGCTTGTGCAGGAAACATAGAGTACCCGGTGGTTTTAGTGTCAATAAACAAACAAGAGGATAAATACAGTCTCCACTGCCGGAGTCAGATAACTCTTAGCTGTAACCGTAAATGTGTGTGAATGAGTGTGTGTTGCTGCAGGGTCCCAGGTGTGGATTTTACTTCCCCTCATGCGGTGCATCAATTCAAGCCCAAACAGGAAGACAAGCAGACTGTCCTTTATTCTGTAATCATGGATGGTAGTTGCATCAGAGCATGCAGGATTTATCTGCCTCACCTTTTAATCAAGGCTGGTGCTGCTGGAAACACACGGATATAACACCTAAACCCCCATAAAATACAGGAAATCCGCTGCAAATGAGGGCATCCAGTTTCAAAGAAATATGAGCGCTAAACGTGTAATTGTGTTTGCCTCTAATTAGAGGCCCAGATATCATCTTTGAAGGACAATAAAGCTCTGCTATCGAGTCAGACTTATGAGTGCAGAGGCTTTTAAAAGGCCTGCGAACGGTCAGATAAGATTCACAAGACTGAAGGTGAATTTCAGATTGCAGTAATTGGGTCTGCAGACCTGTCAGTGTTACACCAAGCAAAAATCTTCAAAAGTTTTTCTCTTTTTTTTTATTCCCCCTTGGAACTTGTGTGAATTTTATTGATTGTCAGAGTGTTGGAGGGAATGCTTATATAAGGACTTATAAAACTCCCTTTTAAGAGAAGCTGCAATAACCGCTCATTTCATCATAAATGACACATTTTAAATCTGGCATTTGTCATGGGAAGAGTTTGGAATGCTTGTAGAAAAATGAGCTTTTAATGGTTAAAATTGGGCAAATTTCCTTCTCATTAGGAATCAAGACAAATAGAGAGAAGACAATATATTAAAGAGGAGAGATTTGGTTGATTAATTATATGTGTGTGAGTTCAGTAGAACAAGATGAGATTGTGCGTCCATCAGGATATTTTATATTTAAAAATATTTTTTCTCCTTGGCTTCAGGATATGGCTGCTTTTAGTTGATGGAAATGGATGCAGATCTATAAGTTGAGAATTTTAGGGTGTTTTTGGGTCTTATTTGTGTTCCTACAAAAAAATTTTTTTCTTTTTGGATTCTTTTATGGTCTGTGCAGCACTTTCAGGCTTATTTTTTGTAATCATTACCAGGCAGTTTGTACACAATTGCCTAAGGAAGTACAACTTCTTTTAAACATTTTGTGTTTTTTCCCCGTTTATTTGGGAATGATAGAAAAATGAAAACATGTTTTTTGTTCAAATCTGTTTAATTCAAGTAAAGTGCTACAGAATTAGTGCAAACAGGGAAGAAGGGATGAAAGCTGACTTTCCCTTTACCGATTCATTATGATGTGTCAACATAACTAGCTGATTAATTAGATTAGTTGCATTTAGTAAATTGCCTCTTCCCAGATTGCATGTTGTTTGCAGAGCAAAGAACTTAAATTCTCATGAGAGTGTGCAAAACAATAACTTCCAGTTCAAATCAAACAATTCCTCTTATTCTGTTTTATACAAGACAAGTTTTCCATGGACCAGTGGGGGTGGGGCTAATCACTTGTATAATAAAATGATATAAAATACATAACGTAAATTTGTAATATTCTACAATGTCTTTCTTCTTTTTGTTGTGACTGTCCCACTGTACATTTAGAGTAATTTTCCGATATCAAATAACCTGTTTGGCCTCCATGGCCCGCTGAATTCAAGTAAATGAACCACACTTTACCCTTATTATGGGTAGAAATGAGGAAAAAAGTATCAAAAAACACTAAGATAAATCTGTTTTCTTTCATTATTAATCTGACTAAAATAACATAGGACATACGTTGGAGTTTGAATTTGTTAAAATGGAAAAAAATGAAAGTCTTGTTCATGACACTGATTGTCTTTTCTGTGTCCAGTTTTTATTTTTATTTTGTTTTAGTGAACAAAATATGAGATTCTAGCATCAGACACACGGTCAGCGTTTAGCAGGAACCAGCAGACGCTGTGGCACTTCTAAACATAGATACTGTAGATACACGAGTTTCCAAGAAGATAGATAATAAAATATCTGCGCTTGATTCATTTTCCCATGTTATTGCGTGTTTTGTCTCCTTGGCTACTAAAAGTTTTACTTCTAGAAATTGTATTTCCTGTCTTTCAGTAACTTCCTCTCTAAGTCACCTCTGGTTTGGTGTCTCAGATTTTTTTCCACTCTGCTCCAAACCTCTCTCTATGTGGCATTCATTGTCGGTGTGTGTGTGTGTGTGTGTGTGTGTGGCTTGCAGCAGCTGCTGTTCCCATGCTGCACCTGTTCTCGTCTCATCACTCAGACGTTGATGGACTCCATGCCTTACAAGGACCCACCCTGACACCAGCAGTCCGACCCAGCAGGCCCCTCTGCCCCACACACAAACACACACCCACATGTGTCATGTGGTATAAACTCATGCTCCATTTCATCTTGATAAGTCACCTGCTTCAACTGTTAGGAAAAAAGAGCAAATGTAAAGCTGCATGTTATTCTAAAGTCTGTGCGCTGTATTTTGGTCTGTAAATCCAGCGTGTAGCCACAGCCTGCGATTCGTCTCAGCCATTTGAACAAACAACACTGTCTTTACCTGCCGAGGAACACTTTTCTGTTTACTTTGTCTCTGAATCACAGCTCTGCCTTTGGCTTGAGTTTCTCGGATCTAGTTTGTCTGCCGTAATCAAACTCAGTCAACAACAAGCAGAATATCCAGAGCGGTCCAAAGTGTTCCAATCTAAAGGCCGGGCAGGACTGATGTCAGCACTAAGTGAACGTGAAAACCCCGTAAAGACAAGATTTGGGTCTGATCCAGTCTATCTTCAACACCCCATTCTGCTGCTGCGACATTTGTAGCATACATAAACTCTCTGGATGATGTAGTGGGACTGAAGCTGCATTTGTTCCTCTGTTGGCTTTGTTGGAGGTAATGGATGCATTCCAATTATTAATACCAACACAGCAACGTGTTCTAGGCTTATGATGGCTGTGTGAGCTTTGTATTTTACCTCTATGTGCTAAATGTTCCTTTAATACAAGATTTTATTGCTACAAATTCAGCTCAGGGTATCAGATAGAAAGATTAAAACAATAATCATTATCAATATAACATAAACAGCAATAATCAATATTATAATGATCAAAAAGGAGTAGGAAGGATTATTTAATTTTACTCCTTCTCAACATTTCAGAAACATAATTAATAATTTAGTTTTTCCTAACCTCACTACATATAATGGTTATGTAACTCCAGTAACACATCAGGGAAAATACAAATTGTAAATATTTTTACATATTTACATAACGAACACGTATGTATTTATATATACTCATGAGACCGTCACAACATGCAGGAATATACACATCCAGTAAATACGTGTACATACATTAACGTGAAAGTATAAAGCTCCTTTTACTTCCTGCACTTTGTAAAAAATATGGTTTTTACCACAAATTTTATTAACTATAAATACAAGTATAAATATAATTCCTGTATTATATGATCATAAGTCATGTGAGCAAAATGTTCAAAACATTATTGTAGTTTTGAACTCGACAGAGAGGAATTAAAGCCAGAACAAAACGAGTGCCCCCTAGTGGCAGGCTGCAGGATAAACGTTAAATCACGTCCCATCCCCTCTATTTAAGACAAATGGACCATTTCTCAAATTAAAAAATAAAAATACAGTTCAGACCATTTTTCCCCAGGTGTTGATTCACAAAGCCCTCACCTTGATGCTGCATGTTTAAATATTATTTTTAAAATATAGATTTCCCCGATATTAGTTATGTGATCCTTACAAAAACTCCATGCTTGTGTGCAAGTGAGTATGCGGGACTCCCAGCCCCACATCCTGACTGCACAGACTCCTAAAATACACCAGCACCTGCAGACGGAGTATTTTGACTTCATTTTTTCCAACAACGGAAGTAGAAGAGACGTGTTGTCTACTGATGATCGGTGTGGGCATAGAATTGTTTTATAAATGCCATAATACAAAAATAAAGTTGATATAAGAAAAACACTACAAAAGAGTACATTAAAAGTGTTTTAATCAACTATAGGTGAAAATGATCCTCAGCATGATGGGAAAGCTGCCGATTTGTGGAAAGTGATGAAATTCTGGAAGTGATTTTTTATTACCTCATGCTGTAGGTGACCCGGTCCTTTATGACATTGAAACTGTCTTTCACATCCAGACTCTGTTTGCTTTGCCAACAGTCAAACCCACTAATCCTGTTAGAGTTCTGGACCACACACAAACACACACAAACACACACACCTCTCCTGAGATTTATCATTCATCAGACATGCACCATGTTGCACTCACCTTGTCCCTCCCAGTTCTGTGTTTGTCTGATGTTAATCTGTACTCTTCCTTGTTGTTGTGTTGGAAACGGGGTTTATGATCTATCACTGTTCTATATCCAGTCTGAAGTCTAACATGCTACCATCGGACCCCTAGATATCTCATCCAGGTGGATACAGTGCTCCCAGTTACTCAGCTCATCCATCACTTTTTCACACCAGTGCTGCTTGGGTTATCATGGCGACAAGCGGGTAATATCAATAAAATGAAAGAGATGGCGGCTTCACAAAGAGGTGCTGATGTATGAAGGTGACTGCCATGTAGGTAGACCTCCTTCCTTCTCGTTTCCTTACCCGTTCCCTTTTTTCTTCTTTAGCTAACTTGCAAATCCTTTGTTTCTGTTGTGAAAATGCATTATTAAAAAAAAAAGACTGAGCACTGGGTATTAAAGAATGCTCTTTGAGATTGGGGGATAAAAGGAGGCGTGTCAAAGAGAAAGAGGCTCCTAGTATGATGTCCAGAATACGACAGTAGGTGAGGCAGAAACAAGAGACGAAAGGAGGACAAGAGAGCGAGAGAGAGAGAGAGGGGATCCAGCTGGTTCTTTTCATAATGAGAGGCACCCTCTTCTCTCAGTGTGTGTGTGTGTAAGGGGGTAAAAGAGAAAAGAGATGCATGCAGGGAGACGAGTTGAAGAAGAAGTTGGTTTCACATTAACTTTTCAGTAGACGTGGGACTGACACAACCCTCTGGGTCTCCTCCTCTCTGCTTTGACTGCAGACCTTGGATGTGTTTTCCACACACACCCTGTTACTTATCCGTAGCTTTTTGGGGCGTTTCGGTCACTCATAAATAATCCCATGCATTATTGATATACTGTAAGAGTGTCTGTGTGTGTCTGTGTGTGTTTTATATGGGTGTGTACAAGTCACAGTCTTGTTCCCATCTGTCCCTCTATCCGGTCATGCGCCCCATCACACACCACCTCACACACACTTTCCCTCTCTTTGGCTAAATCCGATTACGAGGCCTGCATCGGCTAACGAGACCCCCACGCAGCCAGTCCCCTTTCTTGAAACCCCCCACTGCTCTTGTTTTTTTTCTTCCTATTTCTCTCTGACTCACCCTCACACACACGCTGATGGCCATCAGCCCGCGCCTCTAAACGCACAAACACATTTGAGCGCACCCACATGCCGCTCCGGGCCCAGATTGGACAGAGGACTCCCTAATTATTCTTTAATTGCCTGTCTCTGTCTGTCCAGCTGCCTCACGTGTAAAACACAGAGCAGCGGCCTGATTGATCACTCCGGACTGAACATATTGTGGATGACACCAAAAGATTCACTTGAAAGGGAGAGAAGGGTGAGGAGAGGGGGGGAGACAAAGAATAAAATCAATGAGAAGTGACTTGCCAAAAGAAGCTGGATGAGGTGCAGATGGACGCTGCTCATTTATATTTTCATGCCACATTACTGCCTACAACCAGACGTCAACACCGCCCAGCGGATTGTTTGTTCTGTGAATTATGCAAACTGTCTTCACTCATTACAGTTTACTATCATTAGCTCATGAAAAATACTAAAATAAGAGCCTTTAGCAGCTCTGGAAGCGAGTGTTCGACATTTTTAATCTTATTGTGTCTGGGGAATTTACATCACTGGTTAAAAATGAGCTTTCTAAGTGACACCAGAACAAATTGTTGCCGTTTCCACACAAAGTGAAATAAGATGCTAAATGTGAATGTTTAATCAGCACTTTTTAGTATAAAAAATGCCTCGTCTACTTCCCATCATGGGTTGTTGTGTGGAGTAATCCATGTTTTCCTGTCACATGATTCCTGCTTTGTTTTGATTTTTAGAAGTTTTCTGGAGTTCCCATCATGCAGCGGGAGGGAGGTTTATTTTAGTGGCATTAACAAAGCAAAAATAATAGGTCAAAGTTAACCAGTTGTTTGCACCAAAATCAAGTCAAATTAAAACGTTTACTTCCTTGATCTATTGAATATTAAAGATTTATGACAATTTTTGAAAGATTTTGCAAAAATTGCAATGTTTATGCTTTATTTGACCAACTGGCCTCACCGTCCACAGTCTCATGATGTGTATAAATAAGTCTAACTGGGCTGCAGCTACTGGGAAAAAACTTGAAACCAGCATCTGCAGGGAGTTTCCAAAATGTTTTGAAATGTTTGGGACTTGTTTCCATCAGGGAATCGAGGAAACAAAACTCACTGGAATTTATATCATCTGGAAAAAAAAAACAACCAACTAATCACAAAAGTCTCTACTGGTTGCACCAAGTGATGCTTTTACCTTCCTGCGTTTGTGCTGGAATCTTATCTGATTCGTTGAGGACGTGACCGTGTGTGTTTTTCCCATGCAGCCGTCACCGGGACCCTTCCATCCTAAGTGCAGCTCTTCATTTGCTCAAACATTCATGTACATCTGCTTGGCTCTGGCCGGCTGTTTGTTTTGGCATAGAAACAAACAGGGCCGTCCCTCTAACGGGCGCCGAACACGAGCGTGGGTTTGTTCAGCTAACAGTGAGTTACTTGAGATCAGAGCATTTTATAAACGAGCGAAAAAGCATGGAGGAGACCGAGAGGCAGGATTAAAAATAGAGCTGAGGGAAGTGAAAAAGTAAAGAAGCGAAGTAAGAGTAAAACACTGGAGATGTTTTCATTAAATGTCAGCGCATGGGTGACCTTTGACCCCACTGTGGTTTGTGGGTTGGGATGAATCACAGCATCTGACCGCAGTGAAATGTGTCTCACTAACACTGACCAACAGCAGTGTGTAACTCCCGTCTTCCTGTCTATTCTCCTCACAGATCAGACGACCATCTAGACTCTCTTTAGACCTCCTCTAACTCTCTTTCATCCTCCCGTCTGCGCTTCTCTGCCCTGTTGATAAAACTGCTCTGTCAAGCAGCTCTGGTTCCCAGAAGTCCATCTGCTCCACTCGAGGCATTTTTTTTCCACAACAACTAAATTATTCATTTGTAGATTTTGTAGCCCAAAAATTGATAACATGATTAATTGATGTTATCTTATAGAGTATGGAGCTATGTTCCTCATTAGCAATATAGATGTTTCCATTTGGAATATTAGCTTCTATCTAGATTTCTAGAATTTCAACTATGTGTTTTTGGAATTTGTCTTGTTACTGTGTATTTTTGCTGTCTTTACTGTATCATTTTAATGTGATTAGTGAGTAAATCTACTCTGTTTTGACAGACGATGAATAAATTATACTGTTTTTGTAACTGATTGGATTTTATTGAACTTATTTAGCATTAAAACCCAATCTACATGTAAAATATTGTTTTTTTCCCCTTCTGCCTTTATTGTGTGGCTCAATCAGACTCACTCTCATCATCACAGTGGACCCAGTGTGTGACCACAGCTATTGATATACACTCTCTGCACAGATTTGATTAAAAGAAATGAAGCTCTGTTCTTTCATCCAATTCACTTTTTGTGTTGCTCGCATCAAAGTTTTTCTATAGGTGGCTGTAACCGAGCTTTAGTGTTCCCTCTTTTTCTGCAGAAACCAACTCAGGTTCATTCTGTACCCCAGCTGTAGAGAAATCGGCGACACTGGGTGCATCCTGAACTGGGAACACTGGGCACAGAGTCACAGAGGCTCTATGAGGGCCTTAACTAAACTTAGCACAAGAAATAAATACATTTGTGTTTTTTCTATCGTTGCTTTGTTGTAAAATTGCTTCTTAGCAACAAATACCTGATTAGTGACCTTTACTATGAGCTGTAACTTGTGTGGATCATGCCTTTGTAGAATGAAAAACGTTGCTAAATGTGTGGATAGTGCACCCCCAAAAAGTGTGTCCAAATCCTCGCAATAATCTCTTGTTGGTATTTAAATGTCCTTAATGTTTGTGCTAACTTTATTTGAATTTTACAACAGAGACATTTTCCTAAAATATATATGCATCTATATTAGAACTTCTTACATTTGCTTATTAGATCAATTTAACTTTGCTCCCATTTTTACATTAGAATTCTGCAAACATAATATAAATCTGTACATGTCTGCTGCAGGCCCTCTGGTACAGTTCTGGTGTCATTTGTCACCTCTAGCGGTGTGTCAGCCTCGACTGTCCCTAACCGAACCGCATCTGTGCAGCTGAGCGCTGCATGGATGAATGAGCACCCTGTAGCTGTGTGTTTTTGTTGTGTTATAAAAACATTTGAAAATCACACATTGCGGCTTCTTGTTGTTGATACTTGTCTGAGAGGGGTGATGAGAGCAAACCGCCCGAGGCAAACTAAGAAAGGCAGCGCTCTGGTTCTGACACGGTGCCTCGCGGTCGCCACACGGCCGTCCCCAGTTCTCATAAATCACTGAACATTCAGGAGCCTCGAGGGATGAACACACAGGCTTTTAATCTAATAACACACGCAGGCACGACCTCGTCATTGTGGCTTTATTTGTATTTCCCAGCCTGCCTCATTGTTCATGTCTGCGTTTCTTTAAAAGACAGTTCAATCAAGCATAAGTAGCATCATTCTTTGTTTCAAGCTTTTGAACAGGTGGTCAGGCTTTTGAACAGGTCTGTAAATCATCTTAAAACTACCAGTGGGTTAGGGTTAAACTGGGTTTTAACTAAAATGGTTGATTAGGTGACTTTAGCCCCTCTTTGTGTGGCAGGTTGGATGTAAAAAATTCTGATATTTAAAGTATTGAGGCCTTATTTAGTCTACCTGGACTAGATGCAGACATAGAGATCTAAAACTAAATTTAGATATTTACTTTTAAACAAATCTTTTCCTGTTTCAATCCCATATTTCTGTGATTTAGATGTTTTTGAGGCTTCTTTTGAACTCAGAGTTGCTCTTTTGGAAAATTTCTGGGTTTTTTTAGAATAATAATAAGGGTATGCTGTGTTTTTGGTGCAAGATGAACACTTATGAACCCAATATTAACGACCATGCCATTGCTTCTGCTTGCAAAACCTTTCACTCTCCTGCTTTCGTGTGTTCTTCTACAGTCTGCAGTGCCGGCTTGTCTGTGAAGGTTGAACCTGAAGTGGAGGTGATCAAAGGACACACAGCCAAACTGCCCTGCGCCTACACCGGCTCACAGTCAAGCAGCACGATTGTTGAATGGTTCATTGTAAGGATTTTTTCGCAAACTAATTTTCTACCTCATCAGAGTATATTTACGCACGAGATAAAACATTCCGTTTTTCTTTCTTCTTTCAATAAATCCAGGAGGAACAGGGAACCAGGAACCGGGTGGCTTTCCGCTCCCAGAACGGGGATGGGAAAAGCGACGACGGCACGCCCCTGACTGGACGGGTCATGATCGAAAAGGACTTTACTTTGACCATCACCTCCGTTAAACCCTCTGATGAGCTCACCTTCTTCTGCCAGGTCACGGCTGGTCCTGAGGGGTCTGGAGAAGCCAGCACCATGCTGAAAGTCTACTGTACGTTCGCTGGTGTTTATAGAACTACTTATCAGAAACCCCCAAAACACAAAGTTTTCCCATTTGTCGCTGTAGGAATATTTTGACTTGATTTGTTGCTGTTACTGTCAGTGAGAGATCTGTGTGTGTTTGTGAATACTGCAGCTTAATGACACCTAATATATCTCCCTGATTGCATTTCACACCAACATTTATTGAAAATCCACCCACTCTAAATCACTTTAGGCATATATCTTAAGCTCCACCACAGCCATCTGTGTCTGTTAAGAATAAAACACATTTAGCTACGAGTGTGGAAATGTTAAGCCCTCCCAAAATGCCTGAGGTTACCAAATTCTTAGGAAAAGTTCTTTAAAGGTCAATTAACCACGATCTAATCACTCTTGACATAATTGATGAATAGTTCAATCGCACATGTCATGTCTCATATATGTCTCCCTAATAAGAGTGAACATTTATCACCAGGATGTTAAGAGTTGACCCTGGTGCAGCCTGTGTGTCCTTGCCCCCCAACAGTGGTGCACATGGATAAGTTCTCATCTGCACTTTGAATTGAACTCTAATTCAGATTTTTGAAAGTTGAGTTAAAAATTCAGCTGTAATTTCCCTCAAAAGTTGGAATTCTGATTTTAAGTCAGAGATTCCAGATTTTATAATCCAATATGGCGTAAAACCACGTAAAAAGCGGCGCAGGAATAAACTGTTAGCACTTCTTCTGTCAGTACATCATCTGCACACATACAGACATACTACCTCTGTTTTCTTCTTATTTCACCTGATTACTGAGCAACAGTTAGTGAATTCCATTGGTTTTCCAAGTTGCACTTAAAGCCTGGTTAAGTTGGGTGTCATTCCCTGATCGGAGCGTTAATAAAGTAGGAGCATTTTAGTTGGGAAAACAGCAGAACAAGCCTCTGTGCCACTTTGTGGAAAAGAGACTAAAAGTTATCCATTAACATCCACGCTCAGATTAATCAGAGTTTTAAAGAAAAGCTCCTAAAACATTTATTAGTGAATTTCCCAGTCTGTGTTGAAACACAACTCAGTGAAGAGATATTTAGAAAACAGGACAAGAAAATGACTACTTGTCTTATAGCTATTATTTGGCGGAACCATTTGACTCACTGGGGGGTGAATTGTGGTGTGTCTGGCCTCTTTTAACCCATTGGGACTGAGTTATTGGGTCTTCTGCAGAACCAATGGCTTGTTTGGTCTTTGAGAAGCTGCTGTAGAGAATAAGTAACCCAGCAGAGCAAAAACATCCAATCAAAACTCCTGATTTTAATGTTAAAACATCGGTCTTGTTGGCTTGTTTAAACCTGTTTTTTCCCAATTTTGCTCATGTCTCAAGTAATTGGTGCACCATATTTTATTCAGTGTGGAAAAGGAATGACTATTCAAATTCAGCTGTAGGTTTGAGAGCAACAAAAACAAAGACCCAGTCCCAGTCCCCTCCTCTCTTGTCCCGGCCTCTTGTTCTGGAGAGCCCTTGAGAGACTAGTGGTCCTTCAGTGTGGAGCTACAAGCAGTAGAGGTTGAAATCTTTACCTAGAGAACTGACTACCTCCCATGTTTTCTAACGTTTGAAAGTGCACCATCTAGGGGGTCTTTTGGAGGGTCTGATTCACAGAAAGGAACCAACCACCTCAACTAGCATGGCGTCTAAACCAAACACATGGTTAAGTCCAAGTAGGAGGGACAAGAAGGGATTGGGATGCCTAAAGACTGAGTGGCTGAGAGAGAGAGAAGTTTTAGTTTGTTTTCTTTAGCAGCCGACAGCTGCAAGAAGTGATAAGATGACCTTGAATTAGTGTGTTTGGGAATAAAGCAAAGAAATAAGAGGGAATGCACACACCTGTGGCTGTGTCTGTGTGTGTGTGAGGTAGGAGGCTTTTGTGGTTCGACCCTTATCTGCTTATTCGCACCAGGTCACTGAGGAATTCTGCGCAGGAGGTTATTTACTGCTAGATTTAATTAACAAGGTCAGCAGACATACAGTGTGGGATTCCAATGTGTAAAGTCAGCGTTTGTGTGTTCTTGTATATCACTCTTATAATAAAAGCTTTTCTTCCAGTGAATCAAAATAATAATAATTCTTTTATTTACTTTTTCTCAGTCGCTCCCGAGAGTCCACAACTCACAAAGTCGTCGACTCAGGCCATTTCAGTGGGCGGGTCCTTCAGCTCAGAGGTGTGTATGATCTCCTGTGGGTTTACATGATTCCAACTGGAGTTGCATACAATCTAAGGCTTTATGCACCTTCTGCTTTGTGTGTCAGATCGGCACCTGCGTTTCAAAGAACGGACACCCCATGCCAAGAATCATCTGGTTCAAAAACGACGTCCCGCTTCCCGAAATCAAAGACAAAAAAGAAAGTACGTGTCCACCAGAAAACAATACTTCAGTTCTTGGGTTTCTCATGTAAATTTATCAACAAAAGTCTCTCATCTGATAAAATATTTTACCCTTCTTTCTCAGAGACCTACATGGTTCCTTCCGTGGTGAAGGAGGCCTCGGGTCTCATTACCATCAGGAGCATCCTGTACATGCTTCCCACCAAGGCGGACAAAGACTCAAAGTTCCATTGCACCGTGGAGTACAAGCTCCCAGGACAGCAGATCAAACAGATGACATCCAACGTCATCAAACTGGACCTGAACTGTGAGTGAAGAGCTGTGAGCTGAAGGGTTGAGCGTTTACGTCAAATATTCATCTTTAAAGAGGGCGTTTAAACTTAAAAAAGAGCATTTTTAGGTGTTTTTGTGTGCAACTGATGATTTTATTTTATGTTTTTGTCTTTGAAGATATTATATGTGGTGTGCAAACTTTATGAGTTACTGGACTGATTATTAAAACAGACAACCATGCACGTTTTCTCGCCTCTTAGAATAGAATCCTCATTTAGTCTAACATGAAAGTATTTGAATGTTTTTGAGCCAAAATAAAACTGGATGAAATCCACAGTCGCAGAAAGTCACTCGCTGAGCGCTGCGCTGTCAACAAGGATGTTTTAGGTCAAAAACATTGATTAGATTGAATGATTTTCATTGTTTTATGACTCATTTGAAAGGTTTTTAGTGCATGAAGCTACTCATTCAAAACTGTTTCTGATTTAACCAGTTTCCAGGCTGGAAGAATGTAATCCAGATCCAGACCAGACAGCTTTAGGTTTAAAGAGAAGAGCTTTAGCTTCAAAGGATTTCCTCGTGATGTGTGGAGAATATTAAGAGAACCACTAAAATACCTCTTCACACAACATTCTCTGATGTGTTTTATTTTTCATTTTGCATAATAATGACATGTGTGAAGGTGCAGAGTTGAAACAGAGTTGAAATGCTGCTGCTAGCACACACTGCATCTGATTGGTCTGAATTATCAAAGACCAGTAATGTCAGATTAACAAAGATGATATTGATGACTGAAAAAGACCAAGGAGTCAAACAATGTTGTTATTTAAATACTTGGAGCCAATCATAATTGAAGGATAACTGTGACACAGGAAAAGAAATCCATGAAAAAAAACTAAAAAACACCACAGCTGATATTGTTACAGTAATTAGTGGGCTGATTATAGTCTGCAGGACACAAACATGATGCACCCAGCATTGAGTCGCTTGTTTTTATGAGCGGAGTGGAGACTGTACTTTACATCAGTGACATTCTAATGCTATGGGTTAAGCCATGGGCGTAGATTTGGCATGAACCGAGGTGACGTGTCCCCTAAAACCCAGCAATCACTGAATTGTCCCCACCAATCGATCCAAGGATGCAGGAATAGCGCTGCATCCCCGCCAATAATGCGTGAAAGCCTGGTGGACCAGGTGCTGCGCTGCACAGACCTGTGTCCAGGTTAAGGAGGCGTATGTGTCTGCAGCGCGAGCTCCTTGCGGCCTGCACTGAGCAGCTTATGCCAATGGCACCTGGGTCTGGATGAGGACTGGCCATCAGGCATTTTCCCGGTGATGATAACGTTTTGCCCATCTAGACCAGGACAGATCACTTTAATCTGCACAGTTTTGGCGCACGTTCGGACCAATGTCAAGAGCAATACTCCACTGGGTTAAGCACATATATTTGCTTGGGACTCTTATTGTGAAGGGTTTTCAAAGGAAGTTATGTTTCAGTTTGCTGTGACTGTCAGGAGAGTAGTCAGCTCAGTGAAGGATGTGCACTGATAACCTCCAGTGACAGTACAGTAGTGAGTGAAGTGATGATGAATCTACTTGAATTAATTCTTTTTTGTGTTTTTATCAAATTAATTGCATTGCTACTTCCAGCATTTTTAACTAAAGAAGAATTATCCATGAAAGAGGAGGCACTGAGGGAATTATGTGCAATATAACAGAGAATGTTGGACCAATGACAGTTTACCTATTCCATGTCTGTTGTTTTCTCTTTCCAGATCCCTCGGAGAAAGCCATGTTTTATTTACACAGCTCTGGTAAAATCAAAGAGGGCGATGATGTCGAGATGAAATGTGAAACTGATGGAAACCCTCAGCCGACAGTAATTGAATTTAAGAAAGGTGTACGTAAACACGTCATGCAAACAGAAAAGAAACAAAACAAATGAAATCATCAACGTCTACCTTTTCCCTTAAATGGAATCACCTCTGTTTTTTTCCGTATTCAGAGTGACACTCTCCAAGGTGATGGCAGTCTTCTGAAACTGAAATCCGTCCGCCGTACGAATTCTGGTGAATACACGTGTCTCGCGATAGACTTCGAAAATCTGGACGGGGAACTGAAAGCCTCCCTCAACCTCAGTGTTAACTGTGAGTGAGACACACACACACACACACACACACACACACACACACACACACACACACACACACACACACTGCAGCTTCAAGGTGCATTAAGGACGACCATCTGAGCAGCTCCAGCCTCACAATGAACCATTCATTTCAGATGACTTTTTTTTCCCCATAAATCATAAAATTAAAGAGGCTAGCATGGAATTAGCTTTATGGGAATCCTTTCAGGGGGGTATAGTATCCATTTGAATTATTCACAGTTCATCTGCTACTTTAATGCTGCCCCAACCACGCTGCCTAATTTGATCTTATCACGCACATTAAGTGGTGATAGCTTTGAAAAAGGCTTAGCTTGGCCTTCAAAATAGGCTTAACTTCACAGTAAGTGTGTTAGCTTTGTTCTTAAGACATACACGTATAAATTCAGAACTCTGCAGAGTCCCATCACATGGACATTTAAAGTGATAATATGCAACTTTTTCATATTTTTAAATCTTTTCCTTGAGCCAGTATGTGCTAATATGACCCTTTACAGGGTTGATGAAAAGTCACTCAGCCCCATCTGGTGATTAGATCCGGAATACCACGATTGCAAGATCTCTGTCGCCGTCACGGTACCCAGGAAGTCACGTGTCTCACGAGGGTTAGGCTAACCCAATGTGGCTAGCTGTTATGCTAACGTTGGAGTGTTTTTATCTCATGATTCCTGATTTTTTTCAATCTCTCCCTGCTTGAACACAGCTGATTTCATTGAAGGAGTAAATAACCGCTCCTGTAGAAAGCTATGAAGGCTGAGGAGACATTTCAACAGGTAGATATTGGCGTTTAGAAGCTGAAACGATCTGGTAACTTTTTAATGCAGTGATTTAAAACGGACACCAGAGGGAGCCCAAAACAAGCAAAACTGCATATTATCACTTTAAAGCAGGGGTGTCAAACTCATTTTCACCGAGGGCCACATCAGCATAATGGCTGGCCTCAAAGGGCCAGATAACTTAAAAATGTAACCAAATTAAATGTAAAATAAATGTAACGACTCCTTAACGTTACATACCTCTGAATTTATTACTTATACAAGATAAAACATTACAAATGCATGAAAAATAGGTTTGCTTGTTGCTCTGTTAGAACATAGATCCTTTTGATTTGTCAGGTTATGAAACCCACTGAACTCCATCAATCAAGGATCAAACTATTCAAGTGAATTAAAAATACATCAAAGTTATAATAACTTTGATCAAAACATCTGTTATAGTTAGGGGTGCACACAGTCTGTCATCACATGTCCTCAAGGGAGAACCTGGCTCTGGTGTTTGGTCCACACATGGGGGGGGGGGCTTGTTGATGATGATGATTTGCTGTTGGCTCAACATTTTTCTGCTTAATGCTCAATAAATTCAAACAACCTTTAACTCATGAGGTCATTCTGATGCTTAAATAAAACTTTTAAACATATTTAAACCAATTCAATATTGAAAGCCTTCTACTAGTCACCTCTCCGGTCTGACAGGGATGACCCGGTTTCTTCCTCACTGCAGTCAGACAGCTGCAGCAGGTGAGGAGGCGTGACGATCAAGGTGTTCTGATTCTGATCCTCCTGACTGAGCACCGTTAATATTAATGTTCATTAGCTCGTATAAAAGTCCGAAACAACACGTTATCTTAGGCAGAAACTGGTTAATTTGGTTTGCGATCAGAGAAGAGGATGATCAGCTGACGGAGGGATGGAGGATCGCAGCTCCCCGCGAGCGCACGCATCATGGATCAACAATCGACCAGTGATCTTTTGTTCTGGTCAACTAAAATGACTGATTCTGATAAAGAGAACTGGATATGTGATGACAAAATGAACGTCTTTCTCAGAGGGGAATTATTTATCAGCAGCTTGAGAGCGCGAGCTGTCGGGTCGGGGAGGAGTTAGTAAAGCGCGCGAGCGCAGCTAGCTGGATCGCAAACCGTGTCCCGAACCAAAGAGGGCGATCTGTTCAGATCACGGATCGATTGTGACCCGTTGTACCCCTACTGGGCATGTGTGAGCTGCGTGCGTGGGTCGGACGTACTGTGATTGTGTGTGTGTTAAAGCGCGCGCCGAGCTGTGCGTAATGGCGCATTGGAGATGCTGTGAGTGTGTGTGTGTGTGTGTGTGCGCGCGCGCGTGTGTGTGCGCGTGTGCGTGTGTGTCGGAGGTCCTACCGTGTGTGTCCCCTAGCTTCAGAGGTCATGTGAGCACTCATTCACTGAGCTGCAACAGGATGTGAAGCTCGTCAGATCGAGGGGTCTCCCATCGGGACCGCGCAGCGCTGGTCCGCAAAAGCGCGTTCGAAATCCGGTTCTCATGAGGACCAGGGTACTGCTTGTGTGCACCCTGCCCTGTAGTGGCGGTAAGCCATCAAGTCGCGGGTAACACAATTGACATGCATTGTGGGAAATGTAGTTTTTGGTCAAAGTACGCTTTTTACCTATTTATTTTTGAATACTCAGACCTTTTAAGCTCTCGCGGGCCACATTAAATGACGTGGCGGGCCACATGTGGCCCGCGGGCCTTGTGTTTGACACATATGCTTTAAAGGATGATATATTTAAATGTGAAGTCACCTCTTCTTAGAAAGCCTTAGATGTTCAGGTGTTTTCAGCCACATCTCTCAGCTGCTGTCTGTTTTCTCGTATTCCCAGACATCGACCCCATGAACGTGACCCCAAAGGAGCCTCAAGTCATCATGCTTGGTAGCAAGGTGGAGTGGCAGTGCAGAACCAAGGCATCTGAAAGCCACACTGTGCAGTGGAAAAAGGTACTCCTAGACATTTAAAAAGCATCATTTTGTTAACTGTTCTAAGGAAAATGATCTTTCTGTCACTAACAGTTTTCTGTGCGCTCACTGAAAGTCTGATAAAATCCCTCAACCCTGTCCCGACAGCTTTGTTCAAAACACTTTTTTGCTGGAGATGACTCAGATGCTCTCAAACACAGGAAAAAAGAATCTATTTTGGGTTGTTTCGTGACTTTAGTATATCATAAACAATATATAGCTGGTCGTAAAAGCATCATGTAAGTAAAATAAGAATTATACATAGGGATGAAGGTGTATGAAAGATAATTGTGAAGAAAATCTTCAGGGTAAATGGCATCATGACAGTGTTTGGAAAAAAAAATGTGCAATTGTCTGATTATAATCTGCAGGATGGAAACATGATGCATCCTGCATTAAGTCTATTGTGTTTTTACAAGTGGAGAGGAGACTTTAGAAATTTGATGAGTAAGCCAAATCTAATAAAAACACCTCATTTCAAGAACCACAGCAGGCTAAAAAGTTAGAAGACTTTGCATTGGCTGTAGTGTAGCGAGCACACCCAGATGACTCATTAAATCCTCATTTCCTTCATCTTGTGCAGATGGGGAAACTATCTTTAAAAGCATTTCCTCATCATCTCATAATAGATTATAAAATAGTCATGCTACAGATTAGGAGGCTTAAGGCATCCAGTAGCCTCTCACTACCATGAGTCATGTTATTTTAAAACGGTAACTGTTGTACCAAAAAGTTCATCAGTAGCTAAAAACATTTTTTAAATCCCCATAAATGTTTTATTTATTTATACCCCTGTAATGCCAGTGAAAACAATACACTAATAATGTCGGTTTGTGTGTAGTGAGGAAGCTGTTTGGTCCCATGTTGAAGGAATGTGAAGTTGCTGCAGCTCTGATTGGCTACAGCCCAACAGACATGCTACATCTGAGTCAATATGTTTAGCTTAAAGCTGCAGGTGGATTAAAAAAACTCACATCAGCAGCTTGCAGACAAAAATAGGCTTTTTTCCAGTGTGTAAAACACCAAGTAGCACGCTTGTTTTCATTTCACTGTAAGATAAATAATATAATGTGGTGCCATTCCTTACAGGCTTGTCTAGATGTCCCTGCAGCTCTTATGACCTCAAACCTCAAAGAACTAATATATGGTGATATTGACAGAGGGAATGCTTTTTAATCACATGCATCATTTAAACACACTGTTTTTGATTTGCAGAATTGCTCCATGTAGATTTCTGTTTGTTAGGATGGTGTGCTCATTTTGAAGGCTGACCTTGGTGCTTGTTGAAATGTCTGAATGTGAATTCTTCTTAGACTCACAGATATAAAGCAGAAAACATGTTTTGTTTCAAAGTATTTGAATTTCCAAATCTACTGGCGTTTGCTTTGAATTCGATCCACTGCAGGAGACTGAAGGTGACGGAAACGAGACACGTAAATGAAAGTGTACCATTTCGTTCTGTAATTATTTTCTGCAGCACACATTAAAACATCATTTCTGATATTATGAAGCATCATGTTATGGTTCCCTCTATATGTTTCTGCTTCTCCACTTGTTATGAGCGCAGTGTTTCTGCAGTGTCAGGCCTGTTGTAGCAGCTTGTTCGTCTTTTGTTGTGTCTCCTGGGTGTGATAGAAGCCGGGTAGAGAATGTGTTGTTCTTAGGTGGAAGGATTCCTATGAGAAGAGGTGAAGAAGAATTGCGAGAGGAAGGTTTATCATTGAGGATGATCTGTTATCACTGCGCTGTCAAACAGTGTGTGTGAAGATTCCTCTTCTGCTTTCCCAGCACACCTGTGCGCCGTCAGAGTAGATATCCACAAAGCTGCTCTGCTCTCAATTTCAAACAGGGAGAAAAGAAAAGAAGAGAGTAAAAAAAGGGATGATATTGTGAGTCCAGCTGGTTTTATAGTGTCTGTGTTTCTCCAGGGCTCCGAGGTCCTCTCGCAAGACGGCACTCTCACAATAGAATCCGTTACCTATGATAAAGGCGGGGAGTACGTGTGCGTCGGCGCTGTTCCAACTGTGCCAGGACTCACAGCTCAGGCCCGTGTCAACCTCACTGTAAAAGGTAACACACTCACTAGATGGATGTGCTTTCTGGAAACCAGGAAACATTCTCACGAGTTCTAGAAGACATCGAGAAATGGGTTATTAAAACAGTAGAAACACATTAAAATGATAGATCGGATCTTTTCAAGTAGATTTCTAGGGAATGATTATGAAGAGCTGTTGAACATAACTCAGTCTGGATAAATAGAGATTCGTTCTGATTGGAGGGCTGTTCACAGCAGAGTTCTGCCATTGCTGTGAACTATATTACAGTTAATCCTAAACAGGGTTGCCAGCTGTCAATTAAAATACGGAATCCTGTATTTGAAACTATAAAGACACATTCCTTATTAAATCAATGAGAAACATATTTTCTTCTTTATTTTTAAAAGTCATTGCAAATGTATTTTTTAGACGATAAATCAAGCTCTGGTCTGTTACTTTCCCTCACGCTGTCCGTCTGTTTGTCTGAATCCATCACTCATCTGTCATGAGTTCTGTGACTTAGAACCAATGAGAAGCGACGCCCTTTGCGTTGCTAGTAAACACGTAACCACAGGGAAAGATTTTAAAAGGATCTCGTGAGTTTTCTGGTGAAAGTTTTTGCTTGAAAACTACGATCTCACTTTCAAGTTTACTAAAAATCTGCAAAAATACAGAAGGAAAATTCATTTTTCATCATTTCTCTTGATAACAGTTCAGTTAGTAGATGGTGTCTCACAAATAACCATGCTTTAAAGATATTATCAAAACATAGTTACAGCCTTCTATCCTGCACCGAGCTGCCCTGTCTGCATTCTTTATTTCAGTTTATGAAAGTTGGCTACAACAGAAATACTGTAAAATTATACCTGGAAGTTGGCAGAAAGCTAGTTCTCATGCTAACTTTTGCAGCAAATAACCATAAATTAATTATGAATATCACAAAAGGTATATGTATCATAAAACATGTTGTTTGCAAAATCTACATAAAACAGGAGGAACAATTTAAAAAATACAATAAATACCAAAATAATGCTTTTGATTGGTTTTTGGTTTAATGTTGATTTAGAATGACTGGATTTTGAACTGAGGAAGGAAACTGAAGCACATAAAAGGAGACAAGCAGGCAGAGAGGAATAATGCAGACATTTTTAGAAAAGACCCCAGCTATAAATTAAAGAAGGAATGTTCTTTCTGCAGTGCATTAGTTCATAAAAAGCCTGATAAATCTATGTAACGAACCCCCGTTTGAAAACTTAAAACATATTAGAGTTTTTTAAACATTCATTGCTTTAATTGAGCTTTTTATGAAGATGTTTTTTTAATTGAAACATGTTGACAGACCACAGCTGTACACATTACAGCAGCATGGCTTAGTAATAAACTCTGCAGTCCTGAACCACCTCTCAGTGAAAGCACTGGGTGCACAGAGGACACCAAATAGTGGAACCTGTTAAAACAGCTGCTGTTGTTCAAAACTAACAGATGCTCTCCAAATGCTGGCTTTGAATTTAAAAACATCATCATCTAGTTTGGTCCATCACTGGTAATTCTTAGCTTTTAGAGGCCTCCTAGAGTGTAAGCATCCTGCATGAACATAACACACACACAGATCACACCACTGTGTTCGAGAGTTCAGAGTATTGTTTTAGTCAGAGGAAGTAGGTTGTACGTTTTGGTGGAAGCAGCTTTGAGGGAAAGTCACTTCCTTCCTTTGATTGAATCCATAATGAGATGAGATTTTGATTTTTTGTAGTTTTTACTCAACACTTCCTCACTCCCTATCCAGGAAAACCACAGATCGAGCCTTCATCTGCTGGAGAGGTGCTGAAGGAAGGAGACACTGTGACTCTGAAGTGCTCGGCTTACGGTTTCCCCGCCCCTCAGTTCACCTGGACGCCCTCAGGAAAACAGGTACGGTTAGGACAAAAGTTCACCCTCTCATTATTACTCTATTAAAATTGTTAGAAGAAACTATATTAGTGTTTTTTCTATTTTCTCACAATTTAGCCTCACATGCTCGACTCCACTGAAACTTCAAATGAGCTGAATAAAATCCCTCATGGTGCAGTGTTCATAGAGAATTCAGCTTCATGATTAAAATATAACATATAGTGATGAAATAGGATCAAACTTTAATGATATTTTTGAAAACTTGGATGATATCAGAAGAAAATAGTGACCAAGATCAAAGATGAGAAGCAGAAAGCAGTAATTCAGCTTATGGTCAAAAAGACCAAAACAAACAGGGCAGATTTTAAATCTTTTTTTAAGGTAACACGATTAACAAGTCTCATGTTTTCTCTCATCTCTGCTCCCTGCTTTCAGTCGGTATCAGTGACCGGTAACAAGGTGGTGAGCACCGTGACCTTAGAAGCTACAGCTGATGTTATGCAGAAGGGGGCGACCTGTGAGGTCTCCAACGAGTACGGAACAGATAGCATGTCCTTCCCTGTAGCTCTCAAACGAGGTCAGTGTGAAGATCCAGTCCTTTCCTGTTTTGTTTTCCATCAGATGAAAGTATCACTCAGATCTTTTGAAGTGGGTTTCTGTAGAAAAGTTATCAAAACTTTCCCAGCTGTTGCTATTGCACCGACCTATTGCTGTTTGTTCTTTCTGAATTCGTCTTCTCACATCACGTTTGTGTAGCTAATGCTAAACTAATGAAGCTGATTGACTAACCTCTACCAAATCACAGTTTGTTATTTTGCGTAACTTCAGCTCTTTCTTTCTACTTCCTCTCCTCCTCTCTTCCAGACTATGGCAGCTCAGCTGAAGGTAGAGCCTTCTCCCTCCTCCTCCTCTCCTCCCTTCTCTCAGGACTCTTTGTTGTATAGACCCTTTAATTTAGAAACTTCCCATCCATCCATCTCCTCTCCCCGGCTCCACCATTTTTTTTCTCATACAAACACACACACATACAACACACACCTTCCTCTGCTGTACTGTAATCTTGTATATTTGCCCTCTTGCTACCAGACACTGTGGATATTGTATATTGTTATTCTTCTTCTCTTGCCACCTTTGTATGATGTCTGTCCTATATTTTGTGGATGCTACTAAGTTTTTTGTGGCCCCTTCGGGGACAATAAAGGATTTTATTCTCTTCTATTCCTTCCATTCCTCTCTTCGTTTCTTGACTGTGTCTGTTTGGTCATCCCTTCTTTCCAACTGATTTCCTGCTCTCTACCTGTTCAACATTTCTCCTTGCCGGGTGCTGTGTGTACCCTGTCTGTGTATGGATGCTCTAAGTGGTGTGTGTGTTGTTGCTTTGCTATGCTATGGGACTGAGAAACTCTCTTTCTTTCAAAGTGCTGCTCTCTGGAAACCCTGTGCTAAAGTCAGGTCTGTATGGCTAACCCGACGTGTCGTGTAAATGGTGTCCGTCAAGAACTGTAAGATACTGTGTGTGTATTTATGTCTGTGTACACACGCGTTAATGTATCTGTGCTCACTAGAGTTGATGTCTTTATGTTGCTGTAGCTTGTTTTACTGTAGTTGAGAGGACAGGTTTTACAGGAACACGTTAAATAGGAATTATTATTGTTTTTTGTCACTTTCGTACAGCTCAAAGTACATTTGTTTCTCTTTCTATTATTGATCTAATTAGTTTTGAATGCAAAAAAATATATTTTGTTAGGTGATTGCAGGGAAGTCTGGTAAAAATATAAGAAAATACAATTTATAAACTGACAAGTGAGAATAAGTTGTTTAAAATTATCTGAAAAGGTACCAGAATATGACTTTATTGACTCTCATTACTTATTGATATGATCAACTAATAGTGTTAGTTTTAAGGTAAAAAATGTGAAGAAACTTTATTATAAAATAACAGATAAACAACAAAATAATAGGAATATGTATTAAATTATATCGAAATAGTTTTCTAATATTGATTAAATGTCAAATTTTCAACAATGATTTACATTAAATCTAAACAAATTCAACCTTTATGTATCTAAATAGTTGGTCAGTATGCACTAGATTAGTTTGTTAATTTAAACTGTTGGCATTTTCATTCAGTTTCAGCTTTCAGCATCTAAATCAGTGATCCTCCATGAATTCTTAACTTTAAACATTGTTTTGACAGGTGAAGACTGAAAACCAGCTTCTGTGATCTTCATTTCATTACTTTGATTAGTGAAATTAGAGGATGAATAAGTCCTTAAATTGAATTTGTCAATTTTTGACGGATATTTATAATTTAGATTAGTGCATTAGAGGAAAAACATCTTAAAATGATCAAACTGATTTCTGTTTCAGGATCAAAATGACTGAGATGTTACCAATTCTGGCAAAATGGAAAGAAAAGAAAAGGTTTTTAATAATTTACTTAACAAACTAAACAGAACAACATAATAGAATTCTCATAACGTAGAGACAGAAATTTTTCTAGAGTCTTGTATTTGCTGCGAGGTTGCTAGGCAACCAGTTGTGATGCTAGGAAGTCAAAGATCCCAGAAACGGTCAATCATTCAATAAATCTCCTTGATTAGAGAAAGCAAGTTTATTCATTTTTAAAGAAAAGTATAATAATAAAATAAATATTTTTCATCCATCTATTTTCATAACCGCTTTATCCACTAAGGGCTGTGGGAAGCTGGTGATTTTCTCCAGCGTTCACCGTCTGAGAGGTGGGAGACACTCTGGACAGGTCACCGGTCCATCACAGGGACACACAGACAACCATTCACACACACACACTCACACACACACACACACACACACAGCTAGGAACAGCTTAGAGTTGCAAATTAACCCAACACGCAAAACCACAGCTGATCAAAGTGACTCTGACGACAGAGTTCAGTGTCGATTTAAGAACACGTTTTAGCATTATGTCCTCACAATTATGGTAACACAAGTGTAGGTGGATGGGTGAGTATGTCCGTTGTTGTTTTCTGACTGTCTGTTGTTATCTCTGAGGAAACAGGCCCTCTTAGTGGGTCCCATCACATTTCAGTCATTGCATTCAGAAGTTAGACTAACCCCACGTCCTGATCCCTGCCCCTTATTATCTCCACCCCCCACCTACCCACCCATTAACTCTTTTCACCTGAATCACATCCATCCCTCCACCTTTTCCTTTTTAATCCACCCCCCAAATTAAATCATTCTCCTCCCCCCTCTTTTGCTTTTTCCACCTCACAAATCAAACACCCCTCATGGTGCCTCTCTACTCCTGCAAATCAAATAACCCCACCCCCCTCCACCTCATCCACTTTGATCAAACCTCCATCCCCCCCCTGCCTTCAAAAACTACTTTCAAATCCTGTCCCACCAACCCTCCACACCACCATCCTCCCCCTCCACCCTTCCCTCCATGTGTCCCTCGGTTGCGGTGATTGTAGCTGAAACGCAGCACGGAGGCTCCAGCGGGGTGGTGATCGCCGTGGTGGTGTGTGTTCTGCTGCTCCTGCTGCTGGTGGCCCTCATCTACTTCCTGAGTAAGAAAACCAAGCTACCCTGCAGCAAGAAGGACAAGAAGGACGTGTGAGTACAGGGAGGGGAAGGACAAATGGGATAAACGACAGTGTTTTTCCTGACTCAGATGCAGCTGTTGGCAACAAAAGAGTCTCCAGACTGTTTCAAAACATTTGCAAGTGCTCTCGACGTCCTTTGAGTTGCAAGGCGTCACGTTTGAGTTTCTGGAATGTTTCAGATTCAGGAAAACAACAATCAGTAGTTTTGACCTCCTCTTTGTCTTTCTCCATGAATGTTTGAACCCCTTTTTCTGTTCAGGGACAAGACCGAGGTGAACAATGACATCGTGGTGGAGATGAAATCAGGAAAAACCAACGAGCAGGCCGAACTCCTCAACAAGAACACATCCAAAGAACAGGTTGGGCCTGCAGGAACTGTACGCAATTGGGAGGTCAAGGGTCATAATTAGGTCGAGCGAGCTGCATTAAAGGTTAAATGTTTCATTCTGAGAGTCTTCTGCTGGCTTAATGGTTCCTACTTTCATAAATACTTCTTAAAATACCAGTTTGTTGTTGATACAAAAACCTCACCTCAGTAACTCAGCTGTTAAAACAGCAGGAAGCTCAAATGAATGACAGCTGAATGAATTTTTGTTTATGCGAACAACTGACAGCAAACTGAATATGTAAGAAACTGCAAGAAGAATGTGTTTTGTTTTCCTTAAAGTCAGCCTCTCTGCTGCCATTCAAATAAAGTGATGCTATAAACTCTCCTAAAAGCTTCTAGTCAAGTCAGATCAACGTGATTTCAGGTTAGGGAAATGTTGAGAAGTGGTTATTTGGTTGCTTGTTTTATTTTGTTCCTTCTTCAATCCTGCATGTTCATATGGGTCTCTCTGCTCCATTACACATGATTTGAATCATTATAATTATTGGGTTTTTGCAGAATTTGAATGCTAAAGAGGTAATCCAGCCATTTAAACAGGTGTGTTGGAGCAAGAAAACAACTAAAACCTGCAGGATCGTTGCCCTCGAGGACCAGATGTAATTCGATGATGCGTACAGATATTACCACAAAAAAAAAAAAAAAAAAAACAGCAGATCACGTGTTTACATTTATAATTTAAATACTTTTTTTGGAACTGATGTGTCACACCTCCCAAACATTCACCAGGAGGCATGTTCATTTACAGCCATTTAGCAGCTGCATTCATCTAATGCAAGTCAAAAGGATGGTTCAAGTTTCAGTGCAGTCAGACTCACGCGTTACTTCCCACAAAAGAGCCAACATGAGCTTAAACTGCGTTCTGCAGAAGGATGTTAAAGCAGAGGATGTTTATGAAAGGAGCGCAGCTGTTTAGGTGAAAAATAAACCTGAATGATTTCATTTCAGTTGCTGATAGTTTGTAAGAATTATGGAACTGAGGAAGACAGTTTAGTTTTATA